>OU612043.1:225797702-226254600 GCA_914767935.1 Coremacera marginata
AGAGGCGAAAGTCCCATTTCATACATATCTTCAATATCTTCGCAAACCGAAGTATCTATTTTATTAAATAGTTTTTGAGTGGCATGGTAAACCGTATAAGATTTTGTTGATTTATTTCCTAATCAAAATTAAATAAAGCTTTACTATACACAAAATAATTTGTTTATTGTATATTTTAAAATGAATGATATTGCCTGTACAACTTTTCCATCAGCCATTGTTAACTTTAAATCGTGATAAATTTGACCCCTTTTCCATTTTTGCATTGATACTCCATAATCTTTAAGCTTTTTATTGCATTTTTCATAAAACTAGATAAACATAGTATCTAGTTTTTATCATCTAGTTTATCATAAAACTATAAACATAGTATTATAAGCTCTTTTGTTTCTTTCGCATGAGAAAATTCAATTGGACGGCAGTATTGCACAGAAGACGTTCGATCATTTTTCCAAACTTCCACCCAATTTTGTGTACTTTTTGAAGTTGAAGCTGAGTCCACTATTAGTCTTAGAGGTACCATTGAAATCAAAAACATGACGGAATCACATTGATCCTTACCTTAATATAAATTTTTATAATTTTCATCAAAAGAATTGAAATAAAAGCTAAATCTCAATGAAAAATTCTATTAAATATGTGTATAAAACTCGCCAATAAAACAACAATATATGTTGCATTTAAGTATTGTTTTATTTCTTTTATTCATAATTTATTTATATTTATTCTAGCTTTTTCGTCTAGATTAGCCAAACCTTACAATATTTTACCTATTTTTTGTTTGTACTGACTCTGACCCATCACAGCCCCATTTAGCGAATATAGTAAAATATGTTACATTATGTTCTCCTTCGAAATTAATTGAATCTAAAAATCGTTCGTAGTGTGGTCCAAAATGCATTGCAAAGGAATTTTTGCTAATATATTATCCAGTATCATATTTTCAGGAGCTCAAGTTTGTTTTCCGATTTTCAAATCTTCAAGAGTAGGGAGCCCATGAAAATGCTTCTTAATTAAAGATGATCTAATAATTAATACTGCCGGTATGTCATTCAGAGGTCCACATATAATGCAATTAATTCTTCTACGGTATATTTTTGGCTTTTCATATCAAATGCTGCAACGATTTCATTCATTTGTGGCAATTTGACGAAGACATCAGTGAATAAAGCTTCAAGCACATGTAATTTATTAAACTGTGGTTGACTTCGTAAGTGATGTTTAAGGATATCAAATGCTTGATCTAAGCTTATATCTTCAGCATGATGATATACAACTTTTTATCGTAGAATCTGCTGACTTCTCATAAGATTTTTGTGGACGTCCTCGTCTTAAGATGGATATTGGATTTTCCACTTCAGTAGAAGATGGTAAACCTTTTTTTTTTTTTAGTTATATTGATATTTGATTTACACCATAAGCTGTTTTCATATTTTTTAAAAAAAATTTTCTTTGAGTAATCACATATTTTCCAAATTCTTTTAAATAATTTATAAAAGTTGTTTACTTTTTCACTATCAAAAAACTCATTGTCAACATCAACATTTAACTTAATGCAAATTTTTTCACACAATATACAAAGAACATCAAGAACATCATCTTTGATATTTATAACATAATTATTCATTTTTAATATTCAGAATATTATTTATTTGCACTTTTCTTTAACTTGAAAGCAATCGCTGCCACTTTTAATTAGATTATAACTGATTTTAATACTCTTCACTTGCAGGGTAAGTTATATAAATTCAAAACTTTTAACGCACTCATTAAATTTTTAAGAAAATTTATTGTAAGAAAATAACTAAGGTTTTTTTTATGGAAAAAGAGATTTTTGTTGACATGTTCTTTGTAAATTTTTCATACATATAAAATAATACAATTATATATATGTCTACATATTAAGTTTAACAATAAGGTTCACAAGCAAAAAAAAAACTTTTTCAGATTTGTGCTTAAGAAAAAAAAAAAATATTTTTATAAGGATTGGTGATCCCGAAACATGGTCATGCTTTCAAAGTAGCCCTTAATACAAATTCGGTTGGAAACTACTGATTTAAATATTTACGTATGTGTTTTATACAAATGCGTCAATAGTTCAAAAACGACAGTGTTTTTGGATAAATTAATAATATTTTTGAATAAATTTAATATTTTACAATTTGTATTTTATAATACAATTTTTTTAAATACTAAACAAACAATACAAACCATTTTTTAAAGTACAATAATATTAAATAAACAATATTAAATAAACATCAAGCTCATTAAATTTGCCAATTTTAAAAGTACCAAAGAGTCCCATTCAAGCAGTTATCAGTTGTCGCACAGAACAAGGTTTGCCCAGCGCAGTTATCTGTATTCTTTGCGTTTTTCTACTTCTTGCTATTGACTTTGTCGCGAAAGTGCTCTTCAAATAATCATTTTATTTGCATTTAGTTTTTACATTGCCAAAAAGTCGGGTTAGTACAGCAACAACCAATATATACTTATATACGGCTAAGTATACAAAATTCCGCTACAATTGTATATACATAAAAAAAAGAAAAAATTAAAACCACAAATGACCCCAAAAGTTTAAGAAAATATAACCTCAGCTTAAAATGTCAATTAAGTTTTAAGACCAAGATTGTTTTTTTTTTGTTTTGTATAAAACTTTTTCTGATAGTATACAATTTCAATATTAACATTGGGTATAGCTGGGTGACCAGTTTGAGTCGAAAGTATTAAAAGTGCAATCTACAAATGATCAACATTTTGTTATATAAGTTTTCTGTTAATTATGGGTGAACTTTTCACACCTTTCTATATACAGATAATTTACTTTTTTACGTATTTAAAATGTGTGGCTTCTTCGCTTAAAAAGTGCTACAACAAAAAAAAAAAAAAAAAATAAAAAAATAAAAGTAAGACTGCGCACTAATTTTTTTTTTTTGTTAGTGTTTTTTGAATAGGAATTAAAATTTAAGACACTTAAATTTTTTAAATGTTGTAGCAGGAATCGTTGAAGTATGATAAAATTAGCTTCAACTTTTAAAGCTTTTAAAAGTGGTAAGGTAAAGTGGTAAAGTAAGATAAGACAAGGTAAAGTAAGATTCGGGGGAATAATGTAAGTCCAGATAAGGTAAGGTAAGCTATAGTTATGCTAGGTTAGGTAAAGTTAGGTAAGTTGAGGTAAGTTAAGCTGAGGTAAGATAATTTACGGTATGATAAGGTAAGGGGCTGTTCATAAATTACGCAACATGTTTTTTGCCAATTCCCCCTCCTCTATGGAACACTTCGTAACAAAGTTCTAAGGAAAGCTAAGGTAAAGTAAGGTAAGGTCAGGTTAGGTAAGGTAATGTGCGGTAAGGTTAAGTATTGTAAATTCTTAAAGTTATTTGTCCTAATATCTATTTATTAGGTCCCTATTATCATTAAGGGGGAGACACCTTTACACAGAGAGAAATTAGTAATGTTTAATGAATTTTTTTCAAGTTGATAACATAACTGGATCATTTTTTTTTTTTATTTTCCTATCTTTTTAGTGCATCTTTGGACTGCAAAAAACATTTTAATTTTTTTTTTTTACAAAAATTGATTCAGGAATCTGAATAGACAATTCGGAAGTATATGCATGTATTTTTATTCGTCAATTTGACAACATTTTTTCATACTTTCAAAGACAAGTCCTTTAAGAACATATCCCCCAAAAGTAGTCTTTAAAATTTCAAATATTTACAAAGCTATAGCTATAAGTACAGCTCCCGTTTATATGACTTTGACTGCCTGTAACTTTGCTCAAATCTTTAAACGCGCTTTTCTTGAAACTATTTTTTCCAACACGTTCATGATATCTCAAGTTCTATTGGACCGATTAACTTAATATTTGGTGTGGCCTTTTTTATAAAGGGTGGTTAAATTTTAAGGGCCGATGTTGAATAAAACACAACATTTTTAGGAAATTATTGTCATTTCTTCTTATTATGTTAATATTGGTATAGTTCAATTATGTATGGAACAAAATATCGGCCAAATGGCCGCCGCGACATCGGCGGCACACCTCCATCCGATGGTCCAAATTTTCGATGACGCTGAGGCATAAGTGAGGTTCTATGCCGTTAATGTGCCGAATTATCTCATCCATTTGCTCTTGAATTGTTGCTGGCTTATCGACGTACACCCTTTCTTTCAAATAACCCCAAAGAAATAAGTCCAACGGTATCAAATCACATGATCTTGGCGGCCAATTCAAAACGCCACCACGTGAGATAACACGGCCATTGAATTTGTCGCGCAAAAGAGCCATTGGTTCGTTAGCTGTGTGGCAAGTGGCACCGTCCTGTTGAAACCACATATCGTCCACATTCTAATCTTCCAAGTCGGGCCATAAAAAGTACGTTATTATCTCACGATAGCGAACACCATTCACAGTAACTGCCTGACCGGCCTCATTTTGAAAAAAATACGTTTGTGGGTCACTCACTCTTTGTGGGTCACTCTCCTATAGACCCGGTTTACTCAAATTTTTGCAGGATTTTTCCGATTGTACGCACATTTGGACGATTAAATTGACCGAAAAAATCACGAAGTGCACGACATGCATTTTGAGTTGAACGCCCATTTTCATAACTTTAACTCGTTGCTCGATTGTGTATCTTTCCATGGCTCAAATTGAGTTAGTCTGAAATTGAGAGTGTCAAATGAAATGCAGAAAAAAACTTGACGCTTAGGTGTGGTTCACATTCAACATCGGCCCTTAAAATTTTACCACCCTTTATATCCCTCTATGACCCGGACTAAAATTACCTTAAATATTTGTTTTTCTAATTTTTGTAAAGAATTAAAAACTTCAAGAAAAGGTTAAAAAATTACATCTATTTGCCTAACAGTCGCCATTTCTCAAAAAAAAAATTTTTTTTCTTTCCTTAGATCGGGATATTCCTACATTCTTACTAATAAAGAATCATTTTGTTCCGATGGCTAGAAGGGTTAAAATCGTGTCAAGACGGAGGCACCCTTGTCTTATCCCCCTCTCCCCCCCCCCCCCCCTCCACCAAATATACAAATTTTCTGTGTATTAATGAAATGTTAATAAAAATATAATAAATTGCTTAAAATATTTTTTTATTTTTTTGAATTGAATTTTAAAAAACGACAAAAAGTTTTCCCTCTTGACTAAAATACTGCCTTAATATATTTTAAAAGAACGAATCAATGTACAAGTACATTAAAATCAATCATTTCCGACTTTTGAAAAATCCATTTCTTACGTATTTATCTTCCTTAGCAATTTCAGAAATAATTTGGAACTTGACTCCAGCAATTCAAAGAATTCCAAGAATGAAACTTGCAAGTTGTACTTAACGAACATAAATTTTTGAATTTTGAATTCAAATTATATTTGTCTTTGCGATAACTGAAAGGTAATTTAGCTCAAAAAATATTTTTCCTGTAGGTCGATCGAAAGTATTGCTTTTTGAAACTTACCTATTGTGAACAGAACAGTCACTTTAAAGTGTTACTCGTAGAAGCAGAAAAATATGTTAGATTTACCACGCTTTTAGTAAAGTGACAGCACTGATTGTAGACGTGAATTCACCTCAAAGCTGTGAAGTGCTGTTGTATCACAAGAAACCGGGGAAGTTTTCCCGTGACTTTATTAATAATAGTGACTTAAATTCAACATGAATAGGCTATTCCTTTACTTCCGAACTAACCTAATCTTTATTTTTGTTAAATATGTGGTAGAGAAAACAAAAATTACAATTTGCATTTAAAAATCAATTGACTCATCCAAAAGTATGCGATTGCCACTCTTGCCAGATTAAGTGATTTATAGCAAGTTGGGCGGTATTTTCTATATTTGACTTAATTTATACTTGTTGTTGATATGAGACAAATTTCGATATATTTCGGAAAAGAGCAGAAAATTTAGGGATTCCGAAGCTTCGCTTTGGAACATTGGAACTTGCCTTCAAATTTCGGAAAGAGAGATACAAAGAGAAAAAGAAATTTTTTTTTCAATAAAAGAGTAAGAAGATGAGTGAACAATTTTGATAGTTCATGGAGGTAATAGTTTAACATTAAAAAGTAAAAATTTGTAAGTCTTGAGCTGTGTCTGTTTTGTAGATAGAGTGCGATATATATATAATAAACCTTCCCAGAAGTAAGGAATAAAAGAATTTTACAATCTATTGTGAAAAAGGCATTGCTCTGCCCCAAGCGCTCTGACTATCGGAAAAGTGACGGTTACGGACTTGAACGTTGTTGACCATAACTCCGTAAATATTCAATATTTAGCTTTTTCCTTCTCACAGTATATTTTTAACAAGTTGTACATTCGATATATAAAAAATTTGTATTTTCCCGAAATTATAAAGGTATCTTCCTCCCTTCAATAGCGAAGATTTTTTGACATTTCTGAAAGCCACACAGCCATTTCTCTCTTTATATGATTTTAGCTTTCAAAAAATATATTTTCTTTTCTTGCACTTCCCTAATCGCTCTTACTTAATTCATGCAGTCCCTCATCTGTGCTTATCTTCGCCCACATATCGAATTTAACTTTTATGAAAATCAGTGCTAATATCTTAAAACTTATTACTATAATGCTGTAAAAATCAAAACCAAAATTATCACAAAAGCATTAGTGAATCTCCTTCAACAACTTTTTATGTGTAAGTTAACAGATCGGGTTTTCCGAGATCTGGAGTTCTTTATTGTTATTTAATTTTTTTGAGCTATGCTCAACTGTTTATCATAACATCAAATTTGGAACTAAACAATAATTTTTTGACAACAACCATAGATACCAATTTTACAATAAGAAGAAGAATATTATTTTGGATTCCATGAAATACTTAATAAATTGAAATCTTGAGAAAATGCAGTGTCTACATTTTCTCACTGTTTCAAGTTATACGCGAGCAACTGTTCGCTGGTTCGTCACGTACAGCGCTCATATTACAGATGGCTGGTTATTGTTGACTGTCTGATGGCTGGCTGTTGCTGCTGTCTTAATAACGTGGGCGAATTTAGCATGTGACATTAACTCCTCCCTCTGTTAAATTCAAAACGTCCCTGTTTTGATCACTGATTCTGTTTAGAATTTCCCTAAGGTCCTGCTCTGCGTTTGCTGATAATTTCCTCTTCCTGTATTGTTTAACGAGAAAAGTTACTAGTATGCTGATCATACCAATGGTCGTCACAAAGATCATTATTAACCAATATGTTTTGTGCGATTGTATGTCTTCATTAATTGATGCGATGTGGTTTGTGTTATCTAAATGAAGTTTGTGAAGATACGGCAAGGATAACTTCAATTCGTGCTGTAGAAACTTCATGTCCATGGTTTTTGGAGGATGTGGTTGTGAAAATGTAGAATTCAGTTTAGTTGTGAAGGTTGATCCGTTAATTTTTACGGATGCTGAAGTAAACGTCAATAGGAATGTTCCCGAAATCGTTAAATTTTGCTGATCAGTGATGGTAGTATTAACGACTTCATTCAAGATAATGATTCCTTCATCGATTTCTTGGACTAATGGTAAGTGATATGTGGTCTCTGTTGGGCATGCTGCCGAGTTGTTATTCAATAGTTGCTGCAAACATGGTGATGTTGTCGGTTGGCAAATTTGGGCGACTGATATATCGGTGCAATTTTTAACTGGTCGAGTTATGCCATAACAATTAGCTGCTTCATTAATATCTAATTTAACAATAGTTCTATCATGACTTACAGGAAAAATTTTTATAAAGTCACAAAATTGGATAAGCTTAGGAGTTTTCACAATATAAATAATAAGTTCATTGTTTTGTAATACTTTTACAGTAGCAACTCTTAAAATATTACTAATACTAAGAGGTACGGTTTCAGAGTCGGTTAAATGATTGATTTCAATATTGTCTAATATGAGCGGATTAATTATGTTATCTCTTGCAAGAACTATGGACAAGACAACATTGTTTAAGTGATTAATGATGGCTATATTTCGGTTTGCGATGAATTCCAACAATAACTCTTCCCTGTTTCGAAGAACATCGTTAGTTATATGCCCCTTTTGGAGGATATTGATTCTCCCAGTCAATTCATTGATTTTGTCTTGTATCATCGAATTAATTCTTGTTTGTCTGTTGCTGTTTTCTATCAAAATTTTCTGTTTCGTAACTAGCAATTCCCAATCCTCATGATCAGGAGTACCGGCTATGAACTTAAGTGCTGAGCCTAAGAAGTCTATTGATCTAGCAAATCTTCTATTTACGCGAATTGCACTTATTATTCGATCTATTTCTTGTAATTGTGAGTCTATAGTTTGCAGATATTGCGAATTGTTTCCGACTTGTATCAGTGTGTCCTCTGTTTGTGTAATAATCTGCTGATAGTCCGTCAGGTTTGTCTCGTGAATAAGGTAAGTGTATTCGTCAAACACTGCTACTTTTCCCTTAGTTAGTGCTATAAAATGTGCAGATGAGTAGTCAGTTATTCGGGTTGCAGTCAGTCGGAATAGATGTATAACCCTAGAAAGAAAAAGAAAAAGAGAAAGAGAAAAAAAAAAAAAAAAAATATTTAGAAAAGAGAAGAGTGAAAAAAAACAACAAAATGTTATCTTAAATTATTTTTGTGCACCCTTTTCCCATTGATTAGTACTGTTGTACCCAAATCTTCTTGTATAATGCCTTCTACAAAAACTTTGTCAAGTTTGTTTCCTAATCGTCTATTTCTGCGAATAAAAACTTTATCTCCAGGTTGGTAGGTTTTATTAATACTTTTTTCGTTAGATCTACGCACTGTTTTTTGCTGAGCCGTAATTAATTTATTCTGTATTATTTTTAGTTCGTCTTCCGAATAACTGTGGAGTATATCTATGGGTTTTTTGCCTGTAACGGAATGGATAGTGTTGTTATATTTAAGCGTTGCTAATAGAATTAATTCCATTGTATCTGTTACATCATACTGCGATTTAAGGAAACGGGCTATTTCTAGCAGCGTTGAGTGTATTCTTTCAACTTGTCCATTGCTCTTGCTGTGCATTGGGGCCACGAAATATTGTTCTATGTTGAAGTGATCTCTAAGAAATGTGGATATAATGTTGGATTGAAATGCTTTTTCGTTATCCGAAACTAGAAGTCTTGTATTTTTAAAATTCAAAAGAATTTGGAAAAGAGCTGCTTTGATATCTAAAGAGGATCGAGAGGTAATGGGTATTGCCACAGTAAATTTCGAGAACTTGTCCACACAAGTTAAGAAATGCTGTTTACCTGTAATGAAAATGTCCATATGTAAAATTTCTCCTGGAAAATTCGGACTGGGAGTTTCTGCGATTGCTATGTTTTGGGGTTTCCGTTGGTACTTATTTTCCAAGCAAATTTTACAGTTTGCAATGATGCCTTTAAGCATTTTTTTTATCCCCGGGAAATAATATTCACTAATTATTTGCTGGAAGTTCTCTTGTAACGATCTGTGCGCGCGATTATGCTCTGTAATTGCTGTTTCTAATTGGTCATCTTTATTTATAATATCGATAACTAGACGCTCCGTATGGATAAACTTCACCGAAGGAAATGCTGTCACTAATTTGTCTTGGATGAATGCCAAAGTTTGTAAATCACAATGAATGGCGTTAATGGTATTAGGGTTGATGGTGTCCGTTAGGTATTTTATTAAGGTGTCAGTAGTGGCAAAATTTATGGTGTGTCGGATAAATTTTCGAAATATTATTTTTCTACCTTTAAAGCTGTGGGTTGTTCGAGATAGGATAAACTGGTTTTTAAACTGGTTTATTGGGAATTTAATTGTCTTGATAACTTGCGACGAAGAAAGTTCACTGTGTACTGTTGAGTCGACCGAGATGTCCGTCATTGCGTTAAGGTATTGCCTGCTCAAAGCATCAGCGACCTTGTTTTCTTTTCCTGGTTTGTAGTGGAAGGTGGGTGCAAATTCTTCAATAAGCGCGCGCCATCTTTTAATTTTGGAATTTGGGTTGCGATCGGAAATCGCGAAAGTCAGGGGTTGGTGGTCGGTAAAAATATGAATATTTGTTATTCCATACAGATAATGCCTTAAAGCCTGTAGAGCCCATACTATAGCTAATAACTCCCGCTCATTAGTTGCGTAGTTTTCTTCTGCTTTCGCAAGTGTGCGTGAAATCATTGTAATGGGTCTACCCTCTTGTGACAGCACTGCTCCCAATGCTACACTTGAAGCGTCTGTTGTTAATTCGAATGGCTTAGTATAGTCTGGGTGTGCTAAAAGAACATCTTCAGAGGCCAGGATATTTTTTAATTTTTCAAAGGCAAGACATGCTTCTTCGTCAAATTCTATTTTTTTGTGTTTCGAGTGTTTGGTTCCAATATGACCATTTTCACCGCGGAGGTACCTTGTAAGAGGCTTTGCTATTTGAGCATAGTCCCTAATAAATCGTCTGTAATACCCTGATAACCCAAGGAATGAACGCAGTGATTTTAATGTTTTGGGTTTTTCGTAGTTAAGGATAGCGTGAACCTTATCGGGGCATGTTTTTATACCGTTTTCGGAGACAAGAAATCCAAGAAATTCTACTTCTGTTTGAAAAAATTTGGATTTTTCGGGTGAGACTCTCATTCCTGCTTTTTCGAGTTTCTGAAGTATTTTATTTATGTGCTGTAAGTGTGCATTTTCATCTGGGGAGTAAATTATGATGTCGTCAATGTAAACATGACATATCTTTCCTATGTCTTCCCTTAGGATGTCGTCTATTGCCCGTTGAAAAATGCTAGGTGCATTTTTCAGTCCAAAAGGCAAGCGACAAAATTCGTATTTGCCATTGTTAACATTGAAGGCTGTTTTTTGTCTATCGGCTTGGGCAAGTATGATTTGATGGAAACCAGATTTCAAATCGAGGGTGGTGAAAAATTTCGATTTGCCTAGATTAGCTAGTATTACAGATGTATCTGGTATGGGGTATTTGTCGGAGATTGTACATTCGTTTATTTTTCGGAAGTCAATTACCAATCGTAATTTTTGTTTACCGTTTACGTCAGTTCCCTTTTTGTTAACTACGTGTATAGGGGAGTTGAATGGAGAGTTTGATTTTTGGATTATACCATCGCGCAGTAAAGATTTTATTTCTTCATTGACAAATTCGGCCGCTGAAATTGGGTAAGGGTAACCTCTTGTGTAAATTGGGTTTTCTGTTTTGGTTTTGATGGAAGCTTGCACCACAGTGTTATAAGGTAGAGCTCTATTGGGGTCTGCAAAGGCATTTGCATTTAATGAAATTATAGATTGAAGACGATTGAGCAGATGTGGTGGAACTAAATTGAAATTTAGGTCAATTGAGTTAATTTCTTGATAGTTTTGATGCGACAAAAATTCTTTGCCAGTTTTGTGGTAAAGAATACCTTTTTTTACGTCTATTAAGGCCTCAATGTTTCTGAGAAAATCGTAACCTACAATACCGTCGAAGTTTTTAAGAGCGGGTAATAGATAAAAGGTTGCTGTTTGGTTCAAAATGTTTACTTTACATTCCTGTTCTATAATGTTCGTTCCATTAACGGAGCTTACTTTAAAAGGTTTCACGACTGCTTTAATATTGTTTAAAAAACTATGTGGCTTAATGTAATTCTTGGATGCCCCGGTATCTATTAAAATACGAAGCTCTTGACCATTTTTGTTTTTTTTTGTTATGAAGGGCAAGAGCGACGTTAGCCTAAAAAATTTATTTCTTCGGTTTCAGTCTGTTCGTCATTTTCATAGACACTTCCTCCATTTTCCTCATCATAAACAGAATCTTCAACATCAGGGTCATTCAAAGGCTCTCCCAGCATGCAATTGATTCTTTGCATTTTTTGTTGCATCGTATTAGTGCGTCCGGAGGAAATTTGTTCTCGTTCTCGCTTAACAGCGCGATTATGGCAATCGTACTGTTGCGATTGATATTGTTGTTGGTATTGTTGTTGCTGTGGCAGCCTATTGCTTGAATTATTGTTATTTTTTCTGAAACCAGACGAGCCTGGGTCAATTTCCATTGGTATAGGTTTATCCCCTGACTGCTTTGGTCTATAAGATGGGTGAGAGTTGTAATTAAGGTTTTTTGGAGGTAGTAATTGTTGTTGTGGTCTATTACTTTTGATTAAATTGCCCGCAGCAAATGTTTTGGCAAAATCATGTCTTCTTTGATTTGTTTCCAACTCTTGAGCGGTTGCCAAAGCCGAAGGTAGATCAGCTGGCTTTGCTGAAAACAAAATATCGCACAATGGTCGCCGCAAACCAGAGATAAAAACTCGAAGGGCGTTTTCTCGCGCGCGTTCATTAAGTACAGTAACTACGTCTTCGTTATTACTATGTGTCATCTTATTTTTGTCCAGTATTAAAGTCAGTTGCTTGTCCACGTTGTCATAATAGTCAATAAGAGAACGGTTGCCTTGGCGAAGAATGCTTAGTTCGTTTTCCAGGACATGAATTGGTCTTCTGTCCGAGTAACATTGATCTAGCCTTGCAATTATGGCCTTAAAATTAAGAATTGTATTAAAGGAGGAAAGCGTTGCGTTAGCAGAACCGGTAATTTTGTTCCTAAATATTCCCATTGCTATGTAGTAGTGTTCCGAACCTTCCTTATAATAATTCATGGCGAAATGCGTTGCTTCTCGCCAAGCTGGATATGCTGAAGCATTTCCGTTAAATTCTGGTACAGATTTAATAAGATCTAAAGTTGTACTTTTGTTTTGTACATTTGGTAAAATAGTAACTGGAGCATATGACTCCACACTTGGTAAGCTCAATTGGCTAATAGCATTTGTAATGCCTTCCAGCTGTGCTGTAAGGCGACCATTCAATGCCTCCACAGCTGCATTAACTATGGTAAGTACTTGCTCTCTAGTTACTTCCATTTTTTTTTAAATTTAATTGAGACGAAAGGGAGAAGAGGAAAAACAAAAAAAATTTCGAAACAGAAAATTAACTGTTAAAAAACAAAAATCCCACACTGATATTTTTTTGCAATAATCACACAAATAAAATAAACCGGAGACTTTAAATACTTGAAATCAATCACTTTCACACAAAAATTTTTTGTTTATTTATTATATATTTTTTTATACATGAAGACTCTGATTCGTACTTACATAAAAATTATTATATTCATCTTAATAAATTTTGAATACAGGAATGTTTACAAAAGATTGGTCCTCTGCTGCTTTGGGATGCTGCTTTTTTTTTGTTAATTCGTTTCCTTGGTTGCTTCGCCTTTTCTCTTTGAAAGATGTAATGAATTGTTTTTCTTCTGATTTTAGTATATGTCTTTAATTGCTTTTGGCATTTACTTGCTTAATTTTTCTTAAACACTTTAAAAATTTTAATGCTTCTTGCATTTATTTTATTAAGTCACTTTTCAATGTCTCTCGCATTTACTTGTTTGATTCATAAAGTTTATATTTTTCTTACAAACTTCGTTAAAGAATTCTTAGTGCTTCTGAATTTATTTTACTAAGTCACTTTTCAATACTTTTTGCATTTACTTGTTTGATTCATAAAGTTAATATTTTTTAAAACTTTTTTGGAGAACTTTTAGTGCTTTTGAATTTATTTTATTTAATCACTTTTCAATGCTTTTTACATTTACTTGTAAGATTCATAAAGTTAATATTTTTTTTTAAACTTTTTTGAAGAATTTTTAGTGCTTTTGAATTTATTTTATTTAATCACTTTTCAATGCTTTTTGCATTTACTTGTAAGATTCAATCACGTTGGGCGCCAGTTAACAGATCGGGTTTTCCGAGATCTGGAGTTCTTTATTGTTATTTAATTTTTTTGAGCTATGCTCAACTGTTTATCATAACATCAAATTTGGAACTAAACAATAATTTTTTGACAACAACCATAGATACCAATTTTACAATAAGAAGAAGAATATTATTTTGGATTCCATGAAATACTTAATAAATTGAAATCTTGAGAAAATGCAGTGTCTACATTTTCTCACTGTTTCAAGTTATACGCGAGCAACTGTTCGCTGGTTCGTCACGTACAGCGCTCATATTACAGATGGCTGGTTATTGTTGACTGTCTGATGGCTGGCTGTTGCTGCTGTCTTAATAACGTGGGCGAATTTAGCATGTGACATTAACTTGTATCTTGCCGCAAATTCGCTACTTCCCCATTATCTCCCTTTTTTTAATTATTTTTACTGCTACTACTGTTTGTAAGACTCACTACTTATTGTTGAATTTTTATGAGCCCATAAATCCTCAACTCATTACCAATCATTCGCTGCCGTTCACCATTCCAACTCCAATTCGCTCTCCTATGAAAGGAAATGAGTTTTCCGCAAAAGTTGATGTAAAATATTTTTACGTTCAACTTGCACTTCATTGGTTTTTAATGACCTGAACACAGAGATGAATTTTACAATGTAATTAAAAACGTATTGATTACAAAAAGACACCCACTGAGTGAAACGAATGTGAACGATGAATAGGGAGATAGATAGATAGATGGCGTTAAATATCTACTACAACGTGTGGAGTTAATGGCTCTAAAGTGTTATCCAATTATTAAAAGCACTTTATGTGGCTTTTATTTTGTGCTTTTGTGTGGCTTTATTGAAGTAATCATTCATTATAGCTATTAAAATCTAAATTTTTATTAAAATTTGTTGGCAACGTACAATGTTACGTCAAAGGGACGGGAAAGTTTATTTGAGAAAAATATTTGGCTATTTTTTGCATTTATCAAGTTAAAACAAGAAAAATGTTCAACCAAATACATATGGGCAAGGCCACGGGAAATGAAACCACATAAATTTATTTTTCTGTCACAAAACCCAAATTTTTTTTACATTTGAAATGTCAACTATGTATAGAATATGGCAGCACTATATGCCAGTGCAAAATTTGTGTCTGCTTTGACATTTTACATTTTTTTCATAAGTGCCACGTGCAAGGCGTAGTTGGAAAATATAGCAATGTCGGCGAAAAAGATAAATTTTGTTGTTTTTTTTTTTTGTACTTTAGGCAGATGATTACTTTTTTTGGATAGACTATAAATCAAACTATTGATTAGCAAGCAAATTTGTGTACAAAGCTTGGCTTTTGGACCAATTCGGGCGCTTAAAGTAATCAGCCGCAAGTAAATGGTGACGTTACTGACAAAATTTTATAAAATGTTTTCTTATGCATTAACTAATTAGAAAAGAGGTTGGATGAGCTGATTTTTTTTTTTGGAGTACTTTCATAAACAATGCTTAAATGAAGCATTATTTGCATATAGCATGGTATTTTTGCAAAAAAAGATTGCGTGACGTTACTGACAGATTTTTTTTTTTTTTATATATTTTTTTTACTTTTTGCTTAATAATTTAGTATTTAATTGCTAGATTGCGATAACTGGTGCACAAAGAGACAAGCGTTATGTTGAAAAGCTAAAAGAAAGCAACAAATACGACGAGTACAAAAAGAAAAGGCCAAAGCAATGAAAAAATTGAGGGCTAACAGAAAAGAGGAAGAAAAACTAATGCCAATAAGTGAATTGGGAAAGGCGATTTCTATGCGCCGTGCTGCTTGTCGCGAAAGAAGCAAAAAATATCTACAGAAATTAAAACAATCAGCTCAAGACACCCAAATTGAGACAAATCTAAGCTGCAGCCTTAGCGAAATCGTTCAGAAAAACTACAGGTGCTCACAAACATTAGGAAAAGCTGTGATAAAGGTATTGCGTGCATTTCCGGCTTCACCACGCAAAAAAACAGCGGTATTGACGCACATTGTTGCGAATTTGGACGAAGTCAAAAAACAAAATTTAGCCAGTGTTGTAGCAAAAGCTAAGCCCAACAACCAACCAGTCACCAGTCAGCTTCCAAAGGAAATTGGAAATTTTTTCGAACGCGATGATATCTCCCAAGTTTCGCCAATAGCTCGACATGTAAAGAAATATAAATGCGCTGAAATAGGGGAAAAATTTTGATTCCAAGTAGACACAAGACCCTTTCTATTAGGGAAGCGTTTGCATTATTCACCGAAGAAAGAAATAAAAAACAGCTAAGTAAGTCAAGCTTTCGTAGAGCATTTTATGTAAAAAAAATGGAAATAATATCAAATTTTTCAATTACAGGCTGCTGCTCGCTATCTTTTTTTAAAAAACATTGCCTAGAGCACGTGAAGCCCATTAACGAGCTACCCCATAACACATGTATGTGCTCGTATCACTCTAATTTCATGGAAGGTGTCTCTGCGCTGCAAAAAGTTGCTGCTAATGTTCCCAGGTATGATGACGGTTTTGTTCGCCAGTTTTTGTGCCAGGAGGCATCCATGGATTGCTGTTTTGCGAAATGCAACAAATGCTCTGGAATATCTGCAGAGTCGTTGAAAAGCGCAGTCGGCAATGTTTCGCTTCAGTCGCCTGTGTCATGGATTGTATGGGAAAAAAATGCACAATCAAAGCGAATTGAAAAGCATTCAAAGAAAGGAACTATAGAAAGTCTGATCGCACATATAGCTGCTTTATCACCGCAGTTCCTTAAGCACAGCTATATAAGACGTGAACAATCGCTTACATTCAATATACATGACATTCCTCGCGCAAGCAATGCTGACTACGCCGTTGAGGCTTTGCTGCAGATGGATTTCGCCGAGAACTTCGTATGTGAAGCACAAGACGAAGTTCAAAGTGCCAATTAGAATCAGCGCCAACTGGCTTTGTTCACCTCAGCAATTTATCGCAACAACATCTTTCAGTCCAAAGTATTTGTATCTGACAATTTTTCTCACACTAAAGATGCCTTTGTCCCATACATTTGCAAGCTACTGTCAGGCATGCCGAGATCAGTGAAAATTTTAAAACTGTGGTTTTAAAACGACGGTTTTAAAACGACGGTCCCTCATCACAGTTAAAAAACAAATTCATTGCCACCATCATTCCTCATTTCGAAAAAAAATTTGGAATGCAAATCATATGGAACTATTTCGCAACGTCGCACGGAAAAGGGTGCGTAGACGGAATCGGAGCCACAGTAAAGTGTGTTGTACGCAATCAAATAAAAGCGCAAAGCAGTGCACGGGAATTCGTTGAGGCGTTCCAACATACACAATCGCAAATATTAGTTGCGGAAGTTGCTGAAGAAGAGTTTAACAAAATTAACACGATTTTGGATACGGGGATACCATTGGGGACGAAATAGTAGCTTATACTACTTCTTAGTAAGGATACAATTAAATTTTTTTTTTTGTGATATTTTATGTTTATGTTTAAGAAAAAAAAAACTACAACTGAAGTGCTGCTTAAATTTTGCAAAAATTAACAAGACTGAAATTAATAAAGACTTTTTTATTTTCCGATAATAATGTGTTTTTATTTTACAGTGTCCTGGCTTTAGTTCAAAATACAGACACAACATTTTTATCACCATTTAGGAAGAAATTTCACAAATATTTCGCAAAAAAAAAAAAAAAATCAGAAGTCAATTCGGCATTTTTCGTACTAAATAGCCGCTTAAGCTGAAAAGTAGGGAAAAATTACAAATTTTCATTTTAATCATGCAAAACTGGTCAAATGCCAGTTTCAACCCTCAAGCTATAAACATCATTGAAGAGATAATTTAATTAACTAACACTCTATCAAACAAAAATCAGCTTTAAATGGCAAGCCCGATTTACTACAATTTTTTTTTATGAGATTGGTGCGAAAAATGGGTTTGTCTTAATATCTCTCCAGGGTTGCATCTTAAAACTCCTCTACTATGATTTTTTGGCCGTTAAGGGTCCCTCTATTAACCCAAGAAAAATAGTCCCGAAAATCCTAACGAAATTCTTATGTGTGACGTTACTGACATTTTGCGTCACGTTACTGACACTGCTTTTATGTCATTTACGTGATTATAACATAAAATATAAAGCCCACCTTTTGGATAAAAATCATCTTTCATCCTTCCTTTTTAACATACTGGCCAATAATAACCATGAACTCTTTTCAATTCGCTAATTTTTACACAAACGTTCAGTAACCTTCAAACACACTTCCAAAATCCGGTGACGGCTTAAAATGGTCAGAACTTCACAACAAAACGAGATACAGCAAAATTGTCTGCCTATGAAACAACAGTCATGACGATAACTTTCATTTGCCGCTCTCAAGTTGGGAGAAATAATTGTATTTTGTAAAGATATTGACCAATTTCACCGTATTTGTATTTTGTAAAGATATTGACCCGAGACGTATGCTTTTTACTTGGTCTGTGGAACCATGCTTAAAAAACGAAAAGATTTTATTTCTCTCATTATTTTACCATTCATTTTCTTACCTGAGTATATTTCAAGCTTTCAGGTGTGTGCATGAGTCCGTATCACCTTGTATGGAAGAAAAGTAAACCTATTTTTGCCACCGGCTTAATTGATATACATTTTAAAGATATTTTCGAAAAAATATTTTTTTTTTTTAAAGGATCCCTATGGTGCTACTCATTTGGTTTTGTTAAAACTTCTTTGTTTCTTATCCGATTTTAAATTTTTATATATGTGCGATTGTTTATTTTTTGAAAATTTTTCCAGATTTTTTCTAACATAACATTTTTTTTCTTTGACTAATCACTTACTTTATCTCAAATCCGATTATATAATAAAGTTTCAAAAATGCAAGAAAATTAAAAAGATAAAATTGAAATCGTTTGGGCCACATTTTCGCGAAGCTAGATAGTTGCGACCGTTACAGCCAGCTCGAATCCCGAAAGATTTGGAAAATTAATAATAAAAAAATAAAGCATAATTCTTTGAATAAAATCGATCGGATCCATGTTGAAAATCAATTTGATCGTTTTTATTTGTTGCCATGGTTATAATGATTTTTCCTGAGCTTCAATTTTTTTGTATTTTCGAAACTTTTTTATATAGTAGGAACTGAGATAAGGTGGGTGATTAGTCGACGGAAAAATGATATTAGCTTAACAAAAATCAGGAAAAAATTAACAAACGTGCACATATATAAAACTTTCAGAAAGGATAAGAAACCTCGAAGATATAACAAAAACAAAAAAGTAGCACCATAGGGAACTTTTCAAACATAAAAAAATTTTTTCGAAAATGTCTTTAAAGTGTCTTGATTGAGCCGGTGTCAAAAATAGGTTAGTTTCGGTGATACGGTTTAGTGTGCATGCTTTCGCATTGATCAGTCGTGTTATTAATTAGGGCGTTCTTTGAAAAAAACACATAAGCTTGTAACTGCATTTTTGAGGTGTACCAGCTAAGGGTTAAATGCTTTACTCTCTCTCTTCCAATAAGGTTCTATAAGCAAGATTAAATATACAGTACTACGTAAAGAATTTGAATTTATAAAACAGATCTCAATTTTTATTAGTACATATTAATTTTTAGAGATTCTTGAAATGTATAAAAACAACAGAATGCGAATCACTGATTGTATGAAGATTAAAAATCACGTAAGTCCTTTGTCAGTAGACAAGCGGCACTTGGAGGTGGTTCAATTACTGTTAAATCCTCAAATTGTGACGGGATTTTAACAACAAAAGTGTGTGATGTTATAGAAAGCTTTTCAGTCATCTAAAAAGCTTTGACAAAGCTTTACTGATCAATTTGTATTGTGAGTATTATGTAATTTTTGTATACAAATGATCGAGAACTGGACCTACAGGTTTTTTGCCTACTCGAAACGCATCATCAGGAATCATATTTTCAAGATTTTTCATTGCCTGGAGTGAGATGAAGGCCGTTCAGAAAAATGCTTATGCTAAAATGCGATACGATTTGAATCAGGGTCTACCACGGTAATTAGACATACGAGCCACGTACTTTAATTATTGTGCCACACCTAATGTGTAGAAATATATAAAATATATGTAAAAATATTGATGCAATAAAATGGTATTTATGACATTCAAAATAAAAAGAAACTTGAGGTTTGATTCATTTTCGCTGCGTAAACTATTTTGCTTATGAGACATAAGTATATGATCCTTAAGAAAATGCAAAAAATCCAGTTGTACTATGCTGCACTCTTACAAAAAACCTACTAAATTTTAAAATTAAAATTACATTTAAACAAAAAAAAAAAACTGAACTTGCCAGAGCTAAGCTCAAAAAAGGTCGTAATAATTTTGTAGGTCTAATATTTTACAATTTATAAATAAACGCTAAGCATTAAATTTCATAAAAAAAAATTTAACTAACTTTTCTTTTAGAAATCCACAAATTGGAGAGCTACAAATCATATGAACATTTAACCCCACCTTAGCTAAGTACAAGTACAGCACTAAATGGAGAATTTTTTATACCCCTACACTAAAATTTTTCATAAATATTCATTTGTTTTGTCCAGAAAGATTGTTCTAGATTGTTCCAGGCAAAACACTGTGCAACGCCTTAATATTTTATGTTTATTATTACACTCATTGTTCACCATTCAGTATTTCATTTTGATTTTCATTATAAGCTATTATTATTATTTTTTTTTTTAATTTAAAGTTGTTGTTTTCAATTCTATTGGAGCAGAATTGCAGCAATTTTATGCTAATTTTAAATTGTTTCAATATATTTTCTTTTCCTTCATAAACACAGAAAATATGTTAAAAAGAAATCAAGAAGATTGCTAGCTAGTTAAATGAAAGGAAGTCCTTACTTGTCCTTGAGTAAAGCTGCTGGATATCAACAACATCATAATTCCCTTGATGTTATCTTGACAACAAAAATAGCAACATCAGACAGTATTTTTTTAAGTTAGGTTTTGTAGTTTCTATTGTTTCTTTTTTCCTTATATATATTCAAATCGACTTATTCCTGTGGAACTAATGCAAAAACAACTAAAATAATAGGGACAACCACTTGCTTCAAACTATGTACTAGATTACACAGAGGAAGCACAACTTATGCAGAACAAAATTAAAAACAAAAACAACAAAATTTTATTTTTCTATACGTTATGAAAATGAAGCGCAGAAATGTTGCAGCGTCGACATCGGTGGACGAAGTCTCAGTGCTGGTTAACAAAGCCTGAAAGGTGGGAGCGAATAGTGGCAATATGAGAAGTTGAAACACACATACATATACACATGAATCATGCATAAATATGAGATCAAATAGAGTTGAATTTTTCAATTCTTGAAGAATAAAATTTCACTGCTTGACTTTAAGTTTAGCTGGGAATTTGACAGGAGCAGAATTGGTATTTAATCTATATATATATACAATTGTAAAAAAAAAATCTGCACATAAAATATTTTTATTGAAATTCCTGTGAAGTGAGGAAGATAAATCTTGTTCACAAAAAAAAAAAAAAAAAAAAAATTCCTTTTTTTCCGAAAATCCGTTTTTAAAATGTTTGTATCTAGGTTCCTCATATCCCCGGTCAACATATAGGCTACTTCTTATCCAGTAAAAAAAGTTGGACTCGGTAGGGGGCCCTGCGATCGGGTTCCAGACATTCTTGATTTTAGCTTATCTCCGAAACATCATTTTGCATGAAAATTTGTATATAGAGGTTTTTAGATACGGTGAGTTCTAATGTCTTATTTACTCTGTTCTATCTTGAACACCAGAGGGCGCTGTCGTACAAATATTTTTAAAAACCTCGAAAAATTCCTAAACCGATACGATTTGCATGAATATTGGTATATGAAGGTTTTCGGATACGGTGAGTTTTCATGTTTAATCTACTCTGTTCTATCTTCAACCCCAGAGGGAGCTGTAGTACAAATATTTTAAAAAACGTCAAAAAACTCCTAAGCCGTTTGTCTTAATTGCATGAAATTTTGTATGTAGAGGTTCTCGGACACGCTGAGTTCTTTTAATTTATCTACTATTATCTCTCTCAAACACCAGAGAGCGCTGTAGTGCAAATATTTTGAAAAACGTCAAAATTCTCCTAAGCCGTGCATCCGAATTGCATGAAAATTGAAAAATAGGGATTTTCTGATACGGCGAGAGTTTTGGATTTATCTTTTTTGTGCTATATTGAAAACCAGAGGGCGCTTTAGTACAAATCTTAGGAAATCGTGAAAAACTCCAAAATTGCTCATCTGATTTGGATGAAAATTTGTAAATAGCGATTTTAGAGTACGGCAAGGGTGCTGGTGCTATCTTTTTTGCTCTTCTCGAAACTAGAGGGCGCTCATGTCCAATTTGTACGTGTGTATGTTATTAAACCGTTCCTTAACGGCTGCACTGATTTTGACAAAATTTTTTGTGTGTGTTTGAGTGAATCCATGGATGGTTTAGATTCACAATTGGACTCGGTAGGTGGCGCTGCGATCGTGTTTAAGGCATTTTGTTTTTATAGTTTATCTCCGAAACCGTTCATCCGATTTGCATGAAAATTTGTAAATAGAGGTTTTCGGATATGATGAGTTTTTATGACTTATCTACTCTGTTCTATCTTGAACACCAGAGGGCGCTACAAATAGGGTGTACAAATATTTTAAAAAAAATTCTAAGCTGTTTATCCGATTTGCATGAAAATTGGCAAATAGGGGTTTTCTAATATGGTGACTGTTTTGGACTTACATTTTTTGTACTACATCGAACACCAGAGGGCGCTGTAGTACAAATCTCTTAAGAAATCGTGAAAAAGTAGAAAGCCGCTCATCCGATTTGGATGGAAAATATTATTAAAGGATTTTCGTGGCAAACGGCAACGGTTTTGGCGTTATCTCTTTTGCTCTGTCTCGAAAAGAAGACGTCGCTGTTGTATAGTTTGTACGTGTGTATGTTATTAAACTGTTCCTAAATGGCTGCACCGATTTTGATGAAATTTTGTGTGTGTGTTTAAATGGATTCCTGGATGGTTCAGATTTGCAATTGGACACAGTAGGTGGCACTGCGATCACGTTCCACAAATTTTGTTATTATAGTTTGTCTCCGAAACCATTCTTCCGATTTACATGAAAATTTGTATTTAGGGGTTTTCGGGTACGATAGATTTTATGACTTATCTATTTTGTTCTATATTGAACATCGGACGGCACTGCAGTACAAATGTTTTAAAAACTCCTAGCTGTTCATCCGATTTGAGTGAACATTTGTACATAGGAGTTTGCGGATACGGTGGGTATCTTGGTTTTTTTTCTGCGCTATCTTAAACACCAGATGGTGCTGTACTACAAATCACTTAAGAAATCGTGAAACACTCCAAAAACCGCTCATCCGATTTAGATGAAAATTTGTATATCGGATATATACGATTTGATTATCGAGTATGGGAAGGGCTTTAACGTTATATTTTCATTCTATCTCGAAAACTAGAGGGCGCTGTTAAACAAATACCGCAAAAAACTCAAAACAACTTACCCGATAAGTATGATTTTTATAAGCGGCTTTCGGGTGCGGTGAGTCTTTTGGCGCTATGTATTTTGCTATATCTTGAACCCCAGAGAGCGCTGTACTACAAAATACAGTTAGAGTGATAAATATTATTTTTTTTTTTCTTCTCTATGTGTATTTTTATTCAACTTTCTTTTTTCGCAAATCAGGACAGCTGATGCCGAATTCTGTGGCATTTGAGTACGCATCAACACATGCGCAAGTCAGTTGCGTCGTAAGTTAACGGTGTTTTGACATTTCAATTTCTATTTTCAATGCTTATTTAATTTTTATCCAGAATCCTCGCAAATTGCCAAAAATTCGTTTTTGCTCTGATTTGTTTTCAAAAATGTGCAATCTATCGAATACAATGTAAAACTTGAAAATATATTTTTGCAAGCGATTGGCGGCACGCACACACAAATCACGATTTCCATAACTTTTTCTCATAATTTTCAGATGTTGAAGCTACATTTTGCACAAAATTCTTTCTAAAGTTTGTGAAAAGTTTTTGCAAATCGACGAATGAAATCGAAAATTATTTATATCAACTGCCGAGCTAAGCCGGGTATTCAGCTAGTATAATATATATTGAAATTTTCAGTGTTAAACAGGTGCAACACTTAGAAATTATTCCTGAATTAATATTTCTGTTACATAAATGGATTTACATATATTACGCTTCAGTTTGTGTAAGTGGTAGTGCCGAAGTATTTAATACAGCCTATGTTAGATATCGGCAAGCTTTTAATTTCCTCGTTCCATTCTCCTAGAGCAGATAGAGCCATACTTATATTGCGATTTATGATCATTTCTGTTTCATTTTCTGGACTTGCACCCCGAGCCACTTCACTTAATTTTTGAATTAAACAAATATTTTTATTTCCATAAAATCAAAATTCTTAAGTAAAACAAAAACAGTTTTGTTTATTGCATTTTTAACTTTTCAAATCCTTTTTTTTTGACATAAGAGATGAGTCCGGTCTCGAATGCCATCTGACACAGAATGTTTTTCAATTGAATTTATCTCTCTGCAAACAATGTCAAACCTCAGAGAGTAAAAACTGCCATGTAAAGCTTCTTGAGAACAAAAAGTCGTTCGGTGTCGGCATAAATTCTCGATCATATTTGTATACAAACAATTCACAAAACTCACAACAGAATTGATCATAATTGTATAAGCTTAGTCTTGAGTTATTTTGTGCAAAAAAAAAAAAAATGAAAAAACAATATTCGGAAATATTCAATAGGTGGTGAAAATGTTCCTTTATTTTTTTTTTAATGCTTAAAATGTCCTTTTCTGCCTTATCCAACACAAAAAAATAATCGCTAAACGTGTGTCAAAAAACATACTCAGAGAGTCTTGAATAATTCCACAAACATATTTTTGATTTTCGTTTAAAAAATATGGAATTCAAGGGTTGCTGAGATATGTTTTAAGGCCAAAAGAAAAAAATTAGATTTTTTTTCGAGAATTAAGAAATTACAACTCTGATAATTTTCGTCCAATTTTCATGTTTGCTAGCTCATCCAATTGTAAGCTTAAAAAATGTCTGAAGCACTTTTTTTAATCTTCTGCTATGAAAGGGGGAACTATGATTAATAACAAAAAGTTCTGTCTTAAAAGAAAAGGTATAAAATACACTTTTATGAGAACTTCCAAACACAATTAAATAGAGATAATAACAATTTTCCACTTTAGTCATCTTCTCATATGAACAGACTTTATCTTAATGTTTAAAAGAGACTTTGTATGTATGTGCCCATAATGAATCTTAAACCAATGTTAAAAAAGATTTTTTTTTAAAAAACTTAAAAAAAAAGGAAATTGATTATTATACCCCAACGCGTACTGCGTAAGGGGTATATTAACTTTGTCATTCCGTTTGTAACGCCAAGAAGGAGGCGTGGCAGATATAGAAAAATATATATATTTTTGATCAGCATCATCTCCTGAGTCGATTTCCGTGTGTCCGTCTGACTGACCGTCTGTTCGTCTGTCCGTCCGTGGACACGATTACAGCCGCAATTTTAAAGCTATCGCAATGAAATTCAACATATAAGTTTATTTTTAAAAAAGAAAGATCAAGTTCGAAAATGGGCCAAATCAGACGAAAACCACGCCTACCTCCTCCATATAAAACTGAATGTCATCGTGTCTGTCGTGGCTAAAGACTTCGAATATACTTCAATATGGCCGCGGGGGGTATTTTAGCTTCGGTACCCTGCCGAAGCTCCATCCTTACTAGTTTTAATGACTTTCTGGATGACTTTTTTCCACCGAATCACCGAAGCATATGTGATGACGGGTCTAACCATCATACTGTAGACCTATTTCATAGCCTCTGGGTTAAGCCCCCATTTAAGACCACAAACGTGTCTACACTGGAACATAACCCTCTTGGCTCTTTGAATCCTATCTGCTACATGCTCGTTCCAGTTCAGTTTGCTTCAAGGGTTACCCCTAAATATTTAACTTTCGTGGACATGTTGATTTCAGCTCCAAAAAGTCTGAATGGTTCTCTCCTCAGACCTGTCCTCTTTGTAGTAAAGAGAATATTGTCTGATTTTAATTTGAATGTGGCATGGAATTAACTAAGCTTTTGCCTGTTTCGAAGCATATATTGCCCCATTCTGCTTTGAGATCCTCTTAAGTTCAGCTTTGTTAGAATTTTTATGTGCTCGTATTTGTTTTTGCCAAAGATGCTCGATGATATTTAAATTCGGTGATTGGGCGGGCGTTTAAATGACTTTTGGACAGTTATAGAGTATTCACGTTCTTGCTTTCAATGAGTTATGTTAAGAATCGTTGTCTGCATAACTCTTAAAATATCTTCGGATTCCCATTTTTTCAGCACTTGCAATTCAATTTTCTATTAGCATGTTAATATAGCTATATTGGATCATAATGCCTTCAATGAAAACCAAATTACCGACGCCGTGTGTTGGCTTGCAGCCTCACACCATCACGAATCCACCTCCATGCTTCACAGTCGGGCGAAAAATTAGATGCATTCATCTCTTTATTTGGTTTTCTCAACACTGTTTGCTTGCCATCTGATACAAAAATATTATATTTTTATTCATACATGAAAAATAACATTATTCCAGAAGTCCTGCGGCTTAGATTGGTACTCTCGCGCGAACTCCAGTCGTTAAAGTCTATTGCGCTTATTCTATGGCTTGTAGCATGCAATGCTGACATGGAAATAATTTTTTCGAACTACTTTTCTGTTCGTTGAATCACTAACGTTTTTCTACAAACATATAGGGTCCGCCATCTAACGTTTTTTTTTTTCAACTAGTGCTTATTTTGTGAATGGTAACACTTAGCACATGTCTGATTTGACAGATAATTAGTTTTATCCTTCCGCTGAACAAATATACGCTTGAACAACGCTGGGAAATATTGCGACATTACTTTACCGATTTTGCCAAAAAAATCATCTTTTCAGATGAAGCTAATTTTGATCTTGGCGGGTATGTAAACAAGCAAAATTGTCGCATTTGGGGCATAGAAAACCCGCACACATACATTGAAAAGCCGATGCACTCAAAACGAGTCACTGTTTGGTGCGGATTTTGGTCCAGAAGCATAATTGGGCCATTTTTCTTCGAAAATGAGCAAGGAGTGGCCGTTACAGTAAATGGCCATCGTTATCGGGCCATGATGAACGAATTTTTGTTCACAAAAATTGAAGAGGAGGATATTGGCAACATTTGGTTTCAACAAGACGGCGGTACGTGCCACACAGCCGAAGCTACACTCGATGTTTTGCGCTCTGTTTTTGAAGATCGCATTATCAGCCGCAGAGCTGATGTCGTTTGGCCACCTCGGAGCTGCGATTTGACACCGTTGGACTATTATTTGTGGGGTGCCCTCAAAGATAAGTGTTACACCGACAAGCCAGAGACAATTGACGCTTTAAAGGACAATATTCGTGAAGCCATTGGTGAAATACAGCTGCACACAATCGATAATGTGCTTAAAAATTGGACCGCTCGTGTAGGCTACTGCATAGTCAGCCGAGGCAGCCATTTGAATGAAATTATTTTCCATTATTAACCGGAAGGATTGTACATTCAAATAAAAGAAGAAATTTGAGAAAATATTCAGTAGTTTTTTTTTTTTGCATTTTCAAAAAAAAAAAAGTTATTTGGCGGACCCTTTATTTTGAAGTCACTGTTGATTTTGATAATACTTTTCGTATTATTCACCTTTCGTCGCTGGCAGTTAGCTTCTTATCGGGCCGAGTTTTGACTTTATTTGAGATGTGATTAGTTTTTTTATGCCTTTTTATGATATACTGAATGGTGCTGCGACGATGCTAAGTATACTGAAATTTCTGTGTAACGTTTTTCCATTTTATGGTGACAAATCGCCAAATAGGTGTTTGCTTAACGTTTTAAGTTGTCGCAGGAAAATATCGAAAAAATCTTTAAAAATCTTAGGAAACAATGTGAAATTGAAACAAACTGATCAGCTGTACGATTTTAAGTGATACCACTCTTTCGCGCGTATCAAGTTGCTGCTATTCTTTAAAAAACTTTAAAAAGCTTTTTGTAAATTTTTTTAGCATATTAATTAAATAAGTATATTGCATAAACATACTTTCCCATAAAATTTTGCATAGAAAAAATATTTTATTAAGGAATAATTAAATAAATTTTCAGTCTGTAAGTAAAATATTACTTTACTAAGTAATATGTGACAATACTGCTGACGGGTGCAGTAAATTTTGATTTACGCTTTATTTGTTTATTACATTTTACTCCTCATCTAATTCGCTGCATTGTTGTTTACGCCGCTAAATAAATTTTACCTTAAACAAATTTTAGAAAATCTTAAAATAAATTGTTTGACATTTTTAAACACTGTTTAATCAATCTTTGTCTTTTATTCTCTCCAAGTTGTCTGACAGTATTCGAGGTGAACTAAAATTAGTGCTCATAGGGTAAGCATAATAGATATAAGATGAAGAAAGCAAGAAAAAAAAAGTCACAAATGTTATGCTATGTCTACACAGAGAGTTTAATTTGAAATCATTCGAAGCTGTTCATACAGAGATGCGTCAGCAGAATTGAATTTAGTTGAGTTTGACATTTCTCAGAACAAATTCGTTCAATACTCTGAACGTACCTTGCGATCCTAAAACTTCCATCTAAGCTAGGTCTGCCATACGTCCCGGTTTCCGGGACATGTCCCGGTTTTTGATTGCTTGTCCCGGATTTATCTTAAAAGGGTCCAATTTAAAGATTTAATTAGGAGCAAATTTGCAAAAATATATTTTTAAAATTTGCAACTACTTTTTAAATGTGAAATAGTAGTCAGATCATCTTTCATTTCAGTTAGTTGAGCTCCTCCCTAGCAATAATCGATAATTGATATATCACCTGCAGAATCCAATCTCTTTCAAGCAACAGTTGTTTTTCATTAAATTTATTGTGTGCTTGATTTCTTTGCCTGCTGTAACTTTTCATGTAAGTTATCGAGTCAAAGTTTGTTGTTTATATGCATATATTGTTTTTTACTACCACAGAAAATGCCAAAGAGGAAGTTGAAATTCCTTCCCACATATACAGCAGAGTGGTCCTTTATAAAACGAGGTAGAAGTGATCACGATCTTTGTGCACGGTGTGCGGTTGTTATATTTCCATAAAGCACGATGGTAGGGTTGTGCTTAACAGTTCCGGAGACGGAACGGACATGGAACGTTTCCTTTAGAGAGCGGAACTAGTTCATTTAAACATGTCCGCGGAACTATCTAGTTCCTTTGTTTATTTGATCTGCTTGAGCTGCTTGTTTGTTGAACAAGCTTTTATAGAGCGGAACTAATAAATGGAAACATGTCCGCAGAACTATCTAGTTCCTTTATTTATCTGTTTGAACTGTAGAGTAAATTTGTAATACTCTAAGTATAATTTTAACACAACGCTGTGACTAGCCTTAAACCAAATTGCACACAATTTTTGGTTTTTTTCAGTGTTTTCATATCAAAATTAAAAAAATAAAGGAAAATATTCATAAATTATTTAAAAAAGAAACTATAAAAATTTGCTAAAAAATTCATATTGTTCAAATATTAAGTAACAAAATTGTGGCATAAGAAAATATATAAAAATTATCTAATACAGTTTTGCGAACAGTTCCGCGGACATGCTTATTTTATAACATAATAAGCATGTCCGCGGAGCTATCAGTTCCGAGAGTTCTCTGTATTAGAGGAAATGTAACAAAAGCATTCTAAATATCATTTCATGATTGTTCTCTTTCTTATGTTACAAGCAAAAACAAACAGAACAATGCATACAACAAGAATGACGATATATCATATAGTCTATTATTTCATTCATTCTCTCTCACAAGCATTATCGTTTTGCTTGCCATCACTCAAACAATTCGTCTGAGCAGTAATATGTGTGCGGTAAGTGCGAAAGAGATGTCGGCTTATGTTGCTCATTAGAAAAATTTCATTTCAATCGGAACTGTTTGGACATGCTTAAATCGTACAGAAGGAACGATTGGAACTATGTCCGGGAGTGAACATAGTTCCATGAACTATACATGTCCGTAACGACCCAACTCTACACGGTGGACGGTAAGACATTGTTGAGCACATTGCAAGTGCCAAAGATAAATCGATGCTTTGTGAAGCTTCATCTTTAAAAGACATTTCTCTTTTTTTTTGTGAAACAAGACACCACACAATATCAACTTATCTCTGCCGCTGAGCTAACAACTGCATATAAAATTATTGATCACCATCAATCATTTAGCTCAGTAGATTGTACTACTAAACTAAGTGCACTCTTGTATCCGGACTCGGAAATAGCAGCAAAGCAATCAAACGCTAGAACAAAATCAACAGCTTTAATAAAGAACGTTTCGGCTCAGCATGCAGTTGCAAATTTTGTAGAAATATTAATTACAAATTGCCTTTTTATGGAATTTCAAATACCTTTAAAAGGTCTTATAGCTTTTGGTGTTGATAATACCAAAACTAACTTTGGTGGAAGGAAAGGGCAGGGAATAAATAACATTTTTTATAAATTAAAAGAGGCTTCAGGAAAAAACATCGAGGGAATTGGTTGCCCTGCTCATATACTTTACAACAGAGTTTCGACTGCTGTGGATGTGATGTCAATCGATGTGGAATCTGTGGTGATTAAAATATATAAATATTTTTCTATATTTACTGTAAGAACGGAGCGGCTTAAGAATTTTGCGACAATGCGGACACAACTTACAAATGAATTCTTTCTTATAGAAGAAGCCAGTGGCTCTCATTAGTACCCGCTATAGAAAGAATCTTGCAAATGTGGAAGCCACATGCAAGTTTCTTTTGCTGACGAACAGCACATTTCTTTAGGTGAGGTTTATGTGTCATTTATTTATTGTGAATCTTTCATGATTGAAAAACAAATTAAAAAAATTTAAAAATGCACAATACAATTATGGAAGTGTAAAAACTAATAAATGACACTAAAGATGGTTTAAAAGACAGGTTTGAAAATAAATTTTTTGGAAACCAAACATATATTATTTTAGACCAATTAAAGGAAAGCGGTTTATATTCAAGAAAAATATTAAATTTTGAAGAGGATGCGAACATGTTTTTAATACAGCAAATAGTTATTTAGAACAATGGACTTTTCATTTAAATAAATATGATGTTTTTAATTAGATTACCTGAAATAATATACCAAAGTGGACAGAAGTTCAAAAAACTATAATGTATTTAAGCGAAAAAAATAAAACAATATCTGATGAATGGTTACTGAAAGTCAAAATTATAATCATAAGTCATTATCTCAGTGGACTTAGGATAAAAAATCCGCTCAACATTAGAGCGGTAGAAGGCATAAATCAATGCAAAGTCAATTTTAATTTGACGTGCACAGAGTTTTACAATTATATGAAAGACAAGCCAGAAATTTTTAAACAAGTTCTAAGTAATGAAAAATATGACTGAAATTTCTTTAGGAATTTTTATTGAAGAATGAAATCTAGTGTTTTGTGTTGAGAATTAAATGTACATTAAATACAAAAAAAATTTGTGAAAATTTAATTTTTGTAAATTTATTTTAGAGTTTTTTTTTGTCGACAGTTGTTTCACCAAAGTGTCCCGCTTTTGCAATAAACATATCTGGCAGACCTAATCTAAACATATTTTTCCATTAGAACATTAGCATACTTTTAGGCATTTCTCAAACTAAGTTTTGATAAACTCAAAAAGCAAGCTGAGTTTAGTTGAGTTTCATCCCGCATTATTGTACTGGAAACTCAAGAGTTTATTTTGAGTTCAACGGCAAAACTCAACTTTGTACTGAAAATTCAAACTAAACTCTTTGTATAGACATAGCTTAACGATGCTTGCAATAAAACATTAAACATTATTATTGACTTTCTATAGACTCTTTTGGATAATCAATCAACAAGTTCCTAACCACAAACTTATATTTACCTGTTACTACTCCCGGAGCTTTAGTTTAACCATTAGTTTGATTTTTGCGCCTTAACTTTAAAAAAAAAACATACTGTCTTTAAAAATTCTGGACATTGACTTTGCTATTTGTACTGTAAAATATCAGCTTTATATATTTTTCTGATCCAAAAGCCTTAGTTACTTAAATGTAACCAATCTTTTAAATATATTAATGACATTAAGTGGTCATACATGATGTATATGTAACCTTTTATTGCAATATCCTTGAATAAATTCAAACCGCCAAATCGAAAAAGCTTTTAAAAGAATAAATGTAATAAAATTTTATGCGACATAAATACAAAAAAAAAAAAAGAGAAAAAGAATTTGAGCCTACAGAGAGAGCTTCTGGCGCCATATTGTATACAATATGCATGAGGTCAGCAAAAATAAGCGCTGTGTAAAGACTGTATTGTTTGTTTGACTGTTTATCGTTCTAACTAGCGTAGTGGTAGAGCTGTTCAATTGACCAGCGCGAACAAAAACAAAACAAAAAAACATGTCTAAGATATAAAAAGAATCCAATAAAAACTCATCGATATCAAGAAAAATACATTAAAACGAATTCGTGAAAACAACAAATTGTCATGCAATCGAACTCTACCACTCCGTAGCCTTCGGATAATTTTGGGTGGGTATCCGTCGATTCAATGCCCTGACCTTTTTTGGTCTTTTCACTTGATTTTTCTGTTTTGTCTTGCTGCTTCAGAAGACTTCTCTATATTTTAATCCACTTCACCTAACTACCGTTGCTGGCAGCCACGAACAGTTGTAAGTTTCTCCAGCTGCGGTTACTTTAGAACATAATAAAAACAATGCTCCGTTGTTGGGAAATGGAACAGTATTTTCAGCTGTCAAAAGTTACGCTGGCTATCACGTATTTTGTATACATATATATATATATACATGTATAAAATTGTAATATTGGTTGATTCTTTTGTTTTTAAATGTGTGCCCACTTTACACATTTGGCTGCCATGTCAGTTACATTCGTTGACTTATTATTTTTAATGGAATTTGTCAATTTTTGATTTCAATGACATAACGTTTATCTAATCAGATAGTTGACTTAAGGCATGAGAAAAATTCTAGTATTTTAAAAATGACAAATCAACGATTTCAAGTGCTATGCCTACCAAGTTCAGTCTATCGTAGTTTAATAAATGAAATGATACATTCGCAGGAAGTGGTTTTCGTCCAATTTTTTCAAATTTACAATACAGAATATGTTTTAAATATTAAGGCTTATGTGTAAATTATCACGTCAATACATTCATTTTTGTGGAATTTATAAAAGTTTTACTCTTTTGATCACTTCATTTTGTATGGGAGTTAGGCGGAGCCTTCATTTAAATTTCGAACTCAAAGTGCATATTATAAATCCAAGCTTATGCGCAAAATAAGTAACCAAATTATTTTTGGGGAATTAAAAGAGACTTTGTGTGGGAAATTCACCATGCGTACCTCCCATACAGAATAAAATATGCACACTGATTTTTTTAAATTTAAATAAACACTCCGCCTACATTGTTTTCAAAGTGACGTCAACAGTATAGCAAGACTTTCAAAAATTTCACAAAAAGTTTGTTTTTTCTGGCAATTTTACACATAAAATTTATATTAAAAACGTACGGCAATATGGGATGAAAACGATGCAAATCCCTCAAAAAAGTTCATTAATCATACAGCAGACTAGACCGACATGTTTCGTTGGCCGCTACGCCAACTCATCAGTAGCCTTGATATGATAGCAATCATCTCCTAAGTTGTTCATGTCTATTTGTTTTCGTCAATGTTTAGAGAAAATTACTCTGAATTACATTGTACACACAAATGATACGAAAGCAGCTTAAAGTTCTTCTAATTTTAGATTCACACTTATTTGGTGTAAGCTCTTTTTTCGAAGATAGATCAAAGCTTTTTTTTGCTACTCACAGGCATGTTGTGGTTAGTTGTTGTTCTTCTTATTCACTGTCCGTCTTAGTTTCAGCAATCTGCTGATATTAAACTATGACGTCATGAATATTTTTGTTTGAAAACTAAGATTTATTTTTATTGTGTGTGTAAACACACAAGTAATCATATTTTTTAACGGCCATACTCTGTCAGAGAAATTTTTTATTTGTTAATTTTATTCGACCTCTTTTTTTATTAATTCTTATGTTATGTTTATAAGTCTAATAATTTTTCAATTATTAATTAAGAGTTATATTTACGAGCTCAAGGTCTGTGAGTAGCAATAAAGTTTTGATCCATCTTCGAAAAAAGAGCTTACACCAAATAAGTGTGAATCTAAAATTAGAAGAACTTTAAGATGCTTTCGTATCATTTGTGTGTACAATGTAATTCAGAGAAATTTTCTCTAAACATTGACGAAAACAAATAGACATGAACAGCTTAGGAGATCATTGCTATCATATAAAGGCTGCTGATGAGTTGGCGTAGCGGCCAACGAAACAGGTCTGTCTAGTCTGCTGTATGATTGCTACTCTATACAAAATGTGTTGTTGTTGTTTTCTTCAGAAAACAACACAGACCTTGAGCTCGTACATATAACTCTTAATTAATAATTGAAAAATTATTAGAGTTATAAACATAACATAAAAATTTATAAAAAAAGAGGTCGAATAAATTTACAAATAAAATTTTCGAGTATTTTACAGGAAGCAGAGAACTTAAAATTTTATCTAATCGAATATACTTCGTTGGCATGTTCTTATCAATTTTCCAACTTGTCTACAAAAATTTATGCAAAATCAAGTTTCTGAAAAACGGTCTTCATAACATCACCAAAAATCTAAAATGAAGAAAATTTGTCTGTTGAAAAAATTTTTTTGAAAATACTTCTATGTGTAACTGATAAATTTTTTAGCTATGGTATCAAATTGCATAAGAAATAGTAACAACAGAAGTTTTTAAACCTTCAACAATTTTAAAATAATTTTTTATTGTCAAAAACTTAAAAAATATTGAAGTTCTAAAAATTTAGTTTATAATAATTTGTATACCCAACGCGTACTGCGTAAGGGGTATATTAACTTTGTCATTCCGTTTGTAACGCCAAGAAGGAGGCGTTGCAGGTAGAGAAAAATATATATATTTTTGATCAGCATCACCTTCTGAGTCGATTTCAGTTTCTCCTTCTGCCGACACGATTACAGCAGTAATTTTAAAGCTATCGCGATGAAATTCTAAAAATAAGCTTGTTTTTAAAAAGGTAGAACAAGTTCGAAAATGATCGAAATCGGATGAAAACCACGCATACCTCCCATACAAATTGGCTTTATTTTAATCGTAGAATCTCTTAAAAATCCACAAAAATTAAAGAAATGTCTTAAAATTTTGCACATTAATTTGATATATTTTTAACAAAATCGGGTATAAACCACGCCTACCTCCCATACAAAGTGACGTTATCGAAATAGAAAAACTTACGTAAATAAAAAAAACTGAATGTCCTCGTGTATGTCGTGGCTAAAGACTTCGAATGTACACAATATGGCTGCGGGGGTATTTGAGCTTCGGTACCCTGCCGAAGCTCCATCCTTACTAGTTTTTTTTTTTAAGAGAAGCTTTTTACTCCTCGTTCTGTGATTTGCTTAGAGTGAAATCTGAAAAATTTTCGACAGATTTTTTCTTGGAAATTTGATGGTTTCTTTGTCGCTAGCGCTTATTACAACAAGAAAATGTAATACTTTAATATTAAATACTAAAAAATATTTGTTGGTCCGCCCGTGGGGATCGAACCCGAGTCCTCTTGGATGAGAGTCGAATACACTATCCACAAGGCCACAAAGACCTGTAATGGAAATCTGTTAATTCAATCCTAATTATAAGAGAAGCTATGCTGCAGTAGATCGTCACCATCTATCAATGGATAGAGGCTTGTGTATTTGATAAGCTACAACAAAAATTTGCTTTTATTTGTCACAAGGTGTCTCCGGCATCGGTGTGTTTGCATTGTGAATGCGTTTGTGGTGTTGTTGGTACGAGGAAAATTAGCAATGCCCACAAGTGCGTTTTTAAGTATCAAAAAAATAGATGATATCAATAAATATGGATTTAACACACGCATGCATGACATCGGCAAGGTATATAAAATGTTTGTTAAATTTTGTTTCGTGTGCGTTCTTTAAAATATATTTTTGAAGCGAAGCGAGAAATCACCTCGTTCTGTGATTTGCTTCGAGTGAAATTTGACATTCAACAATAAAAAAATAAGCAGTTAATACGTTTTCTGTATATATGTAATTTATTTTTTTTATGTTATTTTAAATTTTAAATTTAAAAGTAAATATATTAAAAAGAAGAAATTATTAAGCTATCAAATCTATGTAACTGCGAAAAAGCTTCGCTTCTCTCGTGTGTCCAACGAGGCACCTGTTTTTTTTTATTTTTGTTTTATGAAAACAATTTTAAAGTGAAATCCACAACTGAAGAAGATATCAAATTTCCCATAAAATGATTATTTTTTTCTTTTTGTAAAAATTAATCCAGCGGAGAAGTCGTGTTAACCCATTTTTGTCCAGCGTTGTGTATATGTAACGGTTTACTTTTCTTAACCTGGAGGTCATACAGAGATAGATTTCATGATTTCCAAAAAGAATCCTAAATTTTAAGAATTTATCTAATCGACCTGTTTTCGCTCATGGCTGAACATTTATGCTTACTTACATTTCCAAGCTTGGGAAATTTGGGAATTTTAAATTTTTTTTATCTCTAATTTTAAACCTCTAAAAAATCTAAAAAAAGATTAATTAAAATATAATCCCTTCACGATCGGCTTTCTTAGGATATATATTTAACTTTTGTGAATTTTTATGAAGTTTGGCTGACATACGTGGCTCCCGAGGGTTGACACAACGGCAGTCCTTAACGAAATACGTTTTTGTATATTTTTTCTTGTTCTGTGGAAATTCTTGAGATCAATATCGGTGCAAAATGCTCGACTTTGCTTGTAGAATATCGTACAATATCGATCAATTTGAAAATTAAAAATCTAGATGTGGCAACTCTATTTTTATAGTTGTTTTTTTAATTTTTTAATTTTTTTTTTTTTTTCTAACTTAGACCAAACTAAACATTTTTGGAAAGTTTCATCATTCTTGCTCAACGGGAACATGGGTCAGTTCATAATTGGTTAAAAAAGACGTATTGAAATTTTAGATGATTTTTGCCTTTATAACTCCCTAACTTCTGTTTGAAAATAAGTCCTGTGCAAAGCCTAGCTTCCGCATACGGATTTTATAAAATAATCTAAGACTTAAAAATAATTTTTTCGAAAACTATTCCTAACACACTGATTACGTTGGGGGAATTGAATAATTTTTTCAGTTAATTGTTTTGAACATCGACATTTTGAGAATACATATTTATTAAGTCAAAAAATTTTAAAAATTTCAGAGTTTAAGAAATGTTATTTTTAATTATTGTATTTAAAAATGTTTTATTTGAATGCAGTAATTTTTTTTTTAAAAAGTCATATTTTGACTTTTTACGATTTAACATAACCTTACTTACGTACTTAGTAAATGGTAAAAATCTTGTACTCAAGCTTAGAATTAATAAAGGTGTAAGATAGTAAAAAAAAAAACAACAAAACATAATGGATACAATTTATTTGGTTGTCGTATCCCTTCGAAATGGGATTCCTTCGAAAAGTTTAACCAGAGGTCTTAAAAAAAAAATTAAATTTTTCATTGTTAATTTTAATATTGATTTTAAATACTGCAAGAAACCGTCACACAATTTTTCTTATATTTTTTCTTTTTTATTAAGTTATAAAGTATAAATATTTATTTAGAAATCTTATATTATCCTTTAATTTTACTAATTAATCTGCCTTTTAAGTCTTGCTTCTAACAAAAAAAAACAACAATATTTAATCATTGAAAATGGTTCTTACTTTTATTTTGCTAGTATTCTCCAAGATGATCAATACACTTTTGCATTCGTTTGAACCAATTTTCGAATATCGATTGAGAAGAAAAATGGTCAGTCAATAACGGGGTAAGAATTTAAGATACATCAAAATAACATACGGAAGAATTTTTGACCATTAAAATATCGGCAAATATAACCTAAGCTAATATTGATAATATCTAACGAACAGCCTACAACATACATTTTTCTTATAAAAATTTCTTAAGGTTTATAAATTAAAAAAATTTACCGTTAATACCTCATAGCACCAATTTCAAAAGAAAAAAAAAATTTTTAGTATGCAAGTTACTCTGCTGTTTTTAAATACATTTAACGCAATAATTTTTTTTGGCTGAAACGTCAATAAAGTAATTAATAAGTTTATTAAGGACTTATATTTTATAATTTTCTTTTTTTCAAGAAAGGACTATATTATATAATGTTTTCTTATAAAATGGAGCAAAATTTTTTGTTGCAAAAATAATTTCAATTCAAAGTTGCATTTTTAACTCCCTTTCATATGACATTACCTTGATTGGAAAAGTTGTCAGTTTAACAAAAACAAAAAAAAAAACAATTTTCTATCTACATTAATAAAACCGATTTCTATTTAAAATTCTCCATTTCCAGCACCCGCCTACCCCCTCCTAACTATTGTGAACATCTTTGTGTCCATAAGCTTTTTCAACTATTTTTTTGATTTGAGCAAGTTTTGATTTCTTCTTAAGAAATACTAAGAATCTTCGGTTTTTTTTTTTTTATATATATGCATTTCTTTAAAAAAGTATCCGAGAATTGTAAATATTGTGAAGCCTTAAAAACAATACGCAAAGATTACGCCAACAATAAAAACCCATGAACTGTCCACAAGTTTAGTAGCTTAAGCACATTGTACGCTACAGTAACATTACAACACGAGGTCAAAAGAGTGCATTTATGTATAAGAAAAATAACATAAATGCTTGCCAAAAATTTTTTTTTGATCTGATTTTTACAAAATTTTTCAAAAATGTTCAATCTATCGTTAACATATAAAACTTAAAAATATACGTTTCCAAGCTATCGGCACGCACACACAAGTCACGGTTTCCCTAACTTTTTCTCAAATCCATTAGATGTTGAAGCTACATTTTCTTCATTCCCCCAAAAATACCGGTTTGAAAGATCCGCACAAAACTCTTTCTTAAGTTTGTGAAAAGTGTTTTTCAAATCGACGAATGGGATAAAAAATTATTTGTATCTACTCCCCATATAAATAACCCGGTATTCAGCAAGTTGGATATAAGATAATAAATGAACTAAAAAAAAACGTAAGACCATAGCACGACCAGGTATTGAACCCGGAACCGCTGCGTGGTAGGCAAGTGTGCTATTACTGTGCACAGTTTCCTTGGTTTTCTTAGACAGCACATAAGTAACTATAGTTTGGTTGCAGCTGCAGTGTACCGACTCTTAATAATCTTAGCATTGTTTGTGATATACCTACCTTCCCTATAGATTTGGATATGAATTCAACCAAAACAAGCTTTCATACGTCATTCATATGTTGTGGAGTTCCAGCAAAAACAGCTCCAACAGAGTGTTGGACTAAGATACATCAAACTTCGACTTAACTTTCACAAATTGAAGCCAGTTTATCATGGAATAAAACGATTCTATTCTGGAACAACGGGACATGTACAGCGATATGTTTCCAAAACATTATTTAGTGATGATGCTCCTTTTCTTCGCTTCATGAATATGCTAAAAGGCAGAATTCTAATATTAGGGATGGAAAGTAAAGCCCACAATTATCTCAGGAGGGCCAAATACACCTTGAAAAAAAACATTGTCTTGTTAGAATTTTGATTTGTTTGTTGGTCTATAAGCTCGTACAATTTTTTTCCAGAATAACGAAGGAGCCAAGGTTATTGCGTGGCACAAGTCGCATAATATGACTCATTTAGATTTCATTAATATATAAGTTTCCGGGACGTGTAATATAGGGATTCGGTAATATCAAATGAGCTCCAAGATCTAAAAAAAAAATAAACGAAATGGCCATTTCAGCCCTTGAATGGACTTTGACAGAGCTTCTTATGATAAATTGTGTTGTGTGTTGTGAAATGTTTAAACACAAATGATCGAGAACTGGACCTTCTAGCTATATGCCGACTCCGAACGGGTTATGTTCTCAAGAAGCTTTTCATGGCAGCTTTTTACTCTCTGAGGTTTTGCCATTGTCTGCAGAGAGGTGACGGCCGAACAGAAAAATTAATTCAATTGGAAAAACTTTCTGTGTCAGATGAGGGACTCGAACCTGGGTTCTCTGGCGTATGAGCCACACACTCTTCCTTGGAAGATCTCCAAGATCTGTATGGAAGATTTATATTGAAATATAACAAACAATATTCGTGAAATCATTAAAAATTAACATCATAAAAGTCAAATCAGGTAAACAGCTTTGTGGCGATAATTTAAGCTATTTTATTTCATACCCAATGACAAAAATAAGCTATATATATATATATTGATAATAAAATTCGATCACTGTCTTAATTCAGAGCGTATTTTATTGCGTTTCAATATTTGACGACAAAAGAATGATTCTGTAGTTAAGGAATACGCCTTATTTGACGTCCAGTTACTGGTATTTTCTCAGTTTCAAAAGGTTTTTGCAGTATATCTTCGAGACATATTACAAGTACTTGAAATGAAAACAAACAATAAAGTGCTAAAAGAAATTAATTTTTATCTACTTTACTACAAATCCAACTTTAGATAAGTACTCAGATTTACTCCTGAGATATCTTTGCCTGGCTAATTTTAAGTCTTTAAAATATCACTATTGGGTATCGTTGTCCATTACCTTTACTTATATATTTTTGTTTGCTGTGTTTTTCTCTTTGCTTCTGCTCGTAGTGGTTAAAATGTAAATTCTGGGCACATTATTCTTTTAACACTCTACCAGCAGAACTTAATTTTTGCCTAAACTTTAAGTGCGACCCTACAAAATTGTTTGTAACCGCACTTAAAATGCTAAAATGAGGTTCTCTTAAAATTTCACATCAACAATTGAAGAATACACCCAGGAATCCACTCTTACCACTAAAAATAAAAATATCTAATACACTTGGATTCAAAATAAATTTACAAGCAAAAAAAAAAAATTATCAAAAGAACCGAGAAAACCACGTTGTGGAAATTTAAAAACAAACGGAAAACGGAAGAGAAAACCAACGGAAACAACAGCATAATAAAAAATCAAAGAAAAAAAACATGTATACCCAAACGAATCACGGACGCATACAAATAAACTGGAGTAAGCAGCTCGGGGTCTATATGAGTTAGGGAGTGTGTGTGTGTGTGTCTGGCTGTGTGTGAGAGTGTGTGTTTGTATGCAAATTAGTTGTAATTGCAAGGGAACCTAATTTAGATAAACAATTCATGGATACAAAAAAGATTTAGCGTGGTTCTTTGTATTGGTTAATGCTGTGAAAGTGTATTAAGCGTAAATGTGCGTTGGTATGCATGAGAATGTTTCAGTGTATATGTGTTTGTGCAGATGACTACACTGCTAACCATACTTGGACAATAACAAGCCATACTGTTGTGCCTAACACCATTGTTAAAGCCCCACCCTGCATTGTTTACATTTGCTACACTGCAAAAACTAGTCCGTAAAAATTGATGCAAAATTACATGCATTCATTTCTAACTGAAACTTCATTCATGCCGAAATACGAATGATGTTTTCGGCAAGTCTCGCATGCCAGTCAAACGCACTTCCGCAGATATATTGTTTTTTTATGAATTGCTTTTAACTGGTGCTAAATTTGAACACTGTTATTTGTAATATGCTACACTGTAATAATTGAATAGCGTCCCCTTACAAAATATTGCATAACGTCCCCGTATTTCTTACTCTTAGTATGCTAACTTTATTCACTTCGTTTTATAATTTTTTACAGTTCATCACCGTATTTTTCGACGTTTTCACTGCATATTTGACTGTGGTTTTATTATATTTTTCCTGAGATTTCAATTAAGCCCTTGATTAACTGGAACAAACATTAATTTTTACTTGAATTTGAATTAATACTTTGTGCAGTTTGAATATTATTATCTACGGCTAATTTTTATCCGTGTACCGTGATCGCCAACAGCAGATGAATATTTGCAGTGCTCCTTGGCAAATGCGAAGATTGTGGGCTTAATTTTTTTTTCTGGTTACTCTACGCATTCCATATGAAGGTGTTTTGCATAATTTATGCAGCACAAAAATGCTTTCTAGTCCACATTCTGTTGCTCTTATATTGTGTCTGTTACTGCGTCTGTTGGCTGGCTGGTTGATTGCTGCTTGGTTGTTAGCTGTTGTTGGTGTGGCATAGAAGAGAGTCCATGAAATTAAATTTAAATAAAAAATAAGAAGAGAACCAAATCATTCTGTACTCTGGCAGCCTAAGCTGATATAATTTTGGGTATACATTGGCGATTAACTTAAATCTTGGCAAATTATTGAGCATGCATTTAAGTTATGTTGAAAGTATCTAATAAATATGCTGTAGGGAAATTCAGTTGTATTCAAATTGTATTATGTTGTTATTTTAGAAATTATCTGCCTGAGTTTAATTTTAATTTTTTATGATTCTACCACGCTATGATGAATTATATTGTTGAATGCAAAGTGTATCAAGTAGTAGCAAAATTGAAACAAATAAATTGTCTTACTTTCAAAGGAAGGATAAATTCTGATCCCGGTAGTACAATAGAAATTTGTTAAAATCTTTTAATTGGGTAAAATCAAAGAAATAGATGTATTGTTAAAATAGAAATATTTTTGTGGCATTAATTTCGTATCATATTCAGAAACTATTTTACTTAAAATTGGTGCAAGTAAATACACTCAACTCTACATTTACACGCACCGAAAAAAAACAATAGGTAAATCACCTAAGTTGGCTTGGGTAAAAATATTTGATTCACCTAAGCCCAAAACCCAAAAATACAAAATTAAAAAACAACTAGCATGGATGGATGGCTTAAGCATAGTTTTAAGCTATTTTCTGCAAAAAAAAAAAAAAAAAAAAACACAGCTGCGTCTTTAGGCACTCTTGAGAAGGATAGATTTGGAAATTTAATGGTTTTTTTGTTTGTAATAAACCCAATTTTCAATTAAAAAATAACATAAAGTAAATTAAAAAAACACACGTTAATATTCACACCAGTAAATTTTATAACATTTCATTAACAAAAAGAAAAGAAAAAAAAATTTCTTTGCCCGCTGTGTGGAATCGAACCTGGAACTTTTGGTGCCAGTTCATCGCTCTACCCACTGATCCAAGCAGCCCCGCTACTACATGCTGACATAACTGCAGCTATGTTAACAGACGCAGAATGTCGCAGTATTCTGTTGATAGCCATACAATAAAAATCTTTTAATAAATTATTGTGTTATGCTGCTGCATAACGGAAGAAATAAGCTTATGTTAAATTGAAAAAAACCTAGTACAATTTATAAGATGGCTTTGGTAGTTTTCAGCCTCCCAAGTACTTCATCAAAACGCCTAAGTTTTACATGTTGACTTGCAAATTTTTATTTGGGTGATAAATTAACCAAATATTTGGTAATTTTTTATACACTTATATGTAAAAAAATTGAATTTCAAAAATATAACTTTTTTTCTGGTTCTGGTTTTTTTTTTATTTTCCTTTTTTTTTTTGAAGCTGCAACCCTCTCGTTCTGTGATTTGCTTGACTGAAATCGGCAACAACACAAATTTTTCTTTTATCAACACTGATTTTTTCTTAGATATTGACAGCTTTCGGCTTTTCTTACTGCTTGACATGTATTATAACAAGAACATTAAATTAAATTCGCATGCCGTTGAGATTCGAACCTACAACCAACCGATACCACTGTGTATAAAGTCACTACACTACGCATTGAGGCAAACTTTTATGTTGCATAGGAGTGATTAATTCAATATTAATTACAACTGAAGCTATGCTGCAGCATACACAATAATCTATTAAAAGATTTTTGCTGTATGGCTATCAACAGAATACTGCGACATTCTGCATATGTTGACATAGCTGCAGTTATGTCAGCAGGTATTAGCGAGGCTGCTTGTATCAGTGGGTAGAGCGATGGACTGTCACCAAAAGTTCCAGGTTCGATTCCGCACGGCGGGCAAAGAAATATTTTTTTTTTCTTTTCTTTTTGTTGATGAAATGTAATAAAATTTACTGGTGTCAATATTAACGTGTGTTTTTTAATTTACTTTATGTTATTTTTTAATATAAAAGTGGTTTTACTGCAAAAAAAAAACATTAAATTATCAAATCTATCCTTCTCTCGTGTGTCTAATGACGCAGCTGTGCTTTTTGTTTTGCAGAAAATAGCTCAAAACTATGCTTAAGCCATCCATGTTAGTTGTTTTTTAATTTTGTATTTTTGGATTTTAAGCTTAGGTGAATCAAATATTTTTGGCAAGGTATCAAAGTATATGCTTTAAAAGCAATGTATTAAACAATAAATTGTTTAGGTGAATAAGCATAAGTTTATAATTCCCATAGAATTTTCCTTACCCAAGCCTACTTAGGTGATTTACCTATTGCTTTTTTTCTCGGTGTAGGGACGTATTTACCGTGTAATTAAGTGAGATAAAAAATCTTAAAAGTCTGGTTTATTTAACATTTCGTTTTAAAATGTATGTAAGAGATACTTTTTTTCAAATATTTAAATTTTTTTAAAAATATAAATTTACTATTTTTCCTGCAGTAGAGAAATTATATTTAAATGAAAATTAAATTTTTTCAAAAAACATATATATTTTTTTATGGAATAAATTAAGTAATAATATAATAAATATTTTGAATTTCTTACGATATTTAAAAAAAAAGAAATGGAGTTACCGCAACGCAATGACCATGCGCAGTATCTGCATATGTAAGCCAGCGTACACTTAGAAAAAAATAATTTTAAAATAAAAAACCAGCAGTTTTTGTTCTGAAAATTTAAGGCTCATAATTTATAATTTATAATAAATGTATATTTATAACAAAAATATAAACACTTGTCTTAAGAAATGAAGAATTTTAATTTTAATACAAATTTTCTTTAAAATATATGTGTTGACCCAGACACTTTTTTTGATTTTGAAATAATATTAAGTGATTTATTGGGCAATAAAGATAAACTATTAAAATGTATCCCTATAACTTGGCTTTTGTGGTATCAAGTGGCAATACTGTAATGCTGAGTCTATGATTATCGATAATTCTGATAAAAGAAACCGACAAGATCTCTTCTCTAGGACACATTATAAATCGAGCTAATAGAAAAAGCACGTTGTGCTTTCATCTTATTATTATTATGACGAAATAAAGACTAAAGTAATGTAAGTAAGGTAATTTACATTCTATATATAAAAGTGTTATTAAAAATTCAACATAATTAATTGCTTTTTAATTGCTTGTAGTAGATTTTTTCCATCCCTTGCATTCAGTATTTTTATTTTTATACCTATTTTTCGGTCCAAGTGTTCACATGCAATGACCTAAAAATTAATGTCGGCCTCAGTGCTGCAAGTCGTAACGCGCTTGATTCCTTGGCGGTTACAGACTATATTCCTACGCTTTTGCCATTCTACATTTCTTAACAGCAGGAGAGCTTAAAACACACAGAAATTTATTTTTGACAGTACTAGTGACTGGGATGAAAGTGCAGAGAATATTGCAGTCCTATACACGATTTTCATAATATTATCCCTGTCTTTCTTAGTAATCAATTAATTATTTCTTTGGTATACTATATTTTCTTTTACCTACTAAAACAACCAAAAAAATACGTTGATATAGTTTTTACATCATTAAAATTTCTCAGCGATGTTATAAAAATTTATCAGGTGCTGAAGTGGAAAATGATTTTGTTTTATTCAATTCAAGCGCTCTTAAATTTTTAAAAATTCCTTACTTATTTTGCTTTGAGCTAAAACTTTTTCGTCTCGATATCCTTCTTGTTTCACTTAGTTAACCACGCATTTTTTGCTCTGGTGAAATGAAAAAAAGAGTGTTTTTATATGTGTCAACGTTAATTATCCTCGGTATGTATGGCAGGAAGGGCAAACATCGACTCTCGCACATATACGTACGAGTCAATTAAGTCAATATTTAATACAGTTAATTACGAAACTTATTCCTTAACCCGCAACATAATGGTAGAGTGTTCTGCTGCTCGTTTTGTGCAATTGAGCGCGATATCCTTTGAGTTTCATTAACACACGCGCAATTCACTTTAATTTACCTTGGCAAACAAGCACGCTTTCACACGCACATACACACACGCAACCTTCATCCTACAGTCATCACACACAGTACGCACACACGCACATCCGCTGAATCTGATTTGCGGCCAGTGATTCCCAAACATCTCTTCATAAAACATATGATTATATTGCAAAGATATAAAATGTTTTAATGGCTACTGCTAAAAAACGCAGTTATAATTGAACGCCCTTTAGCGTTGAGCGTAATAGTCGTAAACTTAAAATCGTTAGTTTTTGTTATTGTTGTTGATGTTGTCATTGTTGGTGAATCCATTGAAAAGCAAGAAATAACAAGCATCCAACCATCAACCACCAACCAACACCTATACCAACTTCAGCAGATATGTTGTTTTTTTTTTGTTATTGTTTTTGTTTTTTAGGAAACTAAAGCCGCTGCTTTGAAAGCTATCGAAATGAACTTAATCCTTGTTGCTCAATCCTTAAAAAATCTCCGCAAGCTTTATAGTTTAATTAACTTGAGTGCGAGTTGTTGTTGTCATTGTTTTTGTTGCGTTTGTGTTGATTATTTTTGTGTGAAATATGTGTGCATTGCATTGGTGTAGGTACCGGCGAATAAAGGGGATATATCCCCTCATTGCCTATTAATGCATTTAAAAATAGCATCATCTTTAAGTGCTGGAATAAATAAATTTAACTAGATAAATTGCAAAGTTCGAATCAACCTTTAAGCTCTGTTTCCAACTCTTATACTCGTATCACGATTTGAAAAAAATCTTGCATTGAGCATGAGCCAAATGTCAAAATATTAGAAAAGGCAAAACAAAACATTTTGTGCAGCAGCTTAAATATTTGTTTGCTTTTCTGAAAAGAAGGCAATTTCGAAAGAAATGGTTTTGTCAAATGTGCACATAATTATAAAATTATAAAATATTGATGGTTTTTTGCTCAAAAACTCATTTATTTAAACAACATAATGATTGAACTCAATAAGAAAACAATTAGATATCGTTAGCTCTTACTTTTTCCCATCATCTTGTAATCGATGGATTCCAACACCATCATTTTGAGGCCAACCATTCAACGAGCCAATTTTTCGCTTCTTCGCTAGAATGAATGTGCAGTAATCAGTGGAGTAATTCGTTAAAATTAAAATGCTGAAAGAAGTAATAATCAGAAGAAACCAACTCTAGTAAAAACGGCGGGTGGGACAGAACTTCCCAATTAATATTTTCCAAATAGTTTGTTACTTGATTTGCAACATGTGGACGAGCATTGTTATGATAAAAAAATAGCTGATTTGTATCAATGTTCGATTCAATTTTATCAAGTCTAGCAATATTTTGAATACAAATTTCATATGAATTCTTAGGGAAGCTACTTCCAGAAGGCATTCCATATAGCAAGCTGTGCTTCTTCTTAGCCTTCTTGAGGAGCGCATTCAAAAGATAATATTTTTTAATCAAAGCGAAGTATTGTAGAATGATAAAATTTTTTTTATAAATTAAATATATGAAAAAATGCTATTCAAGTTCAAGTCAGTGGATATTGTGTTTCTATAATTTTGACAAATTTGTGAATATTAAGTTACAAAACTTTGTAAATTGTAATATATATTGCCATTTTGAAAGTTTACTCCTAAATAAAATTATTAAAACTAAAAAAAAAACCAACTGAAAAAAATTTAAAAAAAAAATCTGCTGTTTCTTCTTTTCAGTCGCTCGAAAAAAATATTTTTTAAAGAAAATTGTTTGTTTTTTAAATATTTGTTTGTTTTTAATATACATTTTTTTATACTTATAACCAGGGCTCGGATTTTGTTGACCTGTCAACTTTTTTCTGCTCTAACATAGGCATTTCTCTTTTTTTAGGTAATTTTTTATAGTTTAATGTTATTTTTCCGTGTAATGTTTATGGATTTTCACATATTAAAGCATCTTTTTATCATTTTTATGGATTTTAGGTACACCAAAAAGTTGTAGTTACTTTCGAAAGCCTTCAAGATAAAGCAGCTGAAGAGACTCAAGTATAGTTTTCCAATAATAAAATAAACGGTTTAATTTTTAATGTTTAAAAAAAGCTATTTCTCAACCTAACCATGACTTTGGAAATTGGAATTACTTTACATAAAAGTATAACAGAAAACCTCAGCTTTGTGAGCCGCAATGTTGGTAAGAATGTACCAGCTTGTTCAAAAAGAAAAGTTCATTCACACTGTGAACCGGACTTAACTGTCCGATCTGAAAATTTTTTTTAGAAGGTTGCCAAATGTGTCTATGACAAGGCTGCCAAATATCAGCGTCTCTCGTTGACATTTGGTAAAGTCAACATTTGGTAAACTTTTTTCGTGTCTTCGATTTTTACGATGGAAGAAAAACTTAAGCAACGAGTTTGTATCAAATTTTGTGTGAAAAATGGTTTCAACTCCGCCGATACGTATAAAATGTTGGTGAAATGTTACGGTAACTCCGTTCTATCGTATCAGAAGGCAAACAAGTGGTTTAACCGATTTGTGAGTGGCCAAGACGAAGTAAAAGACGACCCTCGTACCGGGCGACCATCGTGTTCGGCTACCGAAGAAAACGTTGGAAAAATCAAAGAAATGTGGGTCAAAAATCGCAAATTGGCGATTAGAGAGATAGCAGAGGACGTCGGTATTTCAATTGGATCCGTTTAGAACTTTTTCAAGAATGCATTGGGCTTGGGACGTGTCACTGCTAAGTTGGTACCGAAAGAACTCTATTTCATGCAAAAAAGAGACCGAGTTGCTATCGCGAATGACATGCTGGAAGTGGTCAAAAACGACGAATCATTCATCGAATCCATCATTACTGGTGATGAGACATGGGTATACGAGTATGACATGCAAACTAGGCATCAAGCGAGTGAATGGCGGTCGCCAGACGAACCGAGACCGAAGAAACCATGTCGTTTTCAGTCAAAAAAGAAGGCGATGCTCACTGTTTTAATGGACAACAATGAATTTTTGCCAGATGGTCAAACGGTCAATAAACAGTATTACTTGGGCGTTATAAGACATTTACGTGAAGCAATTCACCAAAAAAGACCGCAGTTGTGGCAAAACAAATCATGGATGTTGCACCACGACAATGCACCATCGCACAATGCTCATCTTATTCGTTACTTTTTGGCCAAAAACAAAACGTTTACAATCCAGCAGCTGGCAAATTCACCTGACCTGGCTCCGTGTGATTTTTTCCTGTTCGATCGTGTCAAAAAACCGCTTCGAGGAACTCGTTTCACCAGCAAAGAAGAGGTCATGGAAAAATCGGTGAACGCTCTGAAGGCCATACCAAAAACCGTGTTCCAGAAAGGTTTCCATGACTGGATCAAGCGCTGGTGCGTTGGATAAGTGCGTTGCAGACGAAGGGGACTACTTTGAAGGTGACAATATTGATTTGGATGAATAAACTTGTACTTAAATTTTTTTCAATAACTGAACCTTTCTTTTTGAACAAGGTGGTATGCAGACGTTGACCAAACAGTTGTTTTATTAATAGTTTATTGCAACGTGATGCAGCTGCAAACATTTTTATCGGTTTTTCTAGGGCATTTTTTATGCTTTTCTTGGCTATTAAGTAATTTTTTTGAGATCATTATTGGACGTTTCTAAGGGCATCAAAATCCAAGCCCTGCTCATAACTAAGGAAATTATAAATTTTTAAATCAAAAACTGGGAGTTTCCCCCCACCCCATCAACTGACTGGGGGCAGACAGTCAAAGTAAATTGTTGGATTTTCTGATTTTTTATCAAAAAAAAAAAATTCAACGATAAAACACTACATTTTTTTGCATTGAATAAGCCTGCAAAATTTCAAAAGGATAGGTTTTGTAGTTTTTGAGTAATTTCTGTTACCGATTTAAAAAATGACTTTTAAAAAAAAAAAAAAATTAAAGTTTCAACTTAATTTTATTCGATGAACAGATTCTTTTCTTTCAGCACTCATATCTCTGCCAATTTTGTTCGGAAAAAATATTAAAAAAAAAAAAATTGATTCAATTTAGAAGTTACAAGTGGTGTAACCCTTTAATCTTTTAAAATCCAACAATTCATTGAAAAGTTATCGACATTTGAAATTGTACATTTTTATACTTAACTCAAAAAGTAAACGCACCGCAAAAAGTTTATCCATTACACTAGGCCCAAAATATATACGCCATTACTTAAACTATAAGCAGTATACATAATGTAAATTTCATCAAAATGGGTATCTTAAAAATTTTAGGTAGATCACTTAAAAAATAATTCCCCTAGTGGAATGTACACTAACTTTTTACTGTTCACCCACAAGGCTAAAGCATACTCTAACATTAAACTAAATTATATAAAAAAATAAAAAAACTAAACTAACAAAATCTTTTTTTTTCTTAATCTTAAAACGTCTCTTTGCCAAATCATATCTACGCTACTGGTGACTTGCTATTCGTTTTTCTGTTCATACTTTAATTCTTGTTTTTTCTCTACACTCTTGAACATAGAGATTTGTTTGTTTAAAAATTTTTTCTGTTGTTGTTCTAGTATTAAATTGAGTGCGTGTGTTTTAGTTAAAGCAAGTGTCGTTGAGAGCTTTTGACTTTTTGCCTTAGCTATATACAAATAAATATAAATATATTTTATTACCTAACCCAAAAGGCAATTAAGCTAGGTCTCTTCTAACGAAGGCATGCATTTACTGCTACTTTTGGCAGTAAGACACTTTTGGCGGTAAGCGCTAATGAGGCCTAGTTTTTTGCTACCCAGGGTAGTACACCAATTATATTTTTCCTTCAAAAACTGGTTCTGCTTTTATTTCAGGGTTACATTTTCGTTAAAAGTTAATATATAAATTAAATCCAACGTCATGAATTAGAATAGTCTAACAATAATATGTAAAATATTTAATTGTTTATTGTTTTATTTAATATAAAACAAATATTTTTTTAATTGTTTTGGTTAACCTCTTCTTGAAGCCATTCTAAAGGAGTGCTTATAGCAGACCTATTTAAAGCAGGGAGAGCGGAAGGCATGGAAAATTTGGCCATTTTATATAAAAAAGTATATGGGCTTGGCTATGAGTAGAGTAGGCCTCCGAAATCCATTTCAAGTCCTGCTAGTAGCTCTTCGAAGGCCTGCCAATGCCTACTGGGTAGGAACATACTACTAAATACACACACACATATACACACATAGCCGGCATTAATTCACCAAATCCAGACCTACACCATTTTATATATTGATTTTTGTTTGCTTTGTTTATGAACCGCGTTTCAACCTCGCTTTGGTGACTTAAACGATTGCGTCGTTTATTCTCTTCTTTCTAATTCACTTCCTTTTGCTTTCATATTAAAATATTTGCTTTTTTTTTCGCTTCCTCTTTTGCTAGTTTTCAATGAAGTTGAAAGTCTTTTCAATAACAACAACGCAAACGCTAAATTATTACGTATCTTTGAAATGTGTTTTTGCTGCCAGAGTGAAGTTGGAAGGAAATGTTGAATGCAGCAAAAAACATATTCAGTTTTTTTTTTCTTTTTCGTTAACTTGGAAAATTATTTGCCTCTACGTATTTATGCTGGGAAAACAACTTAAGCTTAAGCTTATTTTCACATTCTACAAAATTACATTAAAAGATAAAACTTTTATGTACTGAAAGAAATACTATTTGAAGAGTACAGTAAAGAAATATAATCAGTAAATTTGATAAATTTTTTTTGTTAATGTTAACAAGAAAATGTAAAATTTAAAATATTTTGTTTAGAACACAAGTGATTTTATTAATAGGACGAATATTTTATATAGTATAGTACTTTTTAACATAGTATTACTTAATGTGACGAAATATTTTTGTTGATTTGATAAAAATTACATGAAATAAATTTTAAATAAATATTCCTTTGTCAAATCGATAAATATATTGATTTACTTTATAAAAATTTATAAAAAATACTAAATTTTGTCAAATTCTTTGTAATGAACTGTTAATTTTTTATCGCTAGAAAAAAAAAACATTTTCGATTTTATTAAAAATATTTCTATCAAGTCGAAAAATATCCATATCAGTTAATCACATTTTATATTCCAAAAAGGCAGCGCGTATGAAGACAACTTTTTTAAGAAGTTCACTTAAGGAAGTTTTTAAAGAGGTACATTTAATATAATTCAAATATCAGACATAATTATACAATACAAACATAATAAAAATTTTTGACAAAATTGAAATCTGTGTTTCCCAAAGAGATAGAAGTATTTTTATGCCATATATTACAAAACTATAACGGACTCCAACTCGCTTCGTAACCAAAATAAATTCATTTCATTAAATAATATAAGTTTTAAAAGTTGTAAAAATTTCGGAGATTATTAAATTTGGAGAAATTAAAATTTTGGAGAAAATATATATGGATTAAAGCAGCTGGCATGAAATTAAGTACGATTATTCAGTGACTACAAAATATCATCTTTTCAACATTTCTTAAACAGCGTCAACCGTTATAATATTAAATGCTTAGAAGCATTATAAAAGCACTCTTGGATTTAAATTAAAAAAAAAAAAAAAAAACGAAATGGCCATCTCAGCCCTTGAAAGCACTTTGACCGAGCTTCTTATGATCAATTGTGTTGTGTGTGTGATGTGAAATGTTTGCATACAAATGATTGAGAACTGGACCTACATACATGTTTTACGCCGACTTCGAACGGCTTATGTTCTCAAGAAGATTTTCATGGAAGGTTTACTATCTGAGGTTTGCCATTGTCTGCAGAGAGGTGACTGCCGCACAGAAATATTAATTCAATTGAAAAAATTTTCTGTGTCAGATGGAGGATGGATTTGGATTTAAACTAATATGAATTTAATTAAAAACTATTGTTGAGATTTCATGTTCATAGATAAATACTGATTTTAATGTTTTACAACAAGTTCAAAAAGTTAATTATTCATCTTTAAGAATGCTATTTTACTCAAGAAAAGTATTTATTACTTTTAAAAAACTTGGAATAAATAAGCTCAAACCTTTTTCAACAAAAACTAAAATTTCTTCATATATAATTTACTTCTTAAAATTAATGCAGTCTTATAAAAATAGAATCACATAAAATTTTATTATAAAATTAAATCAAAATTTTACAAAATATTTCCCTTTAAATAATATCAATAATAAATATATATTTTGAAATTTTGATTATATTGCTATAAGCAAAGACTATAACTTTTTATTGTTAAGAAAATTTTATTGCATTTAGCTCTTTGAAAAATATATCTTCATATTTTCCGATATATTTATTTTATTTATTTATTTATTTATTTATTTATTTATTTATTTATTTATTTATTTATTTATTTATTTATTTATTTATATTAGAAAGCTTTGGCACAATGAGAACGACATACAATAATAACAGAAAACTTTTAAAAATTTATATTATTAATGTATTATAGCAACATATTAAATAGCTATAAATATTATATAGCATCAGAATTAAATTAGGATGAACAAAGTTTTGCGAAGTGAAATCGTAAAAATTTTATTTCAGTTATTTTTAAACATAAATTAAATATTATTTATAGAAAGTTCGTATTTTCAGGATTATAATACTAAGAGTATATACTAAAGATTTTTAGGTTATTTAATGAGAATATAAAGACTATGAAGAAGAAAAGAAAGATAGGATAGATTGGCTAAAGATACCTCCTCTACTGATTTCTCTTATCCTTCGCGGCAAAGCATTCAACAGGCTAATGGCGTTGATGAAATTTAATGAATTATGCCTGGGGACAATAAGAACTTGACTTCCTCTCGATACACTAATCTGGAGTTTATCATAGAGGTATGAAGGTGTTTTCCCATGTATGAGTTTATGTAAGAATATGCAGTTAAGTGCATTGAGATAAGCTGAAATGTCACCACAAAATATGGTATTTCTAAAATTTGAGAGGTGGTTAAGTTTACGCAGCCCATAGACATAACGAGTTGCATAATTAAAAGAAATTTCTAACTTCATTCGAGAGGATGAGTCAAGCTTACTATAAACTATCCCAGTGAACGAAAACTACCGTTTTTGAGTTCATTTATGAACCTTTTCTGGTAGAAACTTTCATTTTCGGCACTCATAAATGAACCCGTTTTGTATCATTCATCGGACTAAAATGCCTCTCAAAAATAAACCTTATTTTGTTCGAAAATAAGTTAAAAAAGAACCATAAATTGTATTTTTTTTGTTTTCGTTTGGAAATGAGTTAAAAAATAACCATGGAAAAGTTATTTTTCTGCTTTCGGAAATGAACCCTTTTTTCATGAATCGCCGGACTGAATTTCCTCTCGAAAACTTACCTTTTTTTGTTCGGAAATGAGTAATTGTTTTCCAATATGAAAAACTTTCAAATTATGTGTAAGATATTAAAGTAGTAAAGTTCATTACATTTTTCCATGGAAGGTTTTCATTCTATTTGGGCTCGATCTTAATTTTTGATAGAAATGTTGAAATGTTATGACAGACTTGTTGATAGATGAAAAGGAAAATAAATTTTCATACGTGTAGCAGTACATCCATCTCCCTTCTTATGACGAGAATCAATTTCTGGCTGGTGAAAATGTTCATATGACGTTTGTATGAAGGCTAATATTTTAATTTACTATTATAAAAAAATCAACAAAGGTTTTAATTATTTCTTTTTTAACTCATCTTAGAATATTAAGTTAGAATAAAAGGTAACATTATAATTCATTTCTGAACTCATTTATGAACATAAAATGGTGCATTTACTAAATTCATAAAAAAAAATTATTCTTTTTCGACTCAAAATAAGTATGTCATGAATTGAAAAGAAATACAATTTTTATTTATGGTGAAAGTTTTCACGAATTTAATCTTCTAATCAAGCACTTAAGCGACAAAGTACAAAAATCAAATATTAAAAAAGAATTCTACCCAAAAACGTTCGCAAAACTCTCACCTCATGCAAAACCTTCGCTTATGGTTCAGTGTGATGTCTTAATAAGTTTCTAATAGTTTTAAAATTTAAATAGTCTTAAATTATGCAGGACATAATAGACTTTTTGGGCTAAACTATTAACATGGTCTACACAGGACAAGGAGAGATTAATAAAGAAACCTAGATTCTTAAATTTATAGACACCATGGCAAGCTTATTATTACCGATAAACAGATCAGGGACATCATCAACACATGTTTTGTTCTTACATATAGGAAGGACATACAATTTAGAAGCCTTAAGTTGAAGACTATAGCTAATGGCCCACCTATTGACACTGCTAAAATCTTCATTTAACCTACAACACAGGTCATCTAGGAGCCCCGTTCTTCTTGAGAGATAAAGCTGAACATCTTCAGCATATACATGAACATATGCACGCTTGCAGATACTAAAGATGTCATTAGTAAGAACTAAGAATAATTAAGCACCAAGAATGGTATCCTTGAGGAACGCCGCTTAAAACTAATTTGTGTTCTGAAAATTTATGACCAACCTTGACTCTTTGCAACCTACTCGTATTACACAGATAACTAGATATAAGATATCTTGATATAAAAAAAAAAATATCGGTTTCCATAAATTTGTTTTTACGAGCAATAAGTTTTTTATATAAAAAAAATTTTGGTCGATATAAAACCTTTTTTTCTTTGAATTTTCAAAAATTGATTTTGTTTTCCCCCTTAACCAAGACAATATATTCTAAGCACTAAGTCAAAGATATTTTTTTTTTATAATGTTTCAATGCTCCGACATATTAAAACAGTTATCAATTTAAATAAAGAAATTTTATCAAACTGATAAATTTTTGTTAGAAATTTCTACAATTCTAATATTTTATTAAGTTTGCAAAAACTTTTGCCAGATTTTAATTTAATTTATATTTTTGTGATAGTGTTTTTTATTAAATCAACTTTTGCGTAATTTTTAATTAATACCATTATTTTTCATATCGATAACATAACAGCACGTTCAAAAAGTCTATAGGATGACACATAGATGGCGTTACTAGATTTTTTTCCATATGATTGACAAATCTTCAAACGATACGTATACAAATTTGACAACAATCTGACAATTGATTCGTGAGTTATAGCATTTTGTGTGCAACTATTATTATTGAAAAAAAATGGAAAAAGTGAATTTCGAGTTTTGATTAAACGTTGCTTTTTGATGAAAAAAAATACAGTGGAAACCTAAGAATGGCTTGATAAACATTATCTGGACTCTGCTCCATCGAAACAAATGGTAAAAAAGTGGATTGCTGACTTTAAACGTGGTCGTACCAGCACAAATGATGCAGAGCGCAGTGGTCGCCCAAATCAGACTGTTATTCCACAAAACATCAAAAAAATCTACAAATTGGTTATGAACGATCGCAAATTGAAGGTGCACGAGCTAGCTGAAATTGTAAAGATATCATATGGTAGTGTTTTTACCATTTTACATATGCGAAAGCTCTGTGCAAAGTGGGTGGCATGTGAGCTCACAGTCGACCAAAAACAACAACGAATTGATGCTTCAGAGGAGTGTTTGACGCTGTTAAACCGCAATAAAATCGAATTCTATCGTCGATATGTGACAATGGTTGAAACATGGCTCACCTATTACACACCAGAATCCAAAAGACAGTCAGCTGAGTGGACAACAGTCGACGAACCGAATCCAAAGCGAGCAAAGACCCAACAGCCGGCTTATAAGGAGATGGCGTCTGTATTTTGGGATGCGAAAGGAATAATATTCATCGACTATCTCCAAAAAAAAACCACCATCAACAGCGACTAGTACTGTGCACTTTTGCATCGATTGAAGGCTGAAAACGCCAAGAAACGGTCACATTTGCAAAAGAAAAAAGTGTTGTTTCACCAAGACAATGCACTGTGTCACAAATCGATGAAAACGATGGCAAAATTGAATGAATTGTGCTTCGAATTGCTTACCCACCCACCGTATTATCCAGATTTAGGCCTCCCAGCGACTTTATCCTGTTTTCAGATCTCAAGAGAATGCTTGCTGGAAAAAAATTCAAGCCCAATGATGAAGTAATCGCTGAAACTGAGGTTTATTTTGACGAGAAGAGAAATCGTACTATAAAAGTGGTATCGAAAAGTTGGAAAACTAGTTGTATCGCTCTCGAAGGCAACTATGTTGAATAATATAATGGAGTTTTATCAAAACTTTGTTTTTTTCTTACTTATCCTACGGACTTATTGAATGACCTGTTATTTGTTTATTTAAAAAACATTCTTACAAAATTCAAGGTTTTCAAGGTTTTGATAATATTCACAAAACATTTTGTTACCTTTATAGTGGTAGTGATTTTATTAAGTTAACATGGATTTTAATAAATATCACATACGTTTTTTTTTGAGTGTATGGATACAGAGAGCAGCACTTAAGAACTATGTATCCATGAATGTATTTATGCTGTACAAAGCGTTGGCTAGCTAGTTAGTATAGTTTTTTAAGACAACTTTCAGCAATTTTAATTAATTTTTGATTGCCTAATTGTGCAAAGTGTACTTTCAAAGAATTTCCCTCAATTAAATTTCCTTATACATTCGTGATATTTTCTAATATAGCTTTGCAAGTTATTAGTTAAGCAAAAATTTTAGCTAAATCGTGCTGAAACTCATTAAGTTATATTTGATAAGCTTAACGAACCTAACAACACCAAATGTTATTAAGTCGTACATTTTATATAATACACTTGGAATCGTTTTGCTGCCAACACTTTGGGAATCACTGCCAATAACAGTGATTTTCGAAATAACTTCGACGAACCATTCCGACTGCTTTTGCCTCGTACTGTATTACGCTTTAAATATGGCTCGCAAGCAGTTAATTATTTAATAAGCAGCCAAAAAGTATGCAATGATATTTGGAAATTTTCAAGCAGTGTTAGTGTGCTATGAAAAAATTTGCTGGAATCGTAGCTATTGTGTTAAACTCAGAGCAATAAAAATAATTTTTAGCAATCATATATATAAATATATATATAAATATCAAGCCCAAAAACTTGTTATCGTAAGTAGATGCTACAAATTCACGAAAGTCAGTACCATTTTATGAATTAGGAAAATGTTAGTACAGTGACACATAAAAGTTAACCTGTCTGTTTTTGGCTATGTTAACTTTAGTGAATTTTTAACATTTTAAGGACAATAGTGTAATTTATATATACAAATATACATGAAATAAGAAAAAAGCAGTATGTTTACAAACGTATAATATATGTGTATTTTTTTATTATTTCAAATTTTTTCATATGAATTTCATACAACAGCTTATTAAATACATAAATAGTTACAAAAAATTTATTCGGATGACACTAAATTGGTCTTTGTACCAGTGAAATAATCTGTAACGTTTGCTATAAAATAATCTGATTTTATTATATCAGTTTTATTTTACTATATCCGATCGTAGTTCAAGAAGCTGTGAAACATGTCTATTTGATAACTTCTCATTGTACTCATCAGTATATTTACTAAAGAGCTGCACGGGTGTGTTTGCCAGACATTTGTTTGTGGTTCGCATCAGAGATAAAGAGATAGAAAACTTCGATTTTAGACTGTGGGAAAGGGATAGCCTTATGTCCTGATTGTGTCAAATACTAACACAAAATTTTCAATACAAGCAAAAATCCACAGAACTCCCCTCAAACATGGGATATCCAAACTCATATACACAATTAGTGAGTTTTGCATAAAAAAGAGAGTCGAAAAAGGTAAAATCGGAAATAACCTTGAGAAACATGAAGTTTCCTGTCTCTTTATCTCTGGTACGCATGCTCGCTCTATTTAACTCTCATAACGAGTTTTCAACTAGTTTCAATCAAATAAACTTGTTGAATTTATAACTAACCAAGCTTTTATGTTATTATCAATTATAATAAAAGCGCACTTTAATACAAGCTACTCATATGAGCGACGGCTATCATAGATACAGAGATAGGAGACTTAATTTTTCAAGGTTATTTCAGATTTCACGTCTCTCTTTAACTCAACTCTATTTTCTATGCAAAACTCACGAATTGTGTATATGAGTTTGGATATACAATGTTTGAGGGGAGTTTCTATGGTTTATCAACAGTGTTGTAATTTTTTTACAATTGTGGTAAATCTACCACTTTTTGAGTTCTACCACATTTACCACCCACTATTTGCATTTTACAAAATCTACAAATTTTTTTATAGTTATTTATAAAAATTGCAACATAGTAATTCCAATAATAGAAATTTTTATATTTTTTAAATAGTTTTTAAAGAGTGGATGCAGTACTGTTTTAAGAACATTATATGAGAATTATTTGCAATAAAACTAATTAAAAGTGAAAAAAAATGACTAAATATTGTATAAAAGTATTGTATATTCTTATGATATCTTTTTATTGTAGGACTTGAGTCGAATTTTTTCGTAAGAATAAAATATGCCAGCTTTTTTTAAAATCTTCCACTCATTTTAGACTCAATCTACGACTATTTAAAATTTGCAAGTAACAACACTGTATATCAACCTTTTACACATTTATGATGAGTTTGGTTATCAAATGTTTGAGGAGAGTTTCTGTGGTTTTTGTGCTTGTATTGAACTTTTTGTGTAAGTATTTGACACAATCAGAACATAAGGCTATCTCTTTCCCACAGTCCATAATCGAAGTTTCCTATCTCTTTATCTCTGCGGCTACGATGCGAATGCGTACATATTCAAACACACACAAATTTTTAGTTGTGATGTGGTAGCTGGTCATAAAAAAAGAAGAGTCGTGAGCAACATGGAGTTTATTGAAACTCTCCCAAACACAAGCAGGTGAAAAGCAAACGACCAAGAAAAGCGTGTCACCGGGTTCATTTAAATCTTTACATTTTATTTCAATATACTTACTATTGAAATTTCAAAACGAAAATACCCATATACTGTACTATACGTATAGTACAAAAATTATATTTTAAAACTTATTTCATAAAAATCGGCCCAGTACTTTTGGAGTTATACAAAAATGTCCAATTCAATTTTATACAATAGCAGATTGCTGCTGTGTGTATTTTAGTGGTTTTTCTTCGTTGTTGGTATTTTTACAACTGTCACTAGACGAATGACAGAACACATAACGCTTGAGTTTTTGTTCATTTGATTTCACTCGCTATATAAAATCGATTCTAAACGAGTAATCTCCAAAAAGCATAGCTATGTAATGAGCGGCTAGAAGTTTTCTGCAGTTTTTTAAAACATTTGTGCTACAACACCTTCTGGTGTTCCCAAAACTAGATAGATAACCCCAAAACACTCATCGTATAGGAATGATGATTCCTATAACCAACCATATCGTATATGTAAGTAGTTTAGGAATAAAATGCGATTTAAACTGCGGCGAATCGTTTATCTTATCCCCCATTTTACTTCCCATTCGAATTTGCTGTATACACGACTAAAGAAGTTGCATTACAAAAGCCAACCTATTAAGCAATATGTGAAATAAACTGGATCTGTTAATAATATTAAAAGTCATTTGTGCGACCATGACTGTATAGCATTTGATTAAGTTCTCAAACTGGTTACTTTTTGGTAATAAATTTTTAATATATTATCATTGTTGGAATATGACTGTTATAACTCTGTTATTGAAACAACAGAGGGCTTAACTATTTTTGGATGATTTAAAGTCACGAACGACTAACTATATTGAATGACTAAAGATAAGCTTTAATTATTTTTGAGTAACACTTTCAAAAGACTCCAAATCAAAATCTTTATTGACTAACTTTTAGCGTGAGAAAAACAGTCCGTTCAATGAATTATTTAAGGGGATAGTATGGAAAAAAATTATTTTTTTAATAAAAAATAATATGCATATGGAGTATAAATCGTAGCGAATATTCTATTGAAAATGTTAATTAATTTGGAGAAAATCTCTTGAATATATCGACGCTCTATAGACATAAGTATATCTTTAGACACAAACATGATTTTTTCGAAACATTCTCTTTTTTTTAATCTGGAGTCCACGACTGTGGACAAACTACTTCACCCATCGGGCTGGAATAATAAATACAAACATGTTAAGCAGATGTATAGTTTTGATATGAACTACTATCAAAAATTAACATCAATATTAAACATATTTTTTAAAGAATTAAACATATTTTTTAAACAAAGAACATGCTAAACCTGTTTCAGATGTGCCAAGCTCGAGAAATAGTGATTGCCAAAAAAAAGACGGTACCCTTCAGGCAGCCGTACCACGGCTGCTTTCAATAAAAAAAAAAAAAATGTTTTTTCTTTATCTGCGAGACCCTTTTTTGAATTACCAATGTTAGTCTTAGCTCATTTTTTTAAAATCTACTTTAAATAACAAATTGCAAAAAAATCCGCTTTAACCTACTAGCCCCCTTAATGACAAATTCTATTATGTTTAATTTAATGCCAGCAGCCGTAAATGAAAGCCCCATCTCTTTCGATCCACTTGTTAACATATCTGTTTTGAGCAACAACAAAAACATCAGAGCATATCTTGCATGCATCAGCGAAATTGAGAATTCGCACAAGGCTGCGCTCTACAAAAGTTTGAATTAGAGTTTGAGTTTGGCAATTCAATCTATAAAAGATGAATACTATTTCAAACAAACATCATTCTACAGCTCATCTAAAACGTGAAGTTAACAATGCGTGCTTTCATTGTAAGCTATCCTATCTAAGGAATAAGGAAAAGAATGGTTAATTTAATCACATTATTTCTTCTTTTTCTGCAGGTCTTGTGTTTCTTGGCCACATCGGTCTATGCTCAATCGTTGGGCTACAACTATAGAGTTGGTTACGGAACTGGCTATGGAGCTGGCTATGGAGTTGGCCACGGTGGCTCACTTGGCAGTGGTGGCGGTAATGGCTACCAATTGCTTAACAATAATGGAGGATTTGGCAACCTTAACTCAGGCAGATTCGCATCTTATAACTCCGGTGGCTTTCTCGGAGGCCATGGTTCAGGTGGTCTCATCAATAATGTAGGTTTCAATGCTGGCTCATTGAACTATGGCAGTACTGGCTCTCTCAATGGAGGCAACATTGCTTCTGATTACTCTGGTTCCTTGAACAACAACAATGGGCTAAATGGACAAGAGTCTTTCGTCGAGGCTCCAGTTGAAATTGAATTGACCAAAGAGTTCTATACCTTCGAGGCACCAGAACAGGAATATCACCAGGAACATCAGCAAAACCTTAACCAGGCAAGGTCTTCCATCAAGAAACACCAGAAGGTTATTTTCATTAAGACACCTGAAAATAAGGGCTTCCAGCAGGCAGCCGTCTCCCTGGCTCGCAACGCTGTCGAAACCCAAAACGCAATTTATGTTCTTCACAAGCAGGCCGATATCTCGGCATTGGCCAACAAACTGGTCACCGTCAACACACTCAAGGCCGCGAAGCCTGAGGTACATTTCGTCAAATACAACACCGCCGAAGATGCACTCAACGCTCAGCGTACCATTCAGGCGCAATACGATGCTTTGGGTGGCTCTTCAGTATTCAAGAACGGAGGTGTTCCACGTGTTTTGAACTTTGCAACCAACTATGCTCCCGCTTACATGAACCCATCATACAGTGTTGGTCAAAGCGGTTTAGGCAATATTGGTAGCTCTGGTAGTCTTCTTAGCAACAGTGGTATTATCGGTGGTGGAATTTCGACCAGCAGTTTGGATATCATTGGCTCCAGTAATGGAGTTACAGGAACTGGCCCCAGCCAGCAATACTTGCCATCTGCTGTTAAGAAATAGACTTTCTTATTTGTTAATATTCTAGTAAATATTTGATTATTTGATAAAATAAAAAAAAAAATCTATAAAAATAAATAGAACCTGACGGTTTCTATGAACTAAATTATGCTAATAGTATTTCTGGCTTAAATTAAGTTTAATGAAACTGCTTGAATTTGAAAAAAGTTGTTTGATCAAAGGGGGGAGAGCAGGTCTTTTTTCAACACATCTAAGTGAAATGTGTGATGTCCGGGGCGCAGTGCGTAGAGGGTGTGGCCCATATGCCAGAGAACCCTGGTTCGAATCGCACCTGACACAGAAAGTCTTTTAAATTGAATTAATTTTTTTGTTCGGCCGACACCTCTCTGCAGACAATAGCAAACCTCAGAGAGTAAAAAAACTACCATGAAAAGCTTCTTGAGAATATAAGCCGTTCGGAGTCGGCATCAAATATAGGTCCAGTTCTCGATCATTTGTGTTCAAACATATCACAACATACGCAACACAATTGATCACAAAAAGCTCGGTCAAAGACCTTTCAAGGACTGTAATGGCCATTTCGTTTTTTTTTTTTTTTATTTTAAGTGAAAAATTCTAACTAGTGCCAAACAACATTTTGAAATTAAAGCAGTTTTATAAAACTAGATTTGCTACAAAATGATCAAATTCACCACCAAATATATCAAACAAAAAAATTCTACGTTTTCTCTCTTACGATACTTTCCAAACTGTATTTTTTTAAATATTTTGTTGTGCTAGTGAAATTTTGTGAGCAAAAGTTTCACTTTTTGTGTTCATTTTTTCATAATACTTTTTAAAAATAATTAAGAGTTCTCAATTCCCTAAGCTCAAAACCCCTCATTAACACGACCCCTTCTTTTTTATGGAACCTCCTGGTAACGGACCTGTTCGGCCAATTATTGGGTCGATAGAGGAATAGCAAAAAATTATTCGATGTAATCCCACAAATACGCAAATTTTTTTTTAGAGACTATGTTGGATAAGAATAAACGTAAATTAATGTTATGTTTAATAAATGAAAAAAAAATGAAAAAATATAAATTTATTCGTATTGCTGCAGTAAAGAACTTATATATATATATATTTTAAGCTCAATTAATTTAAGAACTTTCTTAACTTAAGAAAATTGAAATTTTATCAAACAAAATATACATTAACTATTTCTAATTTATTATGACACTTAAAAAATAAATTAAGTTACCATATCAAAACGACTATGCGCATGTCTATGCATATGTTAACCTGTGTAATAGTGGTTCAATTTTTTGTAGCTACTTACGGGCTTTGTAATGTTCTTGAAAAAATTTGCAAAAAAAAACCCCACTAATCCCGCGCTGTAAGACGTAATTCTATGTCAAAAATTTAAACGGAAAACTATAACATTTACTTATATTTAAATAAACATGGGCATTTCCATATGTCGAACGTGACCGTCGCACACATTTAAAGTGAAAAAAGTCAAAGTAAAACATATGTATTTGCATTTCCTGTTAAGTTTACATTAAAGCTCTTAGGATAGCCTTGCACGAATGTTCGTTCGTTCGTTCATAGAAAAAATAAAAATATTTTGTTCGTTCGTTCGTTCGTAGAGAAATAAAATAAATATTTTGTTCGTTCATTCGTTCATGTCAAATAGATGTTCGTTCGTTCGTACGTAGAAAATAGATGTTCGTTCGTTCGTTCGTTCGTGGAAAATAGATGATTGTTCGTTCGTTCGTTGAGAATAGATGTTCGTGCGTTCGTTCGTTCGTAGAAAATAGATGTTCGTTCGTTCGTAAAAAATTGATGTTCGTTCGTTCGTAGAAAATAGATGTTTTTTGTATGGGGACCCAAAGAAGGATGGTAGATGGGGGACGGGTGAGTTCGGAAGAAATGTTGAGGGGCCAAAAATAATAGGACCAGCTCACATATTCGATATATTAGACTATTTTCGACAGTTTTTGTATGGGGACCCAAAGAAGGGTGGCAGAAGGGTAGGTGTGTTGGGAAGAAATGTTGAAAGGCTAAAAATAATAGGACCAGCTTATATGTTTGACCGCTCGAGGAGTTCATCTACGGCTGATATAAGCTATTTTCGACAGTTTTTGTGTTTACTTGTATGGGGACCCAAAGAAGGGTGGCAGACAGGGGGTAGATGTGTTCGGAAGAAATGTTAAGAGGCCAAAACTAATAGCTCATATATTAAACCCCTCTAGGAGTCCAGCTACGGACGATATTAACTATTTTCAACAGTTTTTAGATTATGTTCGTTCGTTCGTTCGTAAAAAATAGATATTCGTTCGTTCGTTCGTAGAAAATTTATGTTCGTTCGTTCATAGAAAAATGATGTTCGTTCGTTCGCTCGTAGAAAATTAATGTTCGCTCGTTCGTTCGCAGAAAATTGATGTTCATTCGTTCGTTCGTTTGTTCGTAGAAAATCGAAATAACAATTTTGTTCGTTCGCTCGTTCGCTGAAGTTTTTCTACAGAATTTCTTCTACAAACGAACGAGCGAACAAATGAAAATATTATGTTGGCGCAAGGCTCTGTCTAGAGGTACGTTTAAATATCAATATTTTTTCTGAAATTGTCAGAGCTTACTTTTGCATCATAAAGACACATTCCAGAACAATGCACATGTTAAATATAAAAAAAAGTAAGGGCCACTCTACTCTACATATATAGGGCCATTTCACACGAAGAGGACAACCAAAAAAATATAATGCTTCAAATGTTGTTTCTTTTTGACTATCTTACTAGGTCCCTAGCTTGTGAACAAAATTTTGGAACTAAGCGAAGCCTTATGCAGGTTTCTTCGAAAACGTTTTTGCGGATTTCAATCAAACTATATTCAGAAATAAAAATCTTAAAATAATTAAAAATAAGACTTGGACATATCGGAAAGTTTTCGATGCAAATCGAAATAATTTTAAAAATGTCAAATTGCAAAAAGAAAATATTCATTGAATTCTCTCATGAAAATTTGATAGCATCCAAAAATATTCTTCCACTTGCCCATAAGCTGAGGAGTCGTGTTTAAAAAAAGTCATATTTAAATTGAAGTAATTTCACAAAACCCGTTATCCGGAAACTAGACTTTGCAGAGGACTAATTTGTATACCCCAACGCGTACTGCGTAAGGGGTACATTAACGTTGTCATTCCGTTTGTAACGCCAAGAAGGAGGCGTCGCAGGTATAGAAAAATATATATATTTTTGATCAGCATCACCTCTTGAGTTGATTTCCGAGTGTCCGTTTGTCTGTCCGTCTGTCTACACGATTACAGCCGTAATTTTAAAGCTACCGCGATGAAATTAAAAAAATCATGTTTTTTTTAAAAAGGAAGATCAAGTTCGAAAATAGGCCGAATTGAATGAAAACCACGCCTACCTCCAATACAAAGTGACTTTATTTTAAAAGTAAAATCTCTTAAAAATCTGTTCAAATTTGAGAAATACCTTGAAATTTGGCACGTAAGCTTTGATCTTCAATTTAAATCCTGGCTATGAAATTTGGAAAAATCGGATGAAAACCACGCCTACCTCCCATACAAAGTGGCTTTATTTCAAAAGTAACATCTCTAAAAAGTCTGCTCAAATTAAAGAAATGTCTTGAAATTGTGCACATAGGCTTTGATATTTAACATAGACCACCACTATGATATTTGGAAAAACCGGATGAAAACAACGCCTACCTCCCATTCATGCCAAAAAATTAAAGAATTTTTTAAAATTTTGCACATAAGCTTTGATTTTTTATATAAACCATATCTATGATATATGGCACAATCGGATGAAAGCCACGCCCACTTCCCACTTCCCACACAAAGTGGCTTTATTTAAAACGTAAAATCTCTTAAAAATCCACAAAAATTAAAGAAATGTCTTAAAATTTTGAGCATTAATTTGATATATAATATGAACCATCTTTACAATATTTGGCAAAATTGGATAGAAAAAATAGAAAAACTTTCGTTACTATATAAAACTGAATGTCATCGTGTATGTCGTGGCTAAAGACTTCGAATATACTTCAATATGGCCGCGGGCGGTATTTTAGCTTTGGTACCCTGCCAAATTGATTTGAGCCGCAGACCTCTTAACTAGTAATCGGTTCGCTTAGACCGCAGGGCTACCGAAGCAATTTTTGCCCTCCAAATTAAGTGCTTATATTAAGAGCTTATGAAAAATTTACTCAAATGGATTAAGAAATTTCAACACAATTACGCTTAATTTCTTCAATTTAGCGAAATAGTTCATATATTGTTGGATAGCTTTCTTTAAACTATTTCACACTTTTGGTGTCAATTTGACAAAAAATTTGTACTTCATTTTTAGAAAATCGGCAATGCCGCTCAATGAAGCCCTGTGTTCTTACGATTGGGTGCTATTTTTCTAGATATTCTGGAAATTTTTTTCTAAGTGTAGGTAAAATCACTTAAACTAAAAAAACGACTTTTTTTAATAAAGGATTTTTCAGCTGAATAAATTTTTATAAAAAAAAAATTAAACAGTCATTGTTATGGAATGCAAATTTGAAATTATTTTAAACAGAAAACTTCTAAAAAAAATATATTAACTAACTTTTTTAAACTGAGATATTTGAAAAATGTTTGTCATAATTTACAATAAGTTAATTTTTCTTATAAAAATTTGATACCATGTCTAAAAAATCATCCTATTTTCCATATAAATCTCTGTATAAAGTGTTTTTAAATATATTTTTCTAACTGAGAAATCTTTCTAGAAAAAGCCATATTTAGATTTTATGTGATTTTACGAAGCACTTTATTTGAAAACTAGTTCTAGCATAGGTCCAAATTTTTGCACACAAATTAAGAGTTAAGATTTCTAAGATACCAAAAAAGTAAGTTCAAAAGCATTTAATTTCACGTGAAATACACCATCATTTTTTTTTAATTTCATGAAATTGGTATAATCTGAATTATACCACTTGGCAAAATTTTTTTTAAAAATCCTATTCGAACGAATATATTCTTGAAATACTAGGGCCTTTTAAGCTTGCAAAATAAAAAAAAAAATTTAACCTTGTTGATTACAAATATTATCAGTTGTACTGCTAAAAGATCTATTTGTATCTTATTGTACTAACAAGTGTCTAAATAAATTGAAATTGAAATTGAAACTAATATTCTTCAATTAATTCACTAGTATTCTACAATTGATATTCTAAAATTCATAAAACAATAATCTGTTTTTTTTATCAAAAAGTTTTTAACCCTAAAAGATACACCCAAAAAATACTACGAGAATACACACCCTTGGTACAAATGTACCCACTAACAATAATTCGCTTTTTTCGAATGTTTTTCAAACATGCTCATTTTTTTAATTGATATCATTAGTTTAAGCATCAACAAGTGTTTTAAGGTACTGTTTGTTAATATTTTATGCCTCCTATCAAAAATAGTAGGCAAAAAATGTCGATTCAGCAAAGACTCCATATATGCTTTTTCTGTAAAAATTATCAATAATTTTGTCAAGATAAAGCTTTTTAATCATTAATTAATTAAAGCAACATTTTGTTATCAAAATTAAAAAAAAATATAAAAAATCTTTTCATTTCACAATTAACCACTTTGTTTCAGCACGCGGGTACAAATGTACCCCGGGTGTGTAAAGTCGTAGGTGTCTAATTTGGAGGCTTATAGCTCCTCAACCATTGTCCACAGGGAAATAAACTGGGATCCAAATGACGTATAGTTATGTCTTCTTCCTAGATCCGAAGTTTCAGTATGCTATAAGAGTTGATTAAAAAGATACAGCAGCATAAAGATGCAAATGGGTACGTTTGTACCCGGGTGTGCATTTTAGGGTTGAGCATTAAAAGCTATTGTTAAAAATAACACTTTAATATGCAAACTACTCATAGTTAATTCAAGTATATGTATTGTGACTTTTAATTTAGAAGAATTTCTTGGATTTGTTGTTTCAGATGTGCCAAACTCGAGAAATCGTGGCCACCAGAAAATAAAAGTGGTATCCTGCAGTCATCCTGACCACGTCCGAATTTAATAAAAAAAAAAACTATGTGTTTTTCTTTATATGCGACACTTTTTTATACATATTAAATATGTTAAGTTTTATAAGATCTGCTACGAATAAACACAATGCGAAAAAAGCAGTTTTTCCCCTTCTACCCCCCTTATGACAAATTCTTTTATGCTTTATTTAAAACAGCAGCTTTAAATTAAAGCACCCATCTCTTTCGATCAATAACCTCCAGGTCAACATTATTATTTTGCCTAACAACAAGAGCAAGCTTGTTTATTTTACTGCTTTGAGCAACAACAACAACATAAAAGTATATCTTGCATGCATCAGCGAAATTGAGAATTCGCACAAGGCTGCGCTCTACAAAAGTTTGAATTAGAGTTTGAGTTTGGCAATTCAATCTATAAAAGATGAATACTATTTCAAACAAACATCATTCTACAGCTCATCTAAAACGTGAAGTTAACAATGCGTGCTTTCATTGTAAGCTATCCTGTCTAAGGAATAAGGAAAAGAATGGTTTATTTAATCACATTATTTCTTCTTTTTCTGCAGGTCTTGTGTTTCTTGGCCACATCGGTCTATGCTCAATCGTTGGGCTACAACTATGGAGTTGGTTACGGAGCTGGCTATGGAGCTGGCTATGGAGTTGGCCACGGTGGCTCACTTGGCAGTGGTGGCGGTAATGGCTACCAATTGCTTAACAATAATGGAGGATTTGGCAACCTTAACTCAGGCAGATTCGCATCTTATAACTCCGGTGGCTTTCTCGGAGGCCATGGTTCAGGTGGTCTCATCAATAATGTAGGTTTCAATGCTGGCTCATTGAACTATGGCAGTACTGGCTCTCTCAATGGAGGCAACATTGCTTCTGATTACTCTGGTTCCTTGAACAACAACAATGGGCTCAATGGACAAGAGTCTTTCGTCGAGGCTCCAGTTGAAATTGAATTGACCAAAGAATTCTATACCTTCGAGGCACCAGAACAGGAATATCACCAGGAACATCAGCAAAACCTTAACCAGGCAAGGTCTTCCATCAAGAAACACCAGAAGGTTATTTTCATTAAGACACCTGAAAATAAGGGCTTTCAGCAGGCAGCCGTCTCCTTGGCTCGCAACGCTGTCGAAACCCAAAACGCAATTTATGTTCTTCACAAGCAGGCCGATATCTCGGCATTGGCCAACAAACTGGTCACCGTCAACACACTCAAGGCCGCGAAGCCTGAGGTACATTTCGTCAAATACAACACCGCTGAAGATGCACTCAATGCTCAGCGTACCATTCAGGCGCAATACGATGCTTTGGGTGGCTCTTCAGTATTCAAGAACGGAGGTGTTCCACGTGTTTTGAACTTTGCAACCAACTATGCTCCCGCTTACATGAACCCATCATACAATGTTGGTCAAAGCGCTTTAGGCAATATTGGTAGCTCTGGTAGTCTTCTTAGCAACGGTGGCATTATTAGCTCCGGTGGTGGAATTTCGACCGGCAGCTTGGATATCATTGGCTCCAGTAATGGAGTTACGGGAACTGGCCCCAGCCAGCAATACCTGCCATCTGGTGTTAAGAAATAGATTTTCTTATTTGTTAATATTCTGGGATTGTAAATATGTACTTGCTTATTTGATAAAATAAAAAGACTTTGAAAATTATGCGAATAAAATGTCGAGTTAAATAATCGAGTTTAATAAAACTGCTTGATTTTGGTGAAGTTGTTTTGGCCAAAGGGGGGAGAGCAGCTTTTTTTCACCATCACTATAATCTAATCAAGTAATGCTAACGAGTAACAAACAACTTTTTGATTTTTATTGCTAATATTTAAAAACTTATTTATGAATAAATTACATAAATAAACTTAAGAGATAGGCACTAACAACTAAGATTTTCAGCCTAAGACAACTTTTTGAAATTGGTGCGGTTTCATTAAACTAGATTTGTTCCACAGTTTCTTGCAGTTTACCATAAACTTGAATAAAATAAACAATGATAAACTAAATTTTTTTTTTTTTTAGTAGCTTACAGGTTGTAGTTATGAATCTGAACTAATTATATATTGGGGCATTTCACACTAAGACGATAAAAAACAATGTCATCCTTCAGATTCTTCTTTTTGTTTCTTTTTGTCTATCTTGCAACTCTATTGGTCCCTACATTGTGTACAAGATTTTCGCTCTGTGCGAAGCTTTGTTTAGGTTTCTTCGAAAACTATTTCGCAGATTCAAATTTTATTTGAAAGGAATAATTTTAAAATAATTAAAAATTTAACGAATTAAATTACGACACACCTCAAATATTTCTATTTAAAAAATAATTTAAAGAATGTCGAATTGCAAAAACTATATATGTGGACATTTCACAAAACCACTTAAGTCGAGATATGACAATTATTCAGATTTCTTAAATTGGGGATAAATTTTCAAGACGCTTCTTTTGGTATTTTCTGTGCATTTCTACGGCATTTAGTTAAGGAGATATCATGTAATATAGTTCAATTTATCTCAATTTTTTTCCAGATTGCATTTCACAAAACCACTTATTTGTGTTTTGTTAAAAAATTAGGTAAAATTCAGAAGAAAAATTGTAATAAACTTTCGATTAAACAACTTATCTCGCCATAATACTCCCAATTTTTTCTAAGTTTGCTTTTGACAAAACATTTTATTTCGAAATAACTTCTTTTGTCAAATGCAAACATAAAAAATAGTAAACTTTTAGCAAATTCTGCATATGCAAAAAACATAAGGGCGAAAAATTGAAATACTTAACAGTAAAGCTTAACAAAAATTAAGATCCACTTCGAAGAGAGCTCAAAAGTTTTATCGGATTGTCAAAGTCTCCCAAAAAAAATTTTAAGAATAAAATTATGTCTTACCAATCCGGAAGGACAAAGTAGTGCATTAACAAACATTACTCTGTCAGAGACAATGACACTTACGAATTTTTTCTACGTTGACCTGTTTGAAGGATATTGTGAGTTTTGTTTAGCTCACACTAGACATGGCAAGGATTTTTTGATAGATACAAAATGGCGGGCGTGGCACAGTGGGTAGAGTGTGTGGCCCCATACGCCAGAGATCCCTGGTTCAAGTCCCACGAGACACAGAAAATTTTTTTCTATTGAATTAAATTTTCTGTTCGGCCGTCACCTCTCTGCAGACTATGGCAAGCCTCAGTAAAAACTGCCATGAAAAGCTTCTTGAGAACATAAGCCGTTCGGAGTCGGCATAAAACTTGTAGGTCCATTTCTCGATCATTTGTGTTCAAGCATTTCACAACACGCACAACACAATTGATCATAAGAAGATCTGTCAAAGTCCTTTCTGGCTTTGACTGAAATGGCCATTTCGTTACGTTTTTACAAAATAGTTTGAATTTTGCTGCTAATAACTATGCTGTCAATGTATGCCGTTAGTCTAGAGAAGTGTATACCCAAATGAACTTTTGCCATGGTTTTTCCAATTATCGAGAAATCAGCAACTAAACACAATTTTTTTATTTTTTTCAAAAGATTAACATGCAGTTCTATAACTTGGGCATCAGAAGTGGTATCAAAAATTATTTTACAAATTTTGCTAATTTAAATAATTTTAAAGATCACCACATTCACAAATTTGTATTTTCAAGGCCAGCTGAAGCCGCGATTTTTTTATCTATTTTATTATTTAAAAAAAAAAAAAATGTCTTCCTTGCTTGAAATTTCATAATCTCCGAAACGGTTCATTTTTATAAAAACTTCCTCTAAAAAACATTCATTTAGTTAACTGAGAAGCATCACTTGGCGTTCTTTACAATTTAAAATTCAACGAAAAAATTTGCATTTTCATACAAAAATGTATTTTTAGCATTTTACCAAAAGTCCTTGTAAAACATTTTTTTTTTCAAACACAACAGTTTATTTCTTTCTTAAAACTTTTTTTGGGAGACTCTGACAGCCCGATGAAACTGCTGAGAATTCTTTGAATGAGAAATTAAAAAAAAAAAATTGAAATTCGAAACGCCCTAACAAAGAGTCAAATCAAATTTGAAAAAAAGCATATATCGTCGTTACAAATGTGATGTTGCGAATCTGAAAATCTAAACTTTTCATTATCAGGGGGCATCATTATTGTTCTTGTTAATTACGTAGTTTTACATTACCTTATGTGTGTTGTTTATGGTTTTAATATTTAGGTCAATATTCCTTGCTGATATATTATATTAGTTACTTTGAAATCGAAGAATTTTGTATATTTTTCAATTTTAATGTCAGATTCGATACTTGGCCACATTCGTATTATTTTAGTTTTTATATTATTTTATTTAATTTAATCGTTAATGTTCATTAAGAAACACAAAAAAAATTATGTGTGTTAAAAAAATTACTTAAATCTTCCTCTTCGTCTTCGTCAGGCTCCTATAGAGTATTTCGAGTACTTTCTGAAATTAGAAATTGTTTGTAGAAAGTATGATATGCTCTTGGAATAAGATCCTGCAGGCATAGATTTTCGAGATCTTGTTTTTCTGTCTTGATCTATTCAAATTTCTTTCCAATTTAGAGGACTCGCCTTATGCTTTTGTTTTAGAAATTATTGGAATATTGTACTTTTATAAGTTTGCAAAAATGATTTTAATAAATTTTCATAATCAAGTACCTTACACAGCTATTTTTATAGTTTAATTTCAATTTCTAGCAACTTTTACAAAAAACTTAAAATTTAAAACTGTTATTTTTCTCTCTTCTTTTGTAGCCTTCGTTTGTCACGTTTTGTTTTAGTTTTTTTAATGGTTTTGGGATTATTAACGCAAATTATCGATATCATACATTATCATATCATATCATATATTATCATATATATTATCATATTATAGATTAAACAGAAAGCAAAAAAAGACTTACAATAGTTTTGTGGAAAATATTTTCAAAAAGCATGAAAAAAACAATAATTTTTCCAACATTTTGTTTCATAAGCACCACAAAAGTTTTCTAAATCAATTTTTTAATTGTTGCACAGGTCTCTAGCAATAATTTGGCTTTTAAAGATTGAAAAAATATCAATTAGTCGATGAGTTATAGCAAAAAAAGCATATAAACAATATGCTGAAAATCGGCATTTGACTGCAAAGTTCGAAGGTCGATTAAAAAAAAAATTCGAACTAACATAAACAAACGCCGCGATACGGGCCTTCTAATTTAGCCCCTATTTTCACCACTCACTCTCAGAATCGACCCAACTTTTGCTAACCTGAATTTGTTCCACAGTGTATCCTTAAACATTTGTTAAAGTGTTTAAGTAGGTTCAGATACCAAATATCCAAAGATATAGTTAAAGATATCCAAAGGTGAACAATTTGGTCCTTAAACCATTAAACTACGGCGCGATATTATAATTTATTTTTGTAGTTAATTTAAGTAAAATGGCTTACTAGGACCTTAATTTATGCACCAAATATCAAATGTAAAATATATAGATTCCCTTTTATGTTTATGGAAATTTTCTTATTTTTTAAAGGAATACCATGTAAAATGTTGCGTAACGCACATGTTGTGAGTTTCATTACACTGCTGCTAATTTGCTCAAATTGAATTTATTGCTAGCGGATTGTTTTTGCACAGCAGGTATTTTGCTTGAATTGTTTGTTTTTTGATCTTTTTTTATTATTCAATGTTCAAACTAAATATTTTGACATAAATTCACATGCATATTAAAACCATAAATTAATTTTATAAATTGCTTACATTAACCTACGATATTTTAAAATGTAGTTTAAATAGCTACACGCAGCATTGTGAGCACTTCAGCGGAGTAGTTTTAACGTAAATGCAGATACATATATTTATTTAGCTTTCTGAAAAATGATAAGCCTATAAGCTAATGTAAGCAAACTTGTATCATAGATGCTAGTACTCGTATTCTAAATAATTTTGTGAACATATGTCATTATTTTTTTTCCATTCAATAGTTGTATGGCCTTTACGTATCAGTACATTCGTTCAAATCTGACGTCATAGTCTATAAAAATTATTAATGTCACTCATAAATCTCCAAACTATTGCCCAATGAGATTTATATTATGTGCCACTTTTCCATGCGCTGTCCGAAATAATAATTAACCACGTGCGAATTTCATTAACATTTTGGTTAATTATTATTAGACTAAAATATAACTTTGCGCCTAATTAAGATTGACATTTACGAAAGGGCATTATGCTACAATTTGTTTTTGTAACTTGCAGCTTTGAAGCTTTGAGAACCAAAATATTTCAAATAAAAATATGTTAAATGTCAAACTAAGGTAAACTTATTAATATGTCACATCGTATTAAATAAGGTCGCACTTATTACTTCCTGATTGGGAGTAAATGCATTAAATTATATCTTTATGTAGGTTAGACGCTTCCAAGGCTACCAAAATAAAAATGTTATAAAGACCAAAAATGGGACACATTTTAAAAATTATAGTAAACGCCAGGATATGTGGATCCATGCCGATGTGACAACATCAAACTATGTAAAAAACGAAAGAGATCCTAAAATATATGACAGGTTTTGCTTATTTCTTTAGTACAGCCATCTTTTTTATTTTTAAAGATATGTTTATGTTTTTGGTGTCATTTAAAAGAAAATTGAATAAGTTACAAAATTGATTCCTGAAAAAAATTTCATTTATTACGCGAAATTCTGAGAAATTTGCACTCAAAGTTGAAATTTGGTAGTTAAAACCGATTGATTCCATCTTCACACGCCTCGGTTACAGTTAAGTCGTTAGGGTTTGCTGATATACCCTTAGAAAGGTGATTTTATTGCCTTATGAGTTATTAAAATAGGTTTTATGTAGGTTAGTTTTACTGCTAGAAACAATGACGTGAATCAAAGTCGTCAAATAATTATTAACCCTGTAGCTCCTAAGAACGTGAAAATAGAGCCCCCCCCCCCCTCTCATACGATTTTTTTCTCAGCTCAACATAACCTTTCACCTCCGTAAATAGTTGCACTCAATTGCGGGACACCCTGTATAGTTGAAATGTGCGACGTATTTGTCGTTCTTAAGGGGAGGTTCTCATGAAACTCAACCAAAAAACTAAATTCTTTGTTTTTCCATTTTTCAACAGTTTACGATGTGAAGCATATGTTCGCAAAGTGTTTTGGCCGACAACGATTGCATAAAAAAGTTATCGCATAAGAAAGGAACCCATTTTTTACACGAAAGTTAAGAAAAATTAGCTTGCGCGGTAATGAGTTTCTTACATAAATCCTTTTGAAATGCACGTCTGTATTACCTACCATACTGTGGTTAGAATAGTTACCTTTAGCACCTGCAAATGTCGCTAGATGCACTGTAGCATTGAAATAACGGAAAGCTAATAACTTGAAAAAATCGTTTACCAAATTTTAAAAGGCATTTTCTGAAAAATTATGTTTTCTAAACTGGTCTCCTCGATATCTCAAGATTTACTTTATGGATTGACTAGGTGTTTTTTTTTATTTTAAAGTAGATAGAATTTATTAGATCCTTTACCAAAATTCAGATTAAATTGGCAGATTGATTATTTTTAGCACTTTAAAGAATGAAAAGTGTCGAAAAATGGTACTAAAAATGCACATGTCCAATAGTTTTGAAATTTTCAACAATATTTCAATAATATAGTTAATAAAAATTTTTGATTTTCTTAATTCTGATGACATGAATGTTCTGTGCGATTGAGACCGTTTCGTTAACTTTTTTTCAACGTGATGTTTGACAACGTACTTTTATCCATCAAAACAAATATTTTCCAACATTTTACGAATCAATAAATAACTGACAAAAAAAATCAAGGTGTTCATTTACTTCCTTCTATGATTCATATCATTCATTCATTCTTTTTAAAGGTGTGTCATTTAAGGTAGTTTTTATTTATCTACTGCTAAGAGCCATCGTTAACTGCCCCGCACTACTTCAATTGATATGCATTAATACCAACCATTTTTTTTTTAATATCGGCTTTCACCGTTTGGGCGGTGAAGTAGTTAACCTATATCTAGGATGCCTCGTCTGACCAACAATATGATCAAAAAATTCGATTTCATCTAAGCAAATCCGAACTTTGTAAATATTCTTCTTAGTTACAACACTACCGCATCGATCTCTATATTCTCTGGTCATAATTCGGCGAATTTTAAAACACGATTTGCACCTCTTCCCTTACAAAATCCAACTAGTCCAAAAACTAAATCCTGAGGACTTCGTATTGCGCTTGGAATATGCTAGAGCATTTTAAATCTCGTTGATCAAAATTAACATTTTTTGTCAAATTTAATGATGACCAACGAAGCGCATTTTCACTTGAACGGTTTCGTAAATAAACAAAACAACAGATTTTGGGGATCCCAAGATCCAAAAATCTTCATCAGAAATCTTTACACGCAATTCGTGTTACCGTTTGGTGTGGCATTACCGCCCAAAAAGTTTACGGTCCTTTTTTTTTTGAAAACGATCAAGGTGTATGTGAAACAATAAATGGAAAACGTTACAGAGTAATGCTACAAAATTTTTTATTTCCGCAATTGCCACCAAACGCCAATATATGGTTTCAACAAGATGGTGCAACAGCTCATACAGCCCGTGCAACGATGGACTTATTAAGACAACAATTTCCAAATCGGATAATTTCTAAAAACGGCGATTTGAGATGGCCACCACGATCGCCAGATTTGACTGCACCGGATTTTTTCTTGTGGGGCTATCTCAAAGACAACGTTTATGTGAATAAGCCCCAAACCTTGCAGCAACTAAAGGACAACATTCAAGAAGAAATTGATCGTATACCACAAGAAACACTCAACAAAGTTATGGAAAATGCCATAAAAAGAGCACATTTTTGCGTTAGAGCAAACGGTTCTCATTTAACTGATATTATTTTTCATAATTAATGTAAAAAAATAACATAAAATAAACTTTCTTTTTATCATACATTTTTTTGTTTTTTTCATTCCATTCAATAGTTATTTAAAAAACAAATCATATAGTTACTTTAGCCGCACCCTGTATAAGTGAGCCTAAACTTTTTTTTTTTTATTTTTAATGAAAGTTATTTATTAAAAGCTTCTATTATTATTAAAAAATATTTCCTAAAATTTATATTGAATAATATTAATGTTGAGTCGTTGCGCCAACTTCTTTTTTTATAATATCCAGGATCGGGTTTTTGTTAAATCTTTAAAGGCGGAGTTTCAGGAAAATATTTCAAGCAAATTATGATTGTTTTTGAGCTATATCCGAAAAAAAAAAAAAAAAAATTAAAATTTAGAATAATTATTTTTAAGTAACATAAAAAAAAACAAATTGTTTTCTTTGTGTTTTTACAGTGAAAAGAATATGAGAGTTACTCTTCAAAAATTAAAGTAAAAATGAAAAAAAAAATATATCTGCCCCAGTGTTAACCAACCAACAATTACTATCTTAATTTTATCCTAAAGACTTCTTGAAGAGAAATTATTAAGAATGATAGACTTACGATCAACTCCAAACGATATCTGTAAGATACTTGTAAAACTCTTCTAAGCTCATTTGGGCACTATATAAGTGCGAGTTGTAATTTTCAGAACGCCCTTATAACGACCTCTTAGTCCTCTGAAACAAGATTAACACTCTAAGAAACATTGTCTTAGACAAGACTTACAGATCTCTTGCAGATATATACTCTTAAGAGAATTAAGATATATACTCATAAGAGAGTTTTATAAGAATTTATGTATACATACAATACTACCAAAAATATTTTAATATGACAAAATTTAGTGTAACATTTTTTATTATGTTTGTAGGAAATTATTATATCTATAATATTGTATATGCGTGGTGTAATATTTTTTCACATAAACGCATAAATTTCAATGCGAAGGAAATTTTTTCGTAAGAATCTCATATTGCACCTCGGTGAAAAGCTGTTCCCTTTTGCAAAAACCAACATTAAATGTTTTATTTAGTTAACAAATTATACTGTACTCTCAATTAATACACTATAAGGCAGTTTTAAGAGTTGATGTCTGCATACAAGAGTACAGCTCTTACTACAAAAGTAATATACTTAAGTAAGTCACATACAAAAGTGGTATCTCTACGAGAAGAGTGAAAGCGAAATTTTGTAGGTCCACCATTTTTAAAAAGCACCCTGAAATTTAAGCTAATTAAATAAAAATCCCTTTCTTTTAAAAAATTATATATTTAAAAGAAAGGGTTAAGAAACATGCATACAGTTAAATCTTTTGTTTAGGGAAATTGTCCGATTATAAGAACCAACATCTTATTATCAGAGTGCTCAGACCGTTGCTCAGATCAGATCAGACCTCTTAAAATAAAAGCCTTGGAGATGTCTATAAAACTTTATCTATAAAGATGAAACGTCCTGAGAGTTTGGCTCTGGCAGCTGAAGTCTTGTAGAAGTCTGTAAGAAATGGCTTGTAACATTCAGCGTCTTCGCAGTAATGCTCTTATAACACAACTCTTTTAAACTACTATGAGATAATGTGAAAGAGAACAAAACACTTATAGACTACTAGTTTTGCTGTAAATAATCTGTTAGCGTATTACTCTTGCTGAAGATACTTATAGGGCCTTATTAAAAAATAAAATTGTTCGTCCAATGCTCAACTCTTTAGAATTGATGCTTGGGTACTTTTATAAAAATAGCAAATAACTCAACATCTCTTCATTGATGTGTTTGGTCTTCTAATTTTTGACACTGCATTCAGTTTTTTAAGCTATGAATTTTTATATGGTACTAGTCCTGAGCTCCGATCTTTTATTAGACTCTTAGTTTGACACCACGCTCAATAACCGTTCCATCCCGTTCCCGTTCACGTTCCCGTTCATCAAATTGTAACTCCATTCTGAATTTCAATGTTCTATGACTTTCAAAGCTATTCGATATAAAAAGTTTGGCTTATAGGGGTGAAACCACGCCACTTATCCAATGCCCATCCTAGTTTTCTATTAGAAGAATATAACCAAGTGGTAACTCCATTCTGAATTTCAATGTTCTTTGACTTTGACTTCCATAACTATTCTGTATTGAAAATTTGACTTGTATGGGTGAAGCCACGACCCAAACTCATAAGTATTTTCAAAGTTATAGTTGGAAGTCTCAAGAATTGCTACAATGTTTATTACTTTCTTTAACTTTGAATTCAATTTTGAAATAAATGCTGTACGACGAATACCTTTTATTTGCAAGATTCTGCAAGGACTGATCAATTTTAAATCTGACAAGGTATAAATGATATGGATCAGTTAAAAATGCATCGAGTTCGAGCTTTAAGCATTTCAGCTTCTATAAAACCACATTGAAAGAAGTTTACGGACATATTTTTTTCATATAATAACTAGTTTTTTCTTAATTTTTCATAATGGTTTGAATGCTTCAATTTCAGGGCCAGTAGCAATCTCGAATATCGCGTCAAATACTAACAACAGGATGTATCCTAACATATGATGTTCACAAGCATATGTTAAATTGTTCTCCAATTCTTCTTCGAATAAGATAAAGGCAGCTTAATGAGATCCTGTAATACTCGCAGTTATATCTGAGCACACTCCAGTAATAACATCGGGTAAATATCGGACATAATAACTTAAGGACGGCGCACAGTGATGCGATTGGTACAAGTTAGATGGAAAATATTATTTTATTAATTTTTTTGGTAGTTTTCGGTATTGAAGGCATAGGAACGTACAAAAAAAAAGTGATTCAGAAATGTTAGTCAAGTGGGCGTGGCAGCTGCCATGCAGCTTAAACACATTTTGCGCTATATCTCAGTAATGGGATAAGCTACGACAAGAAAATTAAGCACAGACGTCTTATATGTTAATTACAAAAAGTGTCAAAGATTTCGCATCAATTGGATAAGTGGGCGTGGCGGCTGCTAAGCAACTTAAACACATTTTGCGTTATTTCTTAGGAATAAAAAAAAACTGCGATAACAAAATTAGGCATAGACATAAGTATGTGATTTCCAAAATGGTAAACAAATTTCAGCGCGATAATAATTTGATAAGCTGCCACAAAAATTTGATAAGTGGTCGTGGCAGCTGCCATTCAACTTAAACACAACAAAATCAAACATAGTCGTTTAATATGTAGGGGAATGTCGCCGGTTGTGAGTCATTCCCGGTTGTGAGACAGTTCATTTTTTCTATTTAGTTAAAACGATAACCCTAATGTTAGTACTGTAATGGCAACACTTTTCATAATTTCACTTTTGCTGTGCCATCGCTCTGGATAGACGTGTTGCTTGATATAAAACAAAATATCTTGTAAGAAAACGGTAAGAAAAGTAATCTTGAATTTTTTCATAGCGGTACATTTGGTTGTGAATCGGTAAAAAAGCATTAGTATTATGGTTTAAAATATGGATTGGGACTTGTAGCTCAGTACTATAAAATGATATGAACACATATGAACATCACAAAAAAATGCGAGGTTAATGTACAAATTGCTAATCAGACCGGTTATGAGCCACACGAGTACCCAGTTGTGAGCCAGCTTACAATATTAAATATTTGTAATTATAATATAATTGTCATTTATATTAAAATGGAGTAAAAACACTTTTATTTGTGTATACACATGCAAGCACTGTGCTTGAATACTTTTTCTTTATTATTCTGGATTGTTTTAGAATGTTAGCTTTTCAATAAAAAAATAAAATTTATTCATAATCTTTGAATTTTTGTCCATCTCACATCAAGTTTTTTGATTTCCAACAGATTTTCTGGGTTGGCTCATAACCGGAAACAAATTTTTTTAGGCAAAAAATAAGGTTTTTAGGAAATCGTTCATAATTTTTTTAACTTTTAACTAAATCGATAAGGTCTCTTTAAAAAAAAGTAATTTAAAAGAATTACCTTTCGTTTGATATAACAACCTTGGAAAAATATGAAGCACAGACAATTTTATGTCAATTAAAAAAAATATAGCTCATAACAGGATACATTCCCCTAGTTTCCAAAAGCGTAAAAAATTTCAGCGCGATTGGACAAGTAGGTGTAGCACCTACCATTCAAAATTTCTACATTTAAGAATTTATTTATTATTCTTATTTGAACATTATTAAGAATGGGATTTTAAACTTAAATTCGACGACAAATAATCGCTTTCACGATCGGATAATTCGTCACTAGTTGAATCATCATTAATAAGAGGAAAGCGAGATTGTCGCATAGCTGCGATTTCTGATTCAAAAGCAGGAATAAGAAAAACTAATACGTCCGGATGCAATTTTCTAACATTAGTTAGAGGCTTTTCTCGGTAGGAATCAACCAAAGGGTCAGAACTGATGGGAAGCATATTCAATAAATCCTTATTTGTATTAATTTTTGAGCTTTAACGTGTGCTTGTCAAACGAAAATGTCTACAGTCTTTGTTACGAGCCTTTTGTGCTTTCTCGGTTTTGGCAATATTTTTCACAAACCAAAGAACTGTATAAAAAATGAGCGAGTTAGAAAAATGCATTTAAAAAAAAAAAATGAAAAAACAGCAAAACAAATGGCAAAAATATAGTATAAAGAGTTGGCATGTTGCTCCCACTCCCTGATGCAATTATTGCATAACAAATTTTTTTTCATAATTATTGATTCATTGTCATTTGAGTTTTAATACCGCCACGTTTACTACGTAAGGGGAATATTACTTTTTTAATTCCGTTTGAAACGCCAAAAGAGGCGTGGCTGGTGTAGAAATATATATATATATTCTTGATCAGCATCATTTCCTGAGTAGATATATGAGCCGTTATTCGAAAAAAAAAGTCGGAACTGGATTTTTAGTTTAAGGTAAATAGCATTTTAAAGACTATCAAACAGGTTAAATAACTAGACAATCGTAAATTTACGCACCTTGACAGCCTTAGAGTTTAAAGCAGACATAATAGTGATTAAATAAAAATAATTTTTGTAAATGTGAGGTATCCCTTTTTTTATTTTACAACACTTTTAACCAAATTTTCTGTTTTTAAAAAAAACAAATTATTAAATTAATATATATATTTATAATATATAGTATATTCATCAATTATTAATAAATATACCAAAAAATGTAAATATTGTTTTTTTTGTTTTTGTGTGTATTAAATTTTTTCAGTGTAAATATATTTTGTGATGTGTTGAAAATATTTAAACCCTTCATATAGTCTCATTGACCTCAAATTCGACACCTTCAAGCAAAACGCTCGGAGCCTGGTTTTAACTGGCATTTATAAGACCATCATATAGATTCGAAATAAAATTTAAAAAATTCGCACCTTGCCACTCCCAGGGCTTAAAGAAGACATACACTGGTGGCAATTCCCATAAACTCACATTAATTTTCTCAAATTTTTTCATTTATTTTCAAAAAAAGTTATTTCAGGCAACACAAATGTATTTGGATATTTATATTTCAATATAAAAACTCATTTAAAAAGACAAATTAAAATATTTTTGATTTTTTGTACTCATTTTTAAACTAAAAGAAATATTTTAAAGTGGCAATTCACATAAACTCACTATATTAATCTTAAGATAAATTGATAAATAAACTTAATTTTCATAGTTGACAAACTTCAAATACTTATTTCAATAATCGGTACTGTTTCCGTTACGTCTTTGAACCTGGGTCAACCTTTTTGGCATGGATAATACAAGGTTTTGCAAAGTTTGAGTCGAAATTCCAGCCCAGACCTCTTTTATTGCAATTTTCAGGGTATTCACTGAATGAAATTGCCGTCCTTTTGCGTAAACACCACGAGCAAGGATTCCCCAAAGGTTCTCTATAGGGTTCAAGTCTGGGCTTCGAGCGGGCCAATCAAGAACATTAATATTTTTCTCGCAAAAAAAGTTCATTGTTTCTCTGGAGCGGTGAATTGCGGCGTTGTCCTGCTGAAAAATGAAGTCTGGACCACAAAGTTCTTCTGCCCTCTCTATCATCATCGTTTCCAGGAGTTCGCAGTAGATGGAGGAGTTCATTCTTTGAGGAACCCATGCAATTTCCGTCATTCCACTAATGCCAAAACCGGCCCAAACCATTACTCCACCGCCTGACGATGCTCGACTCATGCAGACTTCTTTTTCGACCAACTTATCATGCCAATAATATTGAAAGCCATCAGGACCATCTAAATTAAAGCGTTTTTCGTCACTAAATAAAACTTTGGACCACTGTTCACGCCAATGAATATATTTTTCCGCAAATTCCAATCTCTTGGCTTTATGAGCATTAGTCAATGGAGGTTTTTTGAGGCGTTTGGTGTAAACAACTCGGTCTGATTTCTTCAAAATTTGTCGAACACGTCTGCTCTTTATTGGCAAATCGAGACTTCGCACAATCTCTGCCGACATCATCTTCTCTTTCGTGGCTAATCGGATTATCTCTCGTTTTTGCCTTGGGGTAACTTTAGTATTTCGGTCATATCTCACGTTTTTACCATAAGATTCGCGTAGTTTTAAATAATTACAAATTAAGGTTTGAGATCTTCCAATTTTTACCTCTATTTCACGCGTCGATAGCCCTACTTCATTAAATGCCTCAATTTTAGCTTTTTCTTCAGGCGACAGCAACTTTCCTCTCGGCATTTTCACAATTCTAAAAGAGATGAAACGAACACGGGCTCTGTAGCCACAAAAAGACTAAAACACTATAAAAAGTCATTTCTTACCTAGAATTAGCAAAATTTTCGTTAAACTAAGCAATTCAATTAGCTGAATTTATATGAACTGCCACGTTGAAGCACTGCGAAAACATTAGTTCAGTTGAATTTTTGTACGATCACTCAAATGACACGATCACTAAATAACGGTACACATACGGTTATTTTCAGTAAACCAACAAAAACTAATCTCTAAACAAACTTTCTTTTTTAATGCCAAAATAGAGAAGATAAGCTCTCTTTTTTAAATTACGCAAAACTGAGTTTATGGGAATTGCCACTAGTGTAATAGTTACTATACAGGGTGTCCCGCAATTGAGTGCATCTCTTCTCGGAGCTGAAAGGTTATGTTTAGCTGAGCAAAAAATCGTATAGGTAGGGGGGGGGGGGGGGGGGGTCTATTTTCACACTCCTAGGAGCTACACGATTAATTAATATGCCACGACTTTGATTCCCGTTATTGTTTCTAGCAGAAAAACTAACTTATATAAAACTTATTTTGATAGCTCATTTCAAAGGCAATGAAATCACCTTTCCATGGGTCTGTCAACAAACCCCACCAACTTAACCGTTTCTGAGCTGTGATCGTGTGAAGATGAAATCAAACGGTTGAAATTACCAAATTTCAACTTTAAGTGCAAATATCTCAGAATTTTGCGTAATAAATGAAATTTTTTGTTAGGATCTATTTTATAATTTATTCAATTTTCTTTTCAATGACACCAAAAACATAAACATACCTTCAAAAATGAAAAACTTGGCTGTACTAAAAGTGTTATACTTATTTGAAAATAATGATAAATGACTTTACAATTAGTTATGCAGTAGATAATATCATTGTTTTCTAATAAGTATAATTTTTTTAGTACATACAGCCAACTTTTTAATTTTTTAAGATATGTTTGTGTTTTTGGCGTCATTGAAAATAAAATTGAATAAATTACAGAATTGATCCTAAAAAAAATTCATTTATTACGCGAAATTTTGAGAAATTTGCACTCAAAATTGAAATTTGGTAGTTTCAATCGATTCATTCCAATTTCACACGAGCACAGCTCGGTAACGGTTAAGTTGATGGGGTTTGTTGATATGCGGTAAGAGAGGTGATTTTATTGCCTTTGTAATGAGCTATCAAAATAAGTTTTATGTAAGTTAGTTTTTCAGCTAGCAACAATAACGTAAACCAAAGTCGTGAACTATTAATTAACCCTGTAGCTCCTAAGAATTTAAAAAAATACTCATGAGTTTTGTCAGTAGAAGTTATCAACTTACGAATGCCTAACAGCCAGTCACAAACACTGCTAACCTCAAAAATAAAATATAACAGTTAACTTTTAACATGTATAAAATTATATTTATATTTTTAACATATCGCTAAAATTTTCAGGACAAATAACGAAAAAGTTTAAATTTTGAAAAATAAAAACATCAATAAAGTGATGTTGAGTTATATGCATCATTTATAAAAGCAGTAAGCATTAAATTTTTCAATAAAATTTATTGATAATTCGATAATCGATAACTATTATTGAAAATAATAAATTCATATTGTTTTTTGGGACACTCTAAAATATGTCTATATTGTCTTAAAAAATTAATATATGAATTTCCTGTTAACTACTACTTTAAGTTCTTAAGTATTAAGCTGCTTGAATTAAGCTTAATTAAATAAATATAAAATAAATAGAAAAATACCTATTGTATTATATTCGTACGAGATAGAAAAACCAAGATTTCCCTAATAGCTATATATTATTTTTGTGTGCATATAATTTTTAAACCATTTATTTTGTGGCGGCCGTGGCGTAGTGGGTAGAGTGTGTGACTCTTACGCCAGAGAACCCAGGTTCGAATCCTCCATCTGACACAAAAAATTTTTTCAATCGAATTAATTTTTCTGTTCGGCCGTCACCTCTCTGCAGACAATGGCAAACCTCAGAGAGTAAAAACTGCCATGAAAAGCTTCTTGAGAGAACATAAGCCGTTCAGAGTCGGCGTAAAACATGTAGGTCCAGTTCTCGATCATTTGTGTGCAAACATTTCACATCACATACAACACAATTGATCATAAGAAGCTCGGTCAAAGTCCTTTCAAAATTAATCTATTTAAAATCTTTAGCAGTTGTCATAAGATGTTGTAATGCTAAAAACCTAAAAGGAATTAGTAATTATACCACATATTGCTATGAGATTTGAATACATACTTTTCGATATAATCCTACAAAAGTTAAAATTATTTGTGTCTATACAAAAACACTAAAAGCATAATTTCGATCACAAAAACGATCAGTTTAAATTTATTTTTATAATTTTTCATTATATCAAATAATCTATAATCACAAAAACATATATCTAGGTACAAGCGCAAAACATTAACACATAAGAAAGTCTATTTCTTAACAGCAGATGGCAAGTATTGCTGGCTGGGACCATTACCATTGGCTGAAGTGATTTTGGTACCAGCATTATCACCACCGCTAACGAGTCCACCAGTGGAGACAGATCCAATATTGCTAGAGCCAGCGACATCCAAATTGCCGCTAGAAATTCCACTGCCGATGACTCCACCATTGCTTAAAAGGCTACCGGAGCTGATAATACCACCGGAGCTACCAATATTACCTAAACCGCTTTGACCAACAGCGTATGATGGGGTCATGTAAGCGGGAGCGTAGTTGGTGGCAAAGTTCAAAACACGTGGAATACCGCCATTCTTGAATACTGAAGAGCCACCCAAAGAATCGTATTGCGCCTGAATGGTACGCTGAGCGTTGATTGCATCTTCAGCAGTGTTGTATTTGACGAAATGTACCTCAGGTTTCGCGGCCTTGAGTGTGTTGACGGTGACCAGTTTGTTAGCCAAAGCCGAGATATCGGCCTGTTTGTGGAGAACATAAATGGCGCTCTGGGTTTCGACGGCGTTGCGAGCCAAGGAGACGGCTGCCTGCTGGAAGCCCTTATTTTCAGGTGTCTTAATGAAAATAACCTTCTGGTGTTTCTTGATGGAAGACCTCGCCTGGTTAAGGTTTTGCTGATGTTCCTGGTGATAGTCCTGTTCTGGTGCCTCGAAGGTATAGAACTCTTTGGTCAATTCAATATCAACTGGAGCCTCGACAAATTGTCCATTGAGTCCATTATTGTCGTTGTTGGAACCAGAGAAACCAGAACCAATGTTGCCACCGTTAAGAGAACCAGTATTGCCATAGCTCAATGAGCCAGCATTGAGACCACCTGAACCCTGAGATCCGAGAAGGCCACCGAGTCCACCTGAGTTAAGGTTGCCAAGTCCTCCATTATTGTTAAGTAATTGGTATCCATTACCGCCACCAAGGCCGGCCACAGAGAAGCCACCACCACCAAGTCCAAGTTGGCCGGTCTGTCCAACTCCATAGTTGTAGCCTTGAGCATAGACCGATGTGGCTAAGAAACATAAGACCTGCAGTAAAAGAAGCAATAATGTGATCAAATAACACCTTCCATTCTTTATTCCTTCGACAGGAAAACTTACAATGAAAGCGCGCATTGTTAACTCCACGTTTTAGATGAGCTGTAGAATGATGTTTGTTTGAAATAGTATTCATCTTTTATAGATTAAATTTCGGACCAACAATAAAATTCAAACTATTGTAGAGGGCAGCCTTGTGCGAATTCTCTGTTTCGATGGTATATTTTGATGCTTTGTCTTTGTCTTTGTCTTTGTCATTGTCTTCGTCTTGTTTTTGGTAAAACTAGATTTATCTTCCGGTTGTTAATTCTTTTTTTTTGTTTTGTTTATTTTTTATACAGGCATTATATTAATGCTAATATATCTAATAGCTCATAAATTTATGCATAAATGCATGCTACAATCGGTATTTTCCAATGGAATAATGAAGTCAGCTATCGTTAAACATAAACCGGAAAACTGGTTGCCGGCATTTGAAGCATTGAGACTCAATCAAATTCATTAATTAATAAACATTATTTGATTGAGTTAATTGATGCATAAACATGTATGTGTAGCACGTTAAGGCGTTTTCAAAAATGTATGCGATCTGTGTCACGACCTTTCTTGTGTTTTCTTATGCTTGGATATTTAATTTACTAATCATACCATACATCTCAATGTGTGAACATTTTTTCATTAAGTCTTCAAAATATTTTATCGTCGTATCTATTGAAGCTGCATTACTTGAAAAAATTCTGGTTCGTTAATAGTTCTATACTTGTTTTAGTTTTTTATGCTAATTTTGCTACTTGTTGTGCAGCTTCTTTTGCTCGTGGAAAATACTATATTTTCCTTTATATTCAAGCTAGACTGCCAAAATTTGTTACAAAAATACATAGACTGTAATAATTATCTTACAAAATATGTTCGATTAAATAACGGAATTTAAATGCTTATTAATAAATTCAAATTTAAATGCTAATTTAAATGCAAGGCTGTAAATATTAAAGATAGAGAATATAGGAACTGTGTAGAAAATAAAATCCACACATAAATTTATATATAAATATGTAAATATTTACAGAAATAGAAACATTTTATTTCATCTTTTTTTTTTTTTTTGTCAGTTTATTATAAAAGTACTTAATTAAATATAAACACTTAAATTTTTAAGAGAAGAACAACTCCTTAACAATATCTTTAATTTTCAATTTTCTTTTATTAAATTTTGTACAGTTTCTTATTTAATTTTTACTACAGCTACTTTCCGATTTTTTTTTAGTTTCTTGTAATTTGTGTAAGAAATTCTTTCTTCTTCGGATTTGTTTTAATTAATATCAAATATGGCTCAATTGGTCTTGTCATTATGTTTTGTAAAGCCAATAAGGAGGCGTGGCAGGTATAGAAAAGTATATATATTTTTGATCAGCATTACCTCCTCAGTCGATTTCCGTGTGTCCGACTGTCTGTCCGTCTGTCTGTCTGTCGACACGATTACAGCCGTAATTTTAAAACTACCGCGAATAAATTCAAAATATAAGCTTCTTTTTAAAAAATAAAGATCATGTTCGAAAATGAGCCAAATCGGATGGAAACCGCGCCTGCCTTCCATGCAGACTGACTTTATTTTTACAGTAAAATCTCTTAAAACTCCACAAAAATACAAGAAATGCCTTCAAGCTTTGCACGTACGCTTTGATCTTCAATATAAATCCTGACTATGAAATCTGAAAAAATCGGATGAAAACCACGTCTACCTCCCGTACAAGGTGACGTCAACAAAATAGAAAAAATGTCTTTTTCCAAAATCCACCCACATCGTTTATCCAACCCATACCAAATTTTGCACATATAATCTATATACACATATGGTGTGATGCGAAGTCCTTAGACTAAGAAAGTGGGCGTGGCATTTTACTTTTAATCGAACTTCTTCAACACCGTGTGTCTAACATCAACCAAAGTGTGCACATATTATCAGCAGTGTTTAGTTTATAAAATTGGGCGGTACTAGAAAGGTGCGTGGCACCTTATTTTTACACTAGCTCCATCTACACTGTTTGTCCGATTTCAACCAAATTTCTTACACATATTCTTTAGTATAATGAGAAGTTTAAGCCTACAAAAGTGAAAGGGATTGGACAAGGGGCGTGTCAATTTAATTCTAATCGAACTCCTTCTATACCGTTTTTCTGATTTCAACCAAATTTTGCAAAAATGTTCTTTGGAATAATGAACAGTGATGAGTCCAAAAAATTGGCCGAAATTAGAAAGGGGAGTGCCACTTTAAATTAAATCAAACTCCTTCTATAGCTTTTGTTCGCCATCTTCTAAATTTTCCATATTCTTTGGAATAATGAGCAGTCAGTGGTCTAAAAAATTGGGTGGAGTTGAACGGCAGCGTGGCATTTTAATTTTAAACGATATTGTTTTACACCGTTGGTATGAATTTCCGCATACAAATCAAATTTTGCACATATAATCTTTAGCATAATGAGCAGTTTACGAATTACTCTTTGTGGCAGCTAAGGGTAAAACTAAATAAAGCGTATGCCACAAATATTTATGCAAATAATACATAAACATTTTGTAGACGGCTTAAGACTTCGAATATACTTCAACACGACCGCGAGAGGGAGGGGGAGGTATTTTAGATTCGGTACCCTGCCGAAGCTCCAATCCTTACTAGTTTCTTATTTTGTTTTTATCACATATTGCATTTAAAGCCAAATTTCGTTATATTTAATATGTTATCATCAGGGGTTTCTACTTTAAGGATACTTTTATAAAAAAAAAAAAACTTTCGGTGCTAAAATTTTTTTTCATAAAAATCTTCAATTATGTTTATAGAATGTGAAAAAAATATTTTTAAATGCTTATCAAGCGCGCGCCGTCGAGCACCTGATTTCATCAATTTGAAAGGAATTTTAATCTCTAGGTGGGCTCCTCCTTTTTTTCATTTATACCGGTTACTATTGTATATATTATATTTAATACTAGCTGAATACCCGGCTTAACTCGGGAGTTGATATACATTTTTTCGACTTCATTCGTCGATTTGAAAAAACTTTTCACAAACTTTAGAAGGAATTTTGTGTGTATCTTTCAAATCGGTAACCTCGGCGAAATGGGCAAAATGTTAAGGAAATCGTGATTTGAGTGTGCGTGCCGCCGATCCCTTGCAAAAATATATTTTCAAGTTTTATATTGTATTCGACAGATTGCATATTTTTGAAAAAAAATCAAAGCAAAAACGAATTTTTGGCAATTCGCGAGGAAACTGGACAAAAATTAAATAATCATTAAAATAGAAATTAAAATGCCAAAACAACGCCAACTTACGACGCAACTGACTTGGGCATGTGTTGATGCGTACTCAAATACCACAGAACTCGGCATCAGCTGTCCTGATTTGCGAAAATGGGAAGTGGCATATGAATACACAAAAAGAAGAAAAGAAGATATTTATCACCCTTCGCGGTTTGCTACGCCTTACTGTATTTTGTTGAACAGCGCCTTCTGGGGTACAAGATATAACAAAATGCATAGCGCCAAAAGACTCACCGCACCCGAAAACCACTTATAAAAATCATACTTATCGGATGAGTTGTTTTGATTATTTTTGTGGTATTTGTACGACAGCGCCCTCTGGTCTTCAAGATAGAATAAAAAAATAACGCCAAAGACCTTTCCATACTCGATATCAAATCCTATATATCCGATATACAAATTTTTATCTAAATCGGATGAGCGGTTTTTGAGTGTTTCACGATTTCTCAAGTGATATGTACTACAGCACCATGTGGTGTTTAAGATAGCGCAGAACAAACCCACCCACCGTATCCAAAAACTAGAAGGACAGCTAGCAGTTTTTCGACATTTTTAAAACATTTGAACTGCAGTGCCCTCTGATGTTCAATATAGAACAAAATATATAAGTGATAAAAACTACCGTACCCGAAAACGCCTAAATACAAATTTTCATGTAAATCGGATGAATGGTTTCGGAGATAAACTATAATAACAAAATCCGTGGAACCCGATCGCAGCGCCGCACATTGGCGTGTTTGGGGCATTTAGACGGTCTTAATTCTGTAACTCGGGCTTGAGTGTACGGAATAATTTGAAATTTTGGACTTAAGCTTTTAAGAAGCATATCTTCCTTATGTGTAAATTTCACAACGATTGGCCTTAAGAAAAAAAGTTACGAAAATTTGTATGGGAAAATTTGACTTTTCGCTTCCCTACACTACGATTTCCCACATTTTTAAAAATGATATTACTTCTAAACAAAATGCAACACAGACCACCAACGTAGACCACTTTTTGCAAACGCCACGGTAAGCCCCTTATTTCTTAGTCCACCAAAAAATATCTTGTCAAATATTTGTACCTGTCTTTCTGAAGTTATGTTTGAGTTCTCAAAAACGGTAATTTTTGCCATATTTCGGTTGAAATTTTACCATTTTCCGAGCCTTTCCCAGCTTTTGTTTTATCATTATCTTAAAGTGCATTAAATCGACTTCATATACTAATAGTTTCAGATTTTGCAAACATCTGCATCCTTATTTTTCAAGGGGTTTTCGTATTTAACCCCTTATTTTGAGCAAAGATATAATGTAGTTTTTATGCATTAAAACAGCTACCACACTGTTTTTCAGTATTTTAGTGCAATGTTAATAAAATTGAATGAAAATATTAATTTTTATCAACCCAACCTCTCTGCTCCACCACCTCTCCCTATAATAAAGAGTGTAGAGCGAAAAAGCAAGTCAGTAATAACAAATAACAGGTCAACAAGATTTATTAAATGCAAGTGTTTTTGTTCTGTTGTTGTTTTTTCTAATAGAAAAAGCTGAAGCATAAGGTTATTGCACTTCGTTTACGTTTACATTTTTCGCAAATTAACTGTTAACTTAATTGTAATAATTTTTAAGCTAAGGTTTTTGTTTGTTGACACAATTTAATGTATGATTATTTCTTCTGTTGAAGTCAAAGAGTGCGCGTTAATAAGATATCAAATTAAATTATTTAAGTGCTTTAATTATTTATTAATTATTTTAGTGAAATGGAAAGTACAAACGTAGTTTTAACTCGAAATGAGTTCTTTGAAGTGTGTTGTACTGTTCCTAAAAGTGAAAGACTCGATAGATTGGTACTGCATATTTGTAATAAATCAAATATTTGTGTGGAAGATTTTGACCAGATAGATATTTTTAAAACAAACGTATCTAAGTATCTCCACACTTTTAACGAGAAAGAAGTTGGAATATTAATTGAAGTATGCAAGCCAGGATATGGAACTACCCATGATGGCAATACTGCTAGAACCTTTTTTAAAAATCCTGAGAAATCAGCAAATATAACAGGAATTAACGTAGCGTTAATTAAAAACTTTAATATTATTCTTAGCTGTATATCGTCAGGTATTGAAATTAATTTACCAGTCTTCCAGACTTTTCTTGAAGAAACTCGCAAATTATACATTAGTTTATATGGCTGGTATTGTATGCCAGTTAGTGTCCACAAAATTCTTTGCCATGGATCAGAAATTATAAAACAATGTGTTGTGCCTATTGGGCAATTATCAGAGGAGGCTCAGGAAGCCCGTAATAAGGATTGTAGGCGTTTTCGTATGTGCAATACGCGGAAGTCATCAAGGGTTAATACAAATAGAGATCTTCTAAATATGTTGTTGATATCTTCAGATCCTGTGATAAATTCATACCGCAAAAATCCGTTAAGAAAACATAAATCTTTTACCCCAGAGATGCAAAAATTTCTTATGCAGCAGGAAGAAACACTCGAAGGAAACAGTTCGTCTTCTGAAACATCTTCAGATAACGACTCTGAATTGTCGGATTCATAAGATGAAGTCACAATGAAGATATTTGGGTTGTTTTTGAATAAATAATTGGTGTAAAGTATATATTTAGTATATATGTAAAGAAATTTTATAAGTAATCAAAATTTGAAATAAAAAAATAAAGGTTCATTTAGAATTTTTTGAAAAATTTTACTTTAAACCTAGAAAATATGTATTTTTTTTTTAAATTTCTTGGTTTGACCTCAAAAAATGATATGTTTAACTTAAATCCTAACTAGTGTTATATATCCTCAGAAAGACCATTAAATTTTCTTTCCAAAACGTCTTTAAAAAAGTTCCACGTTAATGAGTTCCGCTGCAAACACGTTTAAAGTGAAACAACCTCCAGAAACACGCAAATTAACCTCTAGCTCCCCAGGGGGTCAAAAGAGACCTCCACTTCTCATACATTTTTTTGCTTGTTCTTACATCCCCTATTGTTTAAAATCAATAAATAATTTTGGCCGTCTAAATCGTATGGGGCACGCCACTGTGCTCCGCCTACCGGGTCCGATTGCGAATCTGAAACATCCAGGGATCCACTAAAACACACACAAAAAATTTCATCAAAATCGGTGTAGCCGTTTAGGAACAGTTAAATAACATGCACACGTACAAATTGTACAACAGCGCCCTCTAGTTTTCGAAACAGAGCAAAAGAGATAACGCCAAAACAGTTGCCCTGCACGAAAATCCTTTAATAAAATTTTTCATCCAAATCGGAATAGCAGTTTTATAATTTTTCACGATTTTCACGATTTCCTAATATTTTTACTGAGCGCCCTCTGGCTTTCAAGATAGCACAAAAAAGATAAGTCCAAACCACTGACCGTAGCAGAAACCCATATTTTCCAATTTTCATGCAATTCGGATGCACGGCTTGGGAGTTTTTCGAGGTTTTTCAAAATATTTGCACTACGCGCCCTCTTGTGTTCAAGATAAAACCAAGTAAATAAATCGTAAATACTCACCGTATCCGAAAACCTCTACATACAAATTTTCATGCAAATCGGATAAACGGCTTAGGAGTTTTTTGATGTTTTTTAAAATATTTGTACTACAGCGCCCTCTGGTGTTCAAGGTAGAACAGAGTAGATAAGTCATGAGAACTCACCGTTTCCGAAAATCTCTACACACCAATTTTCATGTAAATCGGATAAATGGCTTAGGAATTTTTCGACGTTTTTTAAAATATTTCTACTACAGCGCCCTCTGGTGTTCAAGATAGCACTAAAAACTATTTACGGATCTGAAAGGTTATGTCGAGCTGAGCAAAAAATCGTATGGGGCGGGGAGGGGTCTATTTTCACATTCTTAGGAGCTACAGGGTTAATTGATATTTTACGACTTTGAGTCACGTTATTGTTTCTAGCAGAAAAACTAACTAACATAAATCTTATTTTAATATCTTTTAAAGGCAATGAAATCACCTTTCCAACGGTATAACAACAAACCCCACCAACTTAACTGTCACCGAGCTGTGCGCGTGTGAACATGAAACCAATCGGTTGAAACTACCAAATTTCAATTTTGAGTTCAAATTTCTCAGAATTTCGCGTAATAAATGAAATTTTTTTTAGGACCAGTTTTGTAATTTATTCAATTTTCTTTTGAATGGCACAAAAAACATAAACATATCTTCAAAAATAAAAAAGTTGGCTGTAATTAAAAAAATTATACTTATTGGAAGATAATGATAAATAATGACCTTACAATTAGTTATGCAGTAGATAATATCATTGTTTTCTAATAAGTATAATTTTTTTAGTACAGCCAACTTTTTTATGTTTTAAGATATGTTTATGTTTTTGGTGTCATTGAAAAGAAAATTGAATAAATTGCAAAATTAATTCTAAAAAAAATTTCATTTATTACTCGAAATTCTGAGAAATTCCCGCTCAAAATTAAAATTTGGTAGTTTCAATCGATTAATTTCATCTTCACACGAGCACAGTTCGGTAACTGTTAAGTTGAAGCGGTTTGTTGATATACCGTTGGAAAGGTGATATCAATACCTTTAAAATGAGCTATACAAATTGTAAGTTTTATGTAAGTTAGTTTTTCTGCTAGAAACAATAACGTAAACCAAAGTCGTGAAATATTAATTAACTCTGTAGCTCCTAAGAATGTGAAAATAGACCCCCCTCCCATACGATTTTTTGCTCAGCTCGTTATAACTTTTCAGCTCCGTAAATAGTTGCACTCAATTGCGGGACACCCTGTATAATAAAAAGCCCGCAATCATATGCGCACGTAACGGCCAACCGTTTGAGCACTGAACTGGCTAAACGACACAAATCATCAGCTGCAAGTTGAATATAAGGCTCTGGAGTGATTTTTATATGAACCTGGTATTGATGTATATTGGTAAGTTGCAAAAATTCGATTAATTTTACTCATTTTTTAAGAAATTATGATTTTTTTTAAGTGTATATGAACACTTTTTTTATAAAACGCGTTATTTAAACTTCAAAACTTAATTTTTCGATAAATATGGATTTTAATTTTTTTTTTTTTCTTTATTTCTAGTAATATTAGTAATAAATAACAATATTTCATTAATTTTCTAATAATAAATAAAAAAAATTCGTTTTGAAACTTTAAGCACTTTTTTCTCAAAATGGTTTTTTTTTAAAAATCAACTTGAAGCAAACTCAAAATCTATGGCCCTGATTGATATAAAAATGTATATGCATATTTTCTAAGTAATTTCTGTGGGAGTGACTTCGCCCATTTTTTAAAAGTGAGCGTTATGTACTCAAATTTACACCAATTTTTTAAACAATCAACTTTAAAGACGCGTTATTTTCATACAAACAAAAATTTTTAAAAAAACTCGAATAGTCACTACCTCGGTATAAGTGTTTACAAATAAATATTTGTTTTTTCAGATGATTAAATATCATGTTATTCTGCAAGCATAATTGTCATAGTCTTCTCGCATCGCTTCATGATAACGTCACGTACATGCAAATGACGTCACAAAAACAAAAAAAAAACATTTTTTTTTATGTACTTTAATAATTGTTGAAATCAATAAAAAAGACTTCATACCAATATCTTTGACCGTTTTTTTTTTAGTATTCTTTCAAAAAACGCCTTAAGAATCGCTTATATTATATAAAGGTACCCTTTAATAATTATTTGTATATTCAGAAATAATATAGTTTAAACTTAATTTAAATTATTTATTAATTTCTTTAGGATATTTTAAAAATTCAATTCATAAAAAATATATGTATTTTTTTTTCATTATATCTAACAAAATAGTATTTATTTGAAATTGAAATAAAACCTTTTCATTACAAGAGATTTCTCCAAACTAAAAAATTTAAAAATTTGTGTTAAAAAAACAATCTTACTGTTGCATGAAATGCACTTAAAAATATTACTTGGTTCATGAAATTCACTCTTTTTTGTGTATAAAATTCACAAATTTTTTTTTTTTTTTTTGTGTTCTTAAAATTGATGAAAACTTTTAAAGGCACTTTTGCCAAATATCATAGATATGGTTTATATTAAATATCAAAGCTAATGTGCATTTTAAGAGATTTCTTTAATTTTTGTGGATTTGTAAGAGGATTTAGGTTTAAAAAAAACCAAGTTGTATGGGAGGTAGGCGTGCTTTTCATCCGATTTTGCCAAATATCATAGTGGTGGTCTACATTAAATATCAAAGCCTATGTGGATGATTTCAAGTCCTTTCTTTAATTTGAGCAGAGTTTTAAGGTTAATATAAAGCCACTTTATGAAAGCCACTTTCATTCGATTTTTCCAAATTTCATAGTCACAATTTATATTGAAGATCAAAGCTTATGTGCAAAATTTTCACGAAGGCATTTCTTTAATTTTTGTAGATTTTGAAGAGATTTTACTGTAAAAATAAAGTCTCTCTGTATGGAAGGTAGCCGTGGTTTTCATCCGATTTGGCTCATTTTCGAACTTGATATTCATTTTTTAAAAAGAAGCTTATATTTTGAATTTCATCTCGATAGCTTTAAGATTACGGCTGTAATCATATCCACAGACGGACAGCCGACAGACAGACGGACACACGGAAATCGACTCAGGTGGTGCTGACAAAAGATATATACATATATACTTTTCTATAAGTGCCATGTCTCCTTATTGGCGTTACAAACGGAATGACAAACCCTATAGGAACAAACTAACTTGTTTTTAAAAACATCTAATTAAAAACTAATTTAAAATAAACCAGTATATGAACTACTTTGAATTATATTAAGGCGGCAACTACTTTGATTTTGACATGTTTTAATTGCAAATTTTTATTAGATTACAAGTTTATATATATTTAACCATGTTATTTCATCAAATATTATTAACTTTAGGCCATCAGTAATAGCTTTCAATTGGTTATTTTGAAGTCATTAAAAAATAATTTAAATATAAATAATTTAACAAGTAGTTGAAAATGTATGCAGACGAAAGTCAATTGACTTATTTAGCGGACATCACCATACAAAATATGTTAGTTCGTTCTATGGAAAAAAGTCAGAATTTCAACTAGTTGTGGTTGACAAAAAACTACTTTATCAACTACTTTTAAATTAGTTGATTTTCCTACAGGGAAGTTAATAAACCTCTTACGCAGTAAGCGATGGAGTATAAAAATGGATAGTAAAAATATTTTTAGTTTTTTTTATTGAATTTAAAAAACGCGCAAAGTTTTTCCTACTAGACTAAAATACTGCCTTAAACAAATAGAACGCATGTTATGCACAAAATAATCTTCCGCTTGCATCGAAGATAGGTGTGGTGATTAACAGACTCCATACATTTCTTTATGCCTTCTTATTTCTTACATATTAATTGTATAAACTGTAAATGTTTGTATAGAATGATCTATGTACAATCTTACATATAACGTAATGGTTAATATGTGTATGTTGTATGGGAGATGATCTCATACATATTTTTCTTATACATAAGTATATTGCTATGCATGTAAAAATAAATTGCTTAATAATCATTTTTTTTAGATATGGTCTTATCACACACTAGATTCTTACATTGAGCCCAAACCTCAGGCTCCACGAAATTATCCACCCCCCCCCCCCAAAAAAAACTTATAAGCCCAAAAAATTCCCATACATTTTTGGGGGTTATTTCATCTTTTATGGGATATATTTCAGTTTTTCATATGAGATTATTTCTGGCTTATTTCATTTTGGTTTTTTTTTTGGGATTATTTCATTCAGTTCGGGGCTTATATTATTCCATAAGCTTGAGGGTTAGTTAATTTTCTTCAATTTAGGTTATCAAAGAGCTGTAATTGGTTTCATATGCGCCTCTTACAGAAAGAATAGTTTGTAAAAGGCGCAGCTACATGAAAAAAAAATGCCAAATATTATTAAAATTAACAATATGTTAAGCTTTTCACAAAACTATCAAGGGTTAAATTTTGGGGCTAATTTCATTTTCCATTTGGGTGTTATTTCATTGCATTTGGTCATTATTTCATTTTATTAGTTTGGGGTTTATTTAATTTTCATTGACGGTTTTTTCATTGGGAGTTACTTCATTGAGGTGAGAAATAAAAAAATAAGAATATAGATAATTTAGTTAGCCAAAGTCAAGGGCTGCATTTTAAAAATTTAAGTGACCGTGAAATCTTGAAATATATAAAGTTATCAAAAACCAAAGCAATATTTTAATTAAACTGATCCAAATGAACAAACTAGTCTCTCATGTTTCTTTAATTAAGTTCAAACTCTGACGTACGTGATAACATAAGCATAAATTATCAGATCTTAAAAAAAAGCATTTTTTACGACTTGATTCCCAAAAAAAATTTTATTGAGATTCTTCTATTAAGGCTAAGTAAAAGTAAAAATTTTCGAACTTTTTGTTTTATTTTATTGTTTTGAAAAACATGAAGAATGTGTAAAAAACATTTCAGAATAAATTTCGAAACCGTTTAGGAAATATTTAAGTTTATATGTGTAGTAAACATTCATAAAGTAAGGTAAACAAAAACTTTAAACGAGTTTTTCTCGAAATTACATTTTTTGAAACGGCTTGCTCTCTAGTTCGAATATTATTCGTCCGAGTAACTCAAATTTTGTTTTATTATTTTTAAAAATTAAATACGCTGTGAGTGAATCGACAAAATCAAGTAAAAGAAAACATTTTTTTTTGCTCTTTATTTAATTTATAAAGTCCGATTTCGTGGGTTTTTTTCATTTATGCGGCATTTTTATTTTTTCAAATTTAAACTTTTTGTCGGTTCACTCACAAGGCAAAACTAATATAAAAACAACTGTTTTTGATTTTTTTCGCTCCCTGGAGAGGAGATATCATGAAAGCCGCAAAAGATCTTTCGTTTGCGACCTCTACTCTTACACGCTGTATAACAATAACTATTGAAACAAAGAAAAAATCGTTAATTTAAGTCTTAACTTAAAATGAAAAAAAAGTTATTTCGATATTAAATAAAATTAAGAATATACAGTCATTCAAAAAAGCCCGCTTTTTTACTCAAAAAATTTAAACTGTGCCTTAAGAGTCAAGCCGAACATAAAAGGAGATGCTATTTATAAAAGAATGCTTATTGTCTTTAGAATTTGACTCGTTCAACTAGTTCATTTTTAAATATTCATGCAAGTAATATATTTATTAATATTGTGATAATCGGGTTATGTTAAAATTAAATTAAATTGTTCTGAATTTTCATTGCTTTTATTTTCGCTAATATCTATATTTGTGCTTGTGCAAAATACTCAGAAACATCTGCGAACTGAAACAGAAACAGTTTTAAAAAAACTAGTTTCGAGCTTTGGTTTTTCGTAATATTGCATATATTTTTAAAATTATCGTTTGATAAACTTACAACTACTTAATCTGCAATGCCAGGTATCGTTTTAAAAACAGGTATGCATATGCTAGAAACTATAAAGAACACTTAAGCAAACAAAACAACTTTAAGAGGCAAGCCGAACATAAAAGGAGATGCTATTTATAAAAGAATGTTTATTGTCTTTAGAAATTGGCTCGTTAAACTATGATAGTTCATCTTTAAATATTCATGCAAGTAATATATTTATTAATATTGTGATAATCGGGTTATGTTAAAATTAAATTAAATTGTTCGGAATTTTCATTGCTTTTATTTTCGCTAATATCTATATATGTGCTTATGCAAAATACTCATAAGCATCTGCGAACTGATCGAAAACCGACCAAGATCACATTAATGAAATGAGTTTTTCAATTAGCGCCTATTAAAATAGCGCAATAAAACTCTTTTATCTTCGATCTATTTCCCTATGTATAAACGAATGAACGTTAAAAGTTGTGCAAGGTTAGCATTTCTTACCCACGTTTCATTTTATGTATTATGCCTAAGCCTCTTGATGTTCCAAACTGCCTAATGTAGCTCACTGAACTAACCTAATTTATGCGGAACTTATATGCATATAAGCTGTGATTAAAAAGAAAAGGGTGAGTGGACAAACACGTTTGTCCAAACCGCAGACCAATATATTGAAAGTTTAAACATTAAAATTTAGTTCACTGAAATCTGCTTGCCTACAAATGGCAAAAAAGAAGTAGCTGTTGAAGTTCTGTTCATTATGCACGCAACACTAGGTCATGAGCGTTTAGTTTAAATTTCATAACAAAGCCATAGTTTGTTTGAATAAAAGGTTAGTTGCTGGCTTTTTTATTGAAATGGTTTCATTAAAAAAAAAAAAAAAAAAAAAACAAATAAATAAAAAGCTAAGCAAAAATAGGCAGAGGTTTTGTGCCAGCGTGGTGTGAAAAAGTCAGCGTTTTCAAAGATACAACAAGTTGAAATCATGTTCTGCACAATTTATTGCATGCAGTCAAAAAGTAGTTTACACGATGTTGCACAATTTATGTTGCTACAGCACGTGAACAGCAGTAGCACAAAAGGGCGTAAAAGAGCACAAAAGTTTTACAGAATATCAAGGAGGACAAAAAAACGACACGTTTTACTACTATTCAAAGAAGAAAAAACCGCTAGAAGACAGCAACAAAAAATTCAGTCAGCTTAGGAAAGTATTCTTTTTTTACCTCTAGTGCATGCTTTATTTTCGGCCTTTTGCCACCAATGAATGAATATGAAGGCAACTTCAACTTGTAGCATTTGCAACTGGGGTGCATAAAATTGTGTGAAATTATAACACGCTACTTTGGTGTTATTTTGCGGAAGCGCGCAAGTTGCTGGAATTTGCTGAAAAAGAAAAAATAAAATACCAGCTGAATGCGAACAAATTGGGTGCAATTTATGAAATGTTTGTAGCATTTATGTAGTAGTGGTTAGTGGGGAAAATCGCAGAAACGATCCATTGAAGTAAACATTAGCAAACAGCCGCTTATGTTTTAGTAAATTGGCTTTATTGGTGCTTCGTATTAAACTTCAATGAACTTTGAAGTCGACGATTTTTTTCTGCTGCGATCCTTTTTTGGATGTTTTTAAAGTGAAACTTTAGAAGCCGCGTATATAATAATACGGCGAGCTAGATGAGGGGTAAAACCAATGTAACGACATGGTTCTTATGAAAACAACAACACAGCATTTCGCCTCACTGGTTGTATAAAAACGAAAAAATTGCTATTTGGTAATTTTTCATGTTATTGCTTTCACCGAGGATTTGAACACACCACGCTTGGATCAGTAGGCGGCAGTTCTAGCAACTGGGCCACGGATACATATTTAAACCAGTAGCTCATACTTATGTTAAATTTTAAAAGCAGTAGTCTTTTATCTACTTTTCAGCATTTCTGAAATTGAGTTTTGATAAATTCAGAAAGCTATTTTCGAAGTAGGGCTTGCATTGATTGATTTGGAAACAGCACATGCTGCAATGTTATCGAATGCTACTTTGAATCTAAAATTTGTTTAAATCTTAGATCTGTGAATTTTTTTAAATACCATACCTTTCATATTAGTCAAATGCAGTTTTTAACACACATTTATAGCGAAATTAAAAGAAATCCCATGCTGCGGTATTGAGCTCCCGAACACCTACTTTGCTTTTAAATAAATTAAACAAACTGCTGCAAAAGCCAGAACTACAGAAATTTCTTTAACGCGTCTGTAGCGGGATTCCCAAACATCTTAACTTCGATTACGTTAACGTTAACTAACAACGATTATAGCTTGCAGTAACAACTGCCGTATTCCCAAACCTATGCTTAACTGCAATATTTGCTACGAGTTGCATTAATAAAGTTAGGGTAATCATTGTTAACAAATATTGAAAATATGGCAGCATTGGCATTTGACAGCTTAAATTGGTGAAAGATTAAAGAAGAATAGAAAAAATAAAAAAGAATCAAACAAAAATAAAAATGCAAGCAGCAAAAAAAAAGAAGCAGCCGTGCAACAGCTGAGCAATACAAGCTGATGCTGGACTTTTTCGTGAGCCGATGCTGCCAAAAGGGTAGTGATGAAGAGGTGGTAAGGATAGCCAGGGATATCGTTGTGATTAAGCAGCTAGTGTGTGTTGCGAGATCTCTCTAATAGGCTGCTGCCAAGGTTGATTTATAAGGTTGTCGCAAGGGAGAGAGCGAGTGCCCATAATTGTCAAATCGAAGTTGACATCTCATAGAAAATCTACAAGTGCTCTCTATTATCATCCGTTTTTCTTTCGTAGTCATTCGCAAAATTGGGTGGTTTTGACAATTATGGGTACTGAGAAGAGAGTGCGATTAGCCCTGCGACAACCTTATAAATCAACCTTGGCTGCTGCTGCTACCTCTGCTGCTGTTACTGTCTCCCAAGTGCAGCTTATGTGAATATGTTTATAATATAAAAGCAATGAAGTCGATTTATTTGAATTTAATCTTTCATTATATATTTCGTTGGTTTGTTTTTGGGGTTTTTTTGTTTTTGTTCTTGTTTTGGCATTCTTTTACTTTTTATTTATATTTAATTATTTACGGTTGCATTTTCTTTATAAAGGCAATAAAACACCTTTCTAATGGCATGTCAATAAACCCCACCAACTTAACCGTTACCGAGTTGTGGTCGTAAGAAGATGAAATCAATCGATTGAAACTTTGAAAATTGAAAATTTGTCGAAAATTCTTTAATCTTTCTGCTTTGTGTTCGTTCATGATTTCCCTTCAAAGGCTTATATTTCGTGGTAATTTTTTCGTTAAATGTTACAACATATATCATTTAAAAAACACGGTTTATTAATGGACTGCATGACTTTTATATCAAAGAATACAAATCGGAAATAATCTGATCCATAAAAACATGTAAAATAAAATCAAAGAATATGTAAAAATTTTGTAACTGTGTAGGCACGGAAAAATAAACCTAAACAAGTATGTACGGTAGCATAAGGTCAGTGCTTCTGACCACGAAGCAAAGGTTTAGTGGTCCTTTCTGCAGTTAAAATTTTATGTTTTTTTTTAATTAAAAATATTTAAATAATTTTAATATAAAAAAAACACAGGTGCGTCGTTGGACACACGCGAGAAGCGAAGCTTTTTCGCAGTTACATAGATTTGATAGCTTAATAATTTTTTCTTTTAAATAAGTTAACTTTTAAATTCAAAAATTTAAAATAACATAAAATAAATTACATATATACAGAAAACATATTTACTGCTTATTTTTTTATTGTTGAATGTCAAATTTTCACGCCAATTACATATGCGGTCATTTAATGCCAGCGACTCTCCATTTTAACTCTACACCCATGGTTGTGAACTTGGCTGCACTGACTCATGCATGCGTTTGTTAATTCCACATTTATTGATATAATCTATTTTTTAAACTTAAAAACGCACTTGTCAACGCACTTGTGGGCATTGCTAATTTTCTTCGTACCAACAGCATAGAGTGTAAATTCTTATCTAGAAATTACATCAACTCTGCTAAATCTCTGGCATGTGTTAACAGAGGTTAACAGAGTTTTTTTCCTTCACGCTTTTAAGTAAAGTAACTCTGTTAACACATGCCAGAGATTTAGCAGAGTTGATGCAATTTCTAGATCATAATTTACACTCTATGCCACAAACGCATTCACAATACAAACACACCGATGCACAGTGTGAGATTTTATCAATCTAGGAGGACAAAAGTCAAAAAAAAACATCCAAAAAATTCGTTTTTTTTTCTTGAAAATAAAGCTAGTACACACATAAAGCCATGCCAAAAGTTTAAAAATGATTGCTTTATCAGATATATCTAAAACAGCAGTCATAAAATGGTGCTTTTTGTGTTTTTTAAAATTGTTCTTAAGCCTCAAGATAGTAGTTTTTGTATTCAGTGCGCTGATTAAAGTTGTTAACTTTTAAACTTTTTTTTTCAATAGAAAACTTTTGTGAAAATATGTAGATTAATTCAAAATAAAATAAGTCGCTTAATAAATCTAAATTTAATTTAAATTAGCGATGGAAAATGCATCATAAATAAGGAAAGATAAAATCAGCTAACATTTTGATGGACTGCCAAAAAGTTTGTATGCATACGTATGCATATAAATTGAATTTTTTATTAAGTTTCACTCTCATATATAGTTCATACAAAAATTTTGCTGCTAGTTTTTGCAGATAACCAAAATATTTGTATTTTAGGAAGAGGCCTTAATATCTCAATAATTAAACTTTATCATGTAAAAAAAAATTACAAAAGCCCAAGATCATCATTATAAGCTGATAATGCATACTAAGATACTATCTAAATGCAATGTTTAGTATACAGTCAAAAATCTTGGACTCATTTTAAATCCAATCATTGAAATCATGGCTTTATTAAATTTTTTTTTATTAAATTTCAAACTCTTCAAAAGATTAAAATGTTTCTTAATAAAGCGAGGAATAAAATTTAGGCTGGACCACTCTAGGACGAAATCAAGAACCAAGACATACATGGAAATATTGCATTAAGGTTTGATAACTTCGGACCCTGTGGTTAGCTCATATGTAACAAAAGCAAAATATAATCCAACACCACTTAATAATGCATAACAACAGTGAGTTATGGATTTTATAAAATTAACAAACACTGAATCAGAGTCAGAGTTAAACAAAGAATAGAAGGAAGTGAGAGAAATTCTACAAGAAAAAAATCAAATTCTATATAACTATTACTTTGTTTATTTTTATACATTTACAGCTTTTTGATAAAAAATTAATATGTTTTTCTTTGGAAAACTAAATTTCTGCAAGTTCTTCTAAATAGGACTTAATTACAATAACAGATAAGACACACAATTTTGTGTTGTTCTAATGCAATTAAGTCTTTCAAAGTCAAAACAGAGAGCGTGAATTTTCCTTTATAGGCAACTCAATGAAACACCCTGTAATTAAAAGGGTGTTTGAGATAGACCCCAGCTCCGGAACAATTTTTTTTTAGGAATGAGCCAAGGAATCATATCACAAAAAATTAGAATTTTGTCCGCCTAGATTGGTCAAATCGCACACTGTGCGATGCTGAAGACACCTTGTGGCAAATAAAAGCAAATTTTTGATAGTTGTAGCATAGCAAATACACAATTCTCAATCTATTGATAGATGGTGACGATCTACTGCAGCATAGCTTCTGTTATAATTAGCATTGAATTAACAACTTTTTCTAACAAGTCCTTGTGGCCTAGTGATAGTGCGTTGGACTTTCGTTTAAGAGGACGTGGGTTCGATCCCCACGGGCAGGCCAACAAGTTTTTTAGTATTTAATATTTAAGTATTAAATTTTCTTGTTGTAATAAGCACTAGCAACAAAGAAACCATAAAATTTCCAAGAAAAAATCTGTCGAAAATTTTTCAGATTTCACTCCAAGCAAATCACAGAACGAGGAGTAAAAAGCTTCGCTTCAAAAATTGAAAATAAATCACATATATAAAGCATATATAAAGTTTGTTCGTAGAAGAGAGGAAAATGATGCGATGTTAGCACGTTCAACTTTCAGCCGAATTGTACGTGGTTCGATGGAAGTACGGGAAGAGAAAAATGCATTATTCCTGCCACAGGTTTTTCGACAAATTTTTTCTTTTAAATATTTATAAATAAAAATATAATTAACAAAAAAAATAAAACAGCAAGATCTGGTGTCACGAAAGTAAAAAAAACTGTGATCGAGTTCTGTACGTAAATATTGAAGTTTTCAGTAACTGTCAATAAACAAAATGGACAACTGATATTTTCCATGATATAGCCATGTTGAAAATACTAGTTGGCTTTATGAAAAAAAGACAGTTCTTGAAATAATGCTGGTATGAAGGCAGACTGCTTGTTATCAATTTGATTGCACTGAATGTTAATGTTAATAAAATAAATTAGTAATCTTCCTCGAAACTCCATTTTTGGGTAAAAGTTTCACTTGTACCGTGCGTGGCGGCCACACACATCTTTATACCCCAACGCGTAGTGCGGGGTATATTAACTTTGTCATTCCGTTTGTAACGCCAAAAAGGAGGCGTTTCAGGTATAGAAAAAATATATATTTTTGATCAGCATCACCTCCTGAGTCGATTTCCGTGTGTCTGTATGTCCGTCTGTCCGTCTGTCGACGCGATTACAGCCGCAATTTTAAAGTTATCGCAATGAAATTCAAAATATAAGTTTATTTTTAGAAAAGGAAGATCAAATTCGAAAATGGATGAAATCGGATCGGCCAAATCGGATGAAAACTACGCCTACCTGCCATACAAAGTGACCTTATATTAACCGTAAAATGTCTTTTAAATCCACAAAAATTTAAGAAATGCCTTGAAATTGGGCAGGTGAGCTTTGCTCTCCAGTCTTAATCCTGGGTATGAAATTGAAAAGTAAATTTAAAAGTAAAATCTCCTAAAAATTTGTTCCAATCAAAGAAATATCTTTATATTTTGCACTTTAGCTTTGATATATAATATAAACCATCTCTATGATACATGGCAAAATCGGATCAAAACCACGCCTACTTCCCATACAGAGTGACGTCATCAAAATAGGAAAACTTTCGTTAATATATAATGTCATCGTTTATGTCGTGGCTAAAGACGTCGAATATACTTCAATTTGGCCGTTGGGGGGTATTTTAGCTTCGGTACCCTGCCGAAGCTCCACCCTTACTAGTTTTTTTTTTTTCCTCATGCAAGAATGACATGAATGCAATTTGTTTGATTTCAGGAAATTTTTCAGAAGGCGTTCTTTTGTGCTTACTCTCGGTTTTTTTTTTTAATTGATTTTTCCATACACAATACGAAATACTCGTATAAGTTTTAATACTAGTATTACAAAGATTTTTATTTCAAAAAGTATTAAATTTAATGCCACCTAAACGATTACAAAACTTTTAAATAAAATTTGCCTTCAACTCATAAGCACATTAAAAATTTTACAACAAAGATATTTTACACCCTTTAGAATAAATTTGGGAATAATTTTACTTTTGGGGTAAAATATGGGCACTTCCGTGGTGGCGCACGTGACGATCGTACGACTTTACTGAGTGAATAAAAATGAAAAATTTAACTAACAAGTTCCTTATTTTGATGTTCCAATAGTTTACTAAGCACACTATAAAAGGTGTAAAACCTTAGAGTTGGCAAAAGTTCGGCTCTTAGATAGAAGCCACCAAAAATGATACGTTACGTGGCAAAAAAATAGAAGTGGTTTTTGACTTCGATCACAAAATTTGTAAAATTCTGTAAATTGGCAAGAGTTTTTGTTTAAAACTTTTTTTAGAAGGATTTGAAATAGTATAAGTTTATTTTCAAAGTAATCAAATTTGAAAACCTTCTCGGAAGCTCAGTATGAAACGTTACGTGACATGGCGTTACGTGATGTCTTTTCCATTGTAATTCATTTGGGTAATTAAGTAATAAGGTTATTATGTAATTACGTGATTTAGTTATAAAGAAACAAATTTAATATATTTTGCCTCTCCTTGCCTCAACCAGTTTTCATTATTTTTTGCCAATACCTTCCATTTTTACTAAAACAAAAACGTTTACGTAACATTTACAAAACACTAACTAAAAAGAAAAATTACATTTGTGAAACAGTGCAGACGATTTGATCATCATGGTAAACGAATTTTTATTTTATTTGCTTAAATCAATAAAATAAAAATGTGTCTCTAAGATAATATCTTTAAATAATAAGTTTTTAATAACTTTTAATTTTCGTGTCACGGTGGACTTTTCGGCGGAAATGCCCATATGTAAAAATGGAAAACAATTTTTTTTTTTACATTTCTGTTTTGTTTGTTGACGAAACTTCCGCAACGATTCAGTTGAAGAAAAATCTAATGTTGCAAAAAAAAGGGCAGTCTCCTATGGTTTAAAGGATTAAATTTGTGAAAGTTCGGAAAAACATTATCTTTTTTTGTTTACAACTTAATCATATTTTTTATAAAGAAGAGTAGTTCTAAGAATAGTAAATCAGTGAAAAATTGCAAAGATCATAGAAGTGTTCTCAGGCTAGTACAATTTGATTGAAATTGGTGCAAATGAGAGAGCTTTCTTTGATTCTTTAATAAAATTAATGTGTTTTATGCAGGCGAAAAATTTGTATTAAAAATTGTCGCAATTTAGGAATGAGCGCCGCAGGTAAAAATTATAAAAAACGGTACAAAATCGGCGCGATTTTTTAAAAAATTTTTATGATATGTTAAAAACAATAAGAAACAATGAATTGTCAAAAGCTCATAAAACTCTTTTTTCACAAAAATTAAAAAAAAAAATTGATTTATTTTGTAAATATATTTCATCATGTCAAAATTATGAATTCTTTGGAAATTTGCAAATGTAAGTTAGAATGAAAAATTCTTTGGAAATTTGCGAATGTACATAGTAGAAAATGTTTATATTAAGTGCTTACATTCAAAGTATTTCCAAATTTAGTAACCATGTCGCTTTTGAATTTGACAGAATTTTAATAATAATAAAGTTTTAACTGTCGATATTAATCAAACTTTGCAGGCTTGGAATTTAATCCCGTTTCATTTTGTTGGAAATGCAGTAGCAGTAGATGGATTTCAATGGAAGTGCCGCTAATATTTTATAAATTAAAATTAAAATAGAGTGAGTTGCGATGAGAAAAGATCACTACGCACTGAAACATACTTCGAAAAATCTCATTTGTTCCTTTATCAAATTGTGGCGATGACGTACCTCTGGTTGCAGAACACATGGCAACAATTTCTATCGAAGCAAAATCGGATTTCTTCCCGAACCTCCGTGGGTTGTTTCCGAGTGGTTGTCATCTATAAAATGCTTTCTATCCACGATCGAGATGGTAGTCAGGGAAAAATCATAGAAATTGATAAATCAAAATTTAGTACTAGAAAAAAGAGTTCTGGTCACCGGGTAGAGGGGCAATGGGTATTTGAAGGGATTGAGCGAGGCAATACACTTCTTGCATGATAAAGCCCGGATCGACAATAATCTTCGATTGTTGTAAGGTACATAATAAGGTTATTATATGAAAATATTTTGTATGTACTCTTAGGCTTTTGGGCGTATGATTCCCTGAATCAAGAAGGTTTCATTCACTTCACAGTCAACCACTCTGAAAGCTTTAGGGATCCAATGTCTGGCATTGACATTTTTTTACTGATAACTTGGAAAATATGTGTTTATAAAGCAGTGTCACGCTATGGGTGTAGACGACCTCACCGAATTTTTCAAAATTGGCGGTTAATTCGATAATCTGATCAGAGCCAACATGTCATCGTCAGCACAATATGCAGACACTAATTCTGATGAATAAATTTATTGAAAATAAATTATTTTTTCATAAAATTTTTTTATTTTTTTTACTTTTTAAGTTCTGTGGTGCCTCACAGTGAGATGGCACAGTGATTTGTTGAAAAAAAAAATCGAAGGATTCTAAAACTATTATGGCAGGCTGGTTCCAAATATTGGTTTTATATACCGGTTTCGGTTGGCCAAATAACCGATTTTTTTTTTTTGTATCAAATTATGACAAAAAATGTAAAAGAGCAATTTGCAGCAATTCATATACACACGACTTAAAATCAAAAAACTGGTCTAAGGAATGATTCTTTGGAACATGTATGTGTGTAGCTGAGCATTTTACGTTCAAGTGAACTTTGACTCAGCTATTTCCCAACCGTTGAATAATTACATTATTCGTCATATTTTTAATAGAAGTAATGTTACTCCTTAAATCTGAGGAATTATATATACAGTAAGTAATGTTTATAACGACATCGCTTATTGCGAACTATCGGTTATAACAAACAAAAATTCAAGTCCACTGCTTATAACGACATCGATTATAGCGAAATATCGGCTATAGCGAACTAATTTCTACGAAAAAATTTAATTTATCATCGGTTATAACGAATAAGTGTGATTTTCGGCTACAACCGAAATTTGTTAGAGTAAATTATTGACTTCCAAAGAAAAATAGTATCATGCGTCAACGAATTGTTTTGCTGCTGTGTTGGAGAATTTTCATTTTGAAGTCAAGAAAGCTTAATCAGATTATGTCGTGAATTGATTATAAAAGCAATGAGTTGCAAGAGAAAAGTTTTTTAGTATAGAAGAAGTCTTAGTAGAGTGGAGGCACGAAGGTATAAATAAATTAAATAAATAAATTTTAAATAAATTTTAAATAAAATAAAATAAATTTTTATATCAGGAAACCAACTAACAAAACATTACAGATTTTATCAAATAAATTCAAATATTTGTAAACATTGTAACGCATATTGTTGAGTTTTAAATAAATTTAAGAAAGAATGTTAATAAATTACCAAAATAACAATATCGCTTATAACGATCTATCGCTTATAACGAATAAAACTACCGGTCCCTTGAAGTTCGTTATAAACATTACTTACTGTATTTAACATGAATTACAACGATAAAAAGGGTTAAAAAAAAAAGCCAAACATTTTCTAAAAGGCGCCATAAAATTAAATCTTAAACTTTGACGACTGCATTCGTGTGTATTGGTCACATAAGACCGCCTTGCTTAAGTATTCTAATATATGTTTATGTAGGCAAACCTTAAGATAAGCACAATATAAATAAAACTTGCTACAACTGGTCTGGCTTGCATTGGTTTCTTTTTTATTTGTAGCTTGGCCCATACCTTCAAAAATATCTCGCCAGTTGTGCGTGTTACCAACTATACACTGTCAAAAATCCTTTTACTAAATTCTAATTGCATATAAAACGACCAGTGATGTTGCTCTACGTGCCGACTGTAATTGTCGACAATTTTGGTGTAGATAATGTCGAAAATGTGTAGACAATGTCGACAATTTGTAGACAATGTCGACAATAATGTACGTAATGTAGACAATGGCATTACTGCAGTCGACATTAACAGCTTTGCTGGTTAAAAACTTCTGCTTCCGCCACCCGGATTGAAAGACTTTTTTCCAGCTGAGCTCATTCTCATGCGAGAAATTGGTTGACGCTTGAAAGGTCAAAAAACCTTCGCACTTTAAGAAATAAAAATGTTTCAATAGGAGACGAAACTTTTGGTATATATCATATACGATATATGATATACTAGTTACATAAATGAATTTGTGCGTATATTTGTGAAAAAAATAAAATAAAAGACACACACTTAGGGTCGTTTTCTCAATGTTCGGTTAGTCTAGCTCTGAACCGGGAGATAGCTTACCACATGATAGCTAAAAAAACTGTTTCGTTTTCACCATGTGCTGATTAAGTAACCTCCGGTTAAATCATTAATTGTGAATTTTTCAATTGTGAATACATAAAAACTGCATATCAGCTATCATTTTTTTGTTTATTATTTTGTATTATTTTGCCGCGAAAAAAAAAAATGGAAAAGCGCAACAGACTATATGAATAAATGAATATGTCCATCCTCTATTCTGATTGACAATCAAAAAACTTAACCGGCACTCAACCGACAGATAGGCACTAACCGAACATTGAGAAAACGATTTTTTGCTAACTGCTGGTTAAAGTTCCGATTAGTGCTTAACCGGACATTGAGAAAACGGCCCTTAGAATAAAATAATTTTACGAAATTCTTTGATTGTACACAATTCTTTGATTGTACACAATTCTTTGATAAGACTAAAATTGCGAACGCGTTGTCAATTACGCGTCGAAAATTTTGAATTGTCGACACTAAAAGCTTATTAGAATTTAATAATAGGTCAAAATCCGGCATTAGAATGAATTATAATAAATGCTTGTATAAGAATAATGTACGAATTGTTTATGAATTTTGTGACAATGTTTTTTTAGCTGAGAGTAAAAAAAAAAAAAAAATAAACTGCATTTAAATATATTTAATTAAATAAAACTAAAATAAAATAAATTAAGTAATGATTGATAACATAATGCAAAGAAAAGTATCAGGAAATTTCGTAATGTCCAGGATTCAGATGTGGTATCAGGGCCGTAGCTAGAAAAATGTTGCTTCTAGAAGTAACAAATTTTTTTGAAAATTAGAAAACGGTGAAATAATAATAAAAATTAAAACTTTTAGGGGGGGGCGGGGGCAGGTTTCGAGTTAAATTTTTTTCTAAAATTATTTAAATTGGTGATTTTGGGTAATTTTAAAAATATTAAAAAAAAAAATTTTTTTATAAATAATTTCGACGATACGTTTTGCTTCAAATTGACAAATTATTGATAAATATGCTTTCCCGAATGTCGACAAAATTTTTTTATGATTTTACGATGACTTTAATAGACATAATTTTTGATGAATGATCACAAAAATAATTTTTTAAAAAAATTTAGTTTGAAACCCCCCTCCCCCCCCCCCCCCCCTTAAAGTTTATTTTTCAATTCCAATTCCTTGGAATTAGGAATTGGTAACTGAACATCGCAATTCCTCAGCAATGGAATTGAAAAAAAGCCGTCAATTGCATTCCAGGAATTGTAATTGGTAATTGAACATCTCAATTCCTCAGGAATGGAATTGGAAAAAATTGTCAATTCCATTCCAGGAATTGTAATTGGTAATTGAACATCTCAATTCCTCAGGAATGGAAAAAATCGTCATTTCCATTCCAGGAACTTTAATTGGTAATTGAATTTTTCAATACCTCAGGAATGGAATTGGGAAAAAATGGACAATTCCATTACGGAATTGTACTTGGTAATTGAACATCTCAATTCCTAAGGCATTGGTAATTGAACATCTCAATTCTTCAAGAATTGGAATTTTCAATTCCATTACAGAAATTGTAATTGGGGGTTACTGTAAATGTTATTTGATTACTGTAATCACAATTACAATTGTAATTGGGTTACAGTAACCTCAATTATAACTGTAATTGGATTACAGTAACCTCAATTACAATTGTAATTGCATTACAGTAACCTCCAATTACAATTCCTGTCATGGAATTGAAAATTTCAATTCCTGAGGAATTGAGATGCTCAAATACCAATTACAATTCCTGGAATGGAATTGACGACTTTTTTACAATTACATTCCGGAGGAGTTGAGATGTTCAATTACCAATTACTATTCCTAGAATGGAATTGACGAATTTTTCCAATTCCATTCCTGAGGAGTTGAAATGACCAATTACCAATTCCTAATTCCAAGGAATTGAAATTGAGGCGGAATTTATTTCAAAACAAATCATTACAACCCAGCTCTGACGATAACACATGGAAAACACTCTTGAAAAAATTGTTAACCTTACAAAAAAATAAAAACAATCTTAGCGAAAATAGCATTAACAATAGGCAATTGCTTATTTCTAGTCTATAAATAACAATCGAAGTTGTTAATTTTTAGAAATTATATTTTGATGGGACTTTTGTATTAAAATAAATAATAACAGCTATTGCTTCTACTTTTACATTACAAAAATATCAGCACTATATTGCTGTATCGCTTAAAAATACTAATGCAGGAATAACACGAATGACAGAATGTCTCGGAATAACTTTGACGTTTGGCTGAAAAAGACTGGAAAAATTTCCAGCCAGCCCATACCTATTAAATGGCTATTCAGAGTATACAAAAAATGAGCCATACGAATTTTTATCCAGGTATTCAACCTCTTGGTTAAATTTAATGCCTGGATAAGTTCTCGGCTGGATAGTGGTGAAAAATACGACCCTTCCAACGAGTCCAAAAACACGAGTATTCCAACATATATATACAATTCCATTTTTATTAAAAAATTTTTAGTATATTTAAGAGTTTAAATTGTAATACAAAAAAGTATTAAGAAATTGCATAATTCCAGTGAATATATTAAGAATTAGTCGAAGATTTTTTACTGTGTACTTATAAAATATACATATAAATAATACTAGATGCTAGACATTGATAGCACAACTCTTAGCCAACCAGCCAACGAACCAACCAACTGTTAACCAACTGACTTAGTTCATATATTGACCATTTCATGATCGTTAAATAAGCTGAATTTTACTGCGAGAATATGTTAGATTTAATCCACAAATTTATGGCCAATAAAGTGTAGCAGCAGCAGAGAAAAAAGAAACAAAAAAACAAAGATGTTGTTGGCATGCAACAATGCAGCAAAATATCGTCAATCAGCTTGCCACGAAATGTTGTTATAATATTTTTTGCATTCCATGGAACCAACAATTTTTCAAAAAATTCCCAATTTTTGTTCATATTTGATTTTTTAACTGGCTATAATAAAACCCAATATGACTAGGCAAGTATTAAAGCTTGGCACATTTTCACACGGAACTCGTTCCTCATAAAAAACTTACCAAGAATCACTTAAGGGGTGTTACTACCTTATAATTTTTGAGCAGCACGTAAATCGACTACTTCGTCTAGAAAAGATGATGAAAGAGAGAATGTTCATTTGGAAGTATACTTCCCTACTGTCCCGGATTTTGTGGGAAGTCCCGGAATTCCGGCGATTTTTACACGCCATATGTTCCGTATTTTAAAAAAAATATTTTTAAAAATATTTTCTCTCAAAAATTTATAAAAAAAGATAATTGAATACTTTCATAACTAACTTTAATTTGTGAAAAAATTAAATTGTCAACATATGGGCATTCCCGCCGAAAAGTCCACCGGGACACGAAAATTAAAAGTTATTAAAAACTTATTATTTAATGATATTATCTTAGAGAAACATTCTTATTTTATTGATTTAAGCAATTTAAATATAAATTCATTTACCATGATGATCAAATCGTCTGCACTGTTTCACAAATGTAATTTTTCTTTTTAGTTAATGTTTTGTAAATTTTTCGTAAGCGTTTTGTGTTTTGGTAAAAATGGAAGGCATTGGCTAAACATAATGAAAAATGGTTGAGGCAAGGAGAGGCAGAATATATTAAATTTGTTTTTTAATAACTAAATCACATAATTCCTTAATTACCTAATTACTTCATTACCCAAATGAATTACAATGGAAAAAATGTCACGTAAAATGTCCAATAAAAAAAAAAACGAAAGAAGGTTTTTAAATTTTATTGCTTTCAAAATAAACTTATACTATTTCAAATCCTTCTAAAAAAAGTTTTATAGAAAAACACTTGCCAAGTTACAGAATTTTACCTATTTTGTGATCCAAGTCAAAAACCACATCTATTTTTTGTCACGTAACGTATCATTTTTGGGGGCTTCCATCTAAGAGCCGAACTTTCGACAACTCTTAGGTAAATAAGGGACTTGTAAGTTAAATTTTTTTATTCTTTTTCCACTCATTAAAGTCGTACGATAGTCACGTGCGCCACCACGGAAATGCCCATATGTAGGTTTATATGTACTACGTTTACACAAACATTTTATATTCAATCTGGCAATTATTTAGACATTTGACATTATTGTAATACATAGTACTTTTACAATACTATTCAATTGAACTCAGGCACTATTCAATTGAACAGCTGAAGCCTGAGTTAAAGCCTAAGCAGAAATAAATGTGAATAATTTAGATTCTATAACATTTGTGGTTTTAGCGCCTGTTTAGTTCATTAATCGTGTATAAGCTTATATTTTATTAGATGGAGAATACGTTCTTCTTGTAATCCCCTAGAAATTCGTCATTATGTCCACATTAAATTAAGATGCTTTAGTATCAATACCAAAGCGCTTAAAATATGCAAAGCGCACTTGTCAATAAAAAGTGCAGTGAGAGAAAGAGCTCTAATGGGTTGAAAAAGTTGAAATTTCTAGAAAATTATCCAGACAATCTTCATCAAAAGCATATTATAATGTATAAACACAACAAAGAAGCTATATTTGAATTTCAAAAATGTAACGCATTGTCCCAAATTCGTATGAGTGCAGTCCTGTAAATCAAAGTTTAAGTGTTGGGAACCCTATTTGGAAGACCAATTGTATAACCTAGAAGTCGCAGATTAAAGGTAAACAATGAACTTCCTTAATGTTTTCATACTTGCAACTTAAGACGAGATTTTCTCAAACCTATCTTTTTAAGTCGGTAGGCCAACTAGCGCCTTCAGTTTTCAACCGATCACCTCCACATTTTAACTGTATTTTAATAATGATACACGGCGTCCCCGAAACGATTTTTGCATTAGAAATCGATTCCAGTAGCTTACACCATTTTTGTTAAAAAAATGCTGCCATCGAATACCTATGTCAAATTGGTTGTTAATTCCGAAATTCTCCCATGTTGTTTTCGAGATATTGACAGATGTATTTTCTTAGTCGAATTGAAAAAGGACTTCAAAATAAATTCAACATGTACTGACGACTTCTAATCTGATAAAAAAAAAATGGTACGTCCAATCAAATCATTACTTTTGAATTCTCAAAACTGTCGAAGAAATTATAATTTTCTTCGAAAGAAATTCTTCAAAAAGGGAAAAAACGAATAAACAAATTAAGTAAATAATTTTTTCTCACATTTATTTCGTATAGGCTCTACTTTTGCGAAAATTATAGCTTGGAATGAGTAAAATCTATAAATAAAATAAAAAAGTATGCGTGTGGCCGCCACGCAAAGTAGAAATTTATTTAACCTCTACCTACAAAACTAATTTGTGGTATTGCTAATATATTTCATTAACAATAAAGAAGCGGTAGCTTCTTTAGCGAAGTTATTAACGGGAGTGAAGTAAAAACTTTACAAGAGCGTCAGTTGCAATTTTTTTTTTTATTTTTAATTAACTTTGCATTTACTCTGAGTGCAAAAACAAAAACTGTACAAATAGCAAAAACACAAGCCGCTCTCGATGTTTCTCAAAACCGCTTAATGGCATGGTAATGTTTTAAAGCCGAAAAAATGCATGTTTTCATGATTTTTTTTTTTTTTTTTGGCGACATGAATAATGTTAGTGTATTTATTTCATATACATGTTATAGTTTGACTTCTTAAGTATATTTGGAAAAAAAAATTTTAAAATGTTTGATTAATAAATCCATGGCAGCGATTCTCTAGAGGTGCTTCAAGAAAAAGTTGTTTTTGCGGTGAACACGATTAGAGGTTAGCGGATCATCTGAAAAAAAAAATTCAAAAGTAGTTTCAAATGTAATATGTTTCCCGAGTTAATACCGAAGAGTTTTTTAAAATGTTTTTTTTTTTTTGGTAGCTTTTTGATGTCAAAAACTTGATTTGATCAAAAACTCTGAAAAATTGAGGTTATTTTATTATTTTAAAATAAGAAAAATGAAAGAAAAAAAAATGATTCGGTATTACCTGTTGATTTATGCGTAGAAATAGTGTAAAAAATTTCAAAATGATCGGTCAAGTAGATTTCGCGGCATCATATTCACAGACTTCAAAAGTGTTGTTTTCCAGAAAATTGATTTAAAGTCTAGATTTTAAGTCGATTATAAGTGAGGTTCGCTCACTTGAAACGCTGTATCTTCGTTAGTTTTAGCAAGATTTACTTGAAATTTTTACAAAACACTCTTAAAATGTTGTACATTCAGAAAAATATACATAAAAAAATGTCCCAAAAACAGTACCATCCCTTTAAACAACAACAAATTCAAGCAAACGCAATAAAAAACCACCCTCACTCGATGATGCTATTTTTGCATGGGTATTTTGTTGGTGGACTAGAAATTCGTTGTTTGTGTTTTTATTTACGTGTAAGTTCATTTATTGACGTGTAAGTTCATGATACAATTATCAAGGTAGTAGTGACAGTTTGTTTGGCAAACATAGCTTGTCTAAAATAATTTAAAGTAAGGAACGAAAAAAAGTAAAAAAAAGAAGTGCAGCAATCGGGACTGCTAACAGCAGCACTAGCTTCTGAGCATTAAATGTAAAATTAAATAAAGTATGAATAAACATATGCATGACAAACATGCACCGTTATGTGACTGACGAGGTACCCGGGTACCTTTTGCAATTTAAAACAAAAAATGTAATCATTAATAAGCAAGCTATATTGTTTAACCTAGTATTATACTAGCAATGCTAATAATCTAGCAAAACATTCAACGCGGGTACGCGGGTACGTCGTCAGTCTGATCATAATGTTTTTTTTCGTCAGTCACATAACGGTTAAGTTAATAATTTTTGTTCAAGTTTAATAATGAAATTGGAGCAAAAAAAATTATGAATTTTTGTTATGCTATTCACTGTGAACGACAAAAGTATACATACAGCATCGAATTTTTGACTTCCGTAAAAATTTATGAATCTTAATGAAAAGTTAAGTATGCTGTTTAATTAGAGATGACATTTAAGTAAATAAAAAAATAACAACATCTTCGATCGTTATCAACTCAACAAGAAATTTACAATAATACGAAAAATTAATGCAACAAAAGTGATGCAACACACAGGCATCGTGCTAAACTTTTAAAGCAAACTCGACAAAAAGCAGCGATACATTTACATTTGTTTTGCCTCTCATTACAATAACGACTATTAACTCTCATTAAGTTGTGTTTTAAGATCTGTTTTAATCGGTAGCACTCACATAATTGGACACCGAAACCGAAGTTTAACTATTATTCGAAAATGTAAAAATTTCATGAAAGAAGATTCATCATGAAAGAAAATGAAGTATTTTCAAAAATTTCGAGCAAAAAACTTTACCTTTTTTTTTATGCGAGTCTGCCAATTTACAGAATTGTAATTTTTTTTCTCAGATATTAACGCTTTTTAAAGTGGAATTGTGTGTAAAGGTCCTGAATGCTTACAATTTTTTTTGCATATTTTCTAGTAAAGCACGAAGAATTTTTTTTCGATTTTTAAAAAAAAATCTCTTATTTTTCTTTAAGTTGACGCCATTTCTATCAAAATTAATATATCTCAAAAAACCTACGTACTTTACTAGGTTTTAGCCTGTTCTTTTAAAATCCTTGTTGTTGTTTTTTTTTCTAGATTGAAAACTGAGACCTGCTGGTGGTCGCCCGTTTAGGTAATTAAAAATAAAATGGCTTTAAACAGCCACTCTGCCACCAGTTTGTTTTAAAATAATAAAAAAATGTTTTTTATAATTTGAGAGTTGTATTAATAAGTACAAAATACAAAATTAAAAAACTGGTAACTTCAGTGGAATTAGCAAAATTGTAGCTTCAACATCTGAAGGTTATTTGAAAAAGTTAGAAAAATCGTGATTAATGGATGCGTGGCGATAGCTTTCAAAAGAATATTTTCAAAATTTTATATTTAATTCGATTGATTGGACATTTTGAAAAAAAAAATCGTAAGAATCACACCAAAAACCAAAAAATTTTTAGCAAACATTAATGTAAATTTACTCATACATTAATGCACACTTTCGACCATGTGTCGTAATGTTGCTGCAATGTCCTATGTGTACAGGCACATAAACTTCTGCACAAGTGTTCATGTGTTATTATTGTTGACGTAAGCTTTGTATATTATCCAAAATTACAATTTCTTGATAATTGCCCACAAATCAATAAAATGCCACAACCCCTTCCACCGCCTACAAATCAATGAAAATTATATATTTCAGATGGTTTTGGTCGCATTAAACTTTAATTTGGTGATTTAGTTCGTATAATTACTATCGGCAAATGTTTCAAAAATGGGCGTGTTCAAACTATAGCTATACTCTTTTAGAAATAGGGGTGTGACAATTTTTTTTCTAAGCTATACCGTGGTGGCCGTGGCATACTGGTTGAGGTGCGTGATCTGTATGCGATAGAGCCCAGGTTCAAGTCCCGCCTGCCACAGAGGGTTTGTTCAATTGAATTTATTTTTCTGTTCTGCCATCACCTCTCTGCAGGCAATGGCAAATCTCAGAGAGTAAAAACTGCCATGAAAGGCTTCTTGAGAACATAAGCCGTTTGGAATCAGCATAAAGCTTGTAGGTCCAGTCCTCGATAATTTGTGTTCAAACATTTCACAACACATATGAAATAAATACAAAATAAAAACAAAAATCACTGGAAATATAGCATTTTCATTGATTTGTGGGCGCTAAAAGTAGGCGTGAAAACCCATTTTTAGTACAATTGCTGACAATAACCATACAAACTAAGCTATCAAATTTTAGTCTTATAAGGCTCAAACTATCTGAAATATATAATTTTTATTGATTTGTGGGAATTGAAAAGGGGTGTGGCAAAATTTATCAAACGTATATAGAATGGGATAGCCAAGAAGAACACCAAACAAAAATGAAAAAAAATCCTTAAGCCAATCAGACGCTTTGTTCTTGAGTTATGGAATTAGTAACACATTTCACGACTTTGGTTTGTATATAAAGATAAATAATGAAATATATGCCTTCATTTTGTGTAAGAAGGCGTATAACCCCTTAATATATTTAACTCTGCTTCGTCGCACTATAAAATATTCACAATTTTATGCGCTATGTTAAATAGATTCAAGGTCATAGCCATGCTCAAGTTGAATACAATAACTTAAATTTATCTATACAGACAATATTTCCAGAAATAAATTTGCTTCTTTTGTTAATATGTGATAATTTATTTGCGGTAAAAATACAGAAACAGTTACAGTGCAAATAAAATTATACAACAGTGGGAAAAATTTTCAGTTTATTTCAACAATATTTCAAACACCTGAATCTACAATATTGAAAAGTCGATTCCAAGAAAACCGAAGTTGAAAAATCATAAAAATACGGTTTCTGTAATATCTCGTATAACCAAGTTTGACAACTCTACATTAAGCGTAAAACTTCAACTAACATATTTGGCTAACAACCAGGTGTTGAATATGCCAATAATTAGGATTTGCTCAAAGCCATAGAAATGTTTTGTAAAAAGTTTTCGCCTGCGTCTCTATGAATTCAGCCCCTTGACGGCGGAAACTACCCAGCTTGTTAATATTTGATAGCATATAAAATTTATGTATTTACAGTCAGAGTTAATAACTTTTTTCTAGCCAAAGTTATTGCCTTAAATAATCGCTTCAGCATCAGGGTAAATAAGTGTGCGCAACAAATATTATGTTGTAAATTTTTTTGGCAGTTTATTTCTCAATTCTTTTTTTTTTATTATTTGTGGATAGTTGAGAGTTGTGGCAAAAGTTTTCGGAACAATTTTGCACGTATGTGCGTGGTGTGTGTGTATGTTTGTGTGTGTGTGTGTGTGAGTCATGCCAAGGTAAAACGAAACATTCACGGTTCCAGCTGAGCACCTTAACTTGGTTTTACCCAAATATCTTGTATTAAAAACAGCTGGGTTCGTGTGTGTGTGTGCGTGTAATATCATTGAACCTATTATTTTTGTTGTTTTTATTGTTGTTGCAGTTGCTGCACACACACTCACGCTCATATTGGAAAACTTTCTACGTCGATTTTTAATATCGCAGGTGAGTGTAAATAATTTATGACTTCATTTAGATTTCACTGCAAATCGTACATACCCAATAGGCAATAGGGCCAGGTTTCTTCGAACGAAGGCATGCATTTACTGCTACTTTTTGCGGCAAGACACATAACTTCCACGCTGCTCCGGCGAGTTCTTCTATCAGGCCTAAGTTTTCGCTACACAAGGTAATACAACAGTTATTTTCCTACAAAAACTGGTTCTGCTTATATTTCAGGGTAACTTTTTCGTTAGAAGTTAAATTGTATTCAAATATTATATATATATATTCAAATATATGTATATATATGTAATATATGTAGATATATGTATTCAAATATATCGAAAAATAATCGACATCATGAATGCTATATCAAAAATGATAGGTTGAATATGTTCTTATCTAACAAAAACATGTGAAATAAAATAAAAGCAAACATTAATATCCATATATAAAATGAATTAAAAATAAAATATTTTTTCAATTTGCTTGGTTAAATCCTTTTTTTAGCGAAACAGTGTTTCTAGAAACCCTCTTAAGAGCAGGGAAGGCAAAAGGAATGAAAGATTTGGCCATTTCATATAAAAAAGTAAATGAGCTTGGCTACGAGTAGGGTAGGCCTCCGACATCCATTTCAAGGCCTGCTAATAGTGCTTCGAATACCTGTCAATGCCTACAGGATACCCAGTAGGCAATGACAGCGCTGCTAGCAGGCCTTCGTTTGGATTTTGTAGTACTGCAGCGCTCATATACAATGACACTTTATTAACCCTAAAAAGTCAAAATGACGCACCAATAACTGGCTAAATCCGAGCTGAATCCCTTGTGCACACAAACCTTCATTCCTGTCCTAGGAACCCACAAAACCCTAATAAGTCCAAATGACGCACCCAGGAACTGGCCAAATCCCAGCTGAATCCCTTGTCCACAGGAACCTTCGTTCTGTCCTAAGAACCCACAGAACCCTGTAAAGTTCAAGTGACGCGCCCAGAAACTGGTTTTGACTGTACTTAGAATCCACAGAAGCCATAAAAATCAAAGAGATGCAGCTAGAAGTCTTTTCAATATCATAATAATTTTTTGTTCTCAGAAACACAAAAGAACTTTTGAAAGTTCGGCTCATGCCTAAAACACGTGAATACTATTCACGTGAATGCAAAAATCACGTGAATACGAACTACACGTGTAGTTCGTGAATAAAATACTCTTAAAAAATTGCGCTGACTCGTTAGCCTTACCTCTTATGATGATCTTCAATCAGTCACTTAAGGAAGGCAAATTTTTAGATAGTTGGAAAACCACCTTTATTATACCGATTCATAAATCTGGTTCAAAGAATGAGGTCACTAACTATCGCCCAATTTGTAAAATATCTACCATTCCGAAACTTTTTGAAAAATTAGTCTACAACAGACTTACTTTCTTAGTGAAGAAGTTAATATCACCGTTTCAGCATGGCTTCTTTCAGGGAAGGTCAACAACTACAAATTTAGCAATATTTACAAAATATATCTTAAACTGTTTTGAGAATGGACATCAATGTGACGTTATATTCACGGACTTTTCAAAAGCATTTGACAGTGTTCATCATGACTTCTATCCCAACTATCTTCTTGGTGCAGTAGCAATTTATTGCCCCTCAATTTATCTAAATGCCAAAGCATGACATTTTGCCGAATTAATTCTCCTACATTTTACCCGTATAAGCTGGGAAATACGACTTTGTTAAGAATAACCGAGAAAAAAGATCTTGGTGTAATTTTTGATATCAAACTCACATTTTCAAGTCACATTGACTATATTGTTGCAAAGGCCAATGGTATGTTAGGTTTTATAATCAGGAACTCTAAAGACCTTTGCGATCATTCTTCTCTTAAAGCTTTATATTTTGCCTTTGTTAGGTCTATTTTAGAATATTGTTGCATAATATGGGATCCCTTTTATGCATGTGCTTCTAACAGAATCGAGAAAATTCAGAGACGTTTTACGAGATTTGCAATAAGTCGCTTGAGATGGAATATTGATATGCCTGAATATAGAGCTAGAAGGTTCCTTCTGGGAATACAATCTTCAGTCATCCGGCGAAAATATTTTGCTATTATGTTTGTGAGAGATATAATTTGCTTTGATATTAATTGTTCTTTTCTACTTTATCAAATTTCTTTTCACATACCTTCTCGTGTTCTAAGGGCTCAAAATTTATTTTATGAACCTTTTCATAAAGTTAATTACAGCATGAATGAACCTATAACGCGTTGCTTAAGACTGGCTAACTCTGTGTGCCAAGATATAGATCTTAATCTTGGTTTAAGTAGAGGTGTGTTTAAAAATTCTTTGCTTTTATATTTTAACAGTATATATTATAACTCTAGAGAATAACTTTAATTTGTATCTAATTGAAAAATTCACTTAAGTTATTTAGTGTATTTAAGTAATCAGTTAGAGATATTTATACTCTGTTTGATGAAGATGAAAAATTAAATGAATAAATGAATTAAATGAATAAATGAAAATACACGTGTAGTTCAGGTTCGTGTTTTCACGTAATTTTTTTAAAAAACACGTGATCACGTGTAGCACGTGTTCACGTGAAACTGCAAGCTCTAATATAAACACAAAATTTGAAGGCTCTAGCGTGATCCTAGCCAAAGTTATGATATAAAAACCAAAAAAGCTTTCGTACAACTTATATGACGATTAAAAATTTTGAAGCAAGATTTATCCAAATACAGAAATCATACAAGCTTTTATTGCTTATGGACACAAATATATGCAACAGTGCACCAAAACATAATAAAATACAACATACATAGTGCAACAGTGCGCTAAAACAAAACAAAAAGTTTTTTATCCTCGTTCAAACCAAATGTCAATTAGGTTAAAACGTCTTTAAGTGACCGCTAAAAATCATCTCACCACTTTAAAATCAAATTTTTACAATAAAAAGTAATGTAAGAGCAGTGCAAACTTCTTCGTAGCAGTTGCAGCGATTTTTTTTTTTTTTTTGTACGGCCTTCGTTGAAGAGAAAGCAGGCCTCTTAGAAGTGCTCATTGCGGCAGCGAGGAAGTCATGTGTTAAGACGCCTCGGGTATCACTCAATTCATGCCTTCTTTTGAAGAGGGCCCGAAAAATTGCCTACTGGGTAGCTATACACACACACTCACACTCCCACTTACAAAACTCACGTTTGCATGTATGTGGGCAGTCAAGTTTGGTTGAAGAAGCTTGAGCTTGAAACAAAATTGAAAATTAATATATTTACAAAAGTTTACTAACACTTATTTTATGGCTGTTCTTCTTTCTTTTGTTTTTTGTAGCTATAACTTTCTCAAATTCTAAAACTGTTCGAGCACAATTTCTATAGCTTTCTAGCTTACAGCTCAGCCATCCATGTGTGTTTCGAACTTTTAGCTAGAATACTACAATTTTCACTTTCGCAGTGGCAATACGATATTTATTCTTTTACTCATATTTTACGTCATGAAAAATAAGTTGCCATGCGCTTACATAAGAATCAAAGATAATCCACAGTTTTCCAAAAAACTTTCAGTTCGACTCAAACTATGTATGTTTTATGTGTGTGCGTTCTTAGAAAAGTTTATTAATTAAGTACTGTCTGTAATCCAGTTTGAGCTATTTGCAATCCTTTCACGATTTTAACACTTATATTTATCTTTGTGATTTCCGTATTATACCGTATTATAAATTAAAACAGTGTTCAAATTAATATGCAGTGGCAGGCGAAGTGCACAGTAAGATAAATCGCGAATTTTGTTGGACACAATTAAAAAAAATTTAGCTCACAAGTGATTCTAGCTCACAAGTGGCGGCCATACCACACTAGTTGAGGTGCTTGGCTTATATACGATAGAACCCAGGTTCGAATGCCATCTGATACAGAATGTTTTTTCAATTGAATTAATTTTCTGTTCAGCCGTCACCACTCTGCAGTCAATGGCAAAACTCAGAGAGTAAAAACTGCCATTAAAAGCTTCTTGAGAACATGAGCCGATCGGAGTCAGCATAAAACTTGTAGGTAAAGTTCTCCATCATTTGTGTTCAAACATTTCACAACACACACAACACAATTGATCATTAGAAGCTCGAAGCATTTCAGGGGCTGAAATGGCCATTTCGTTTTTTTTTTTTTTTTTTCATGAAAGGTTAAGCAGGTAAAACAAAAAAAAAGGGGTGAGTAAATTTTAAATTTTTAAATATATTACGTACATATATTACATAAATTCATTATGAGGTAAATTGATGAATTTCATTAAGAGTTACGTCATTATTAAATACTGCAATATTAGGTTTGTGGTAACCAAAACATGATACGTGATCATCGGAAATAAAATAATTTACGAATCGTGAAAACATCGCATCAATGGTTGTACCATATTTAGTCGTTCCCAGTGTTCTACCAGAAACTAAATCTGAATTAACTTCTTCTTTCAAAAATTGTATTAAACGCAATCCTTCATCTGTATGATGAAGTAATTCATAAGAGTTTGTTAAAGTAAATTTACGCTCGATTGTGAATCCCCTCATACAGTCGATGCAGCCCTGCTGGGTATCGTAGATCTCACAGCTTTGACATCCCTGTGCAGATGGCAGCTTCACTGTTGACAGCTGTCATTATGAAGGGCGGCCATCTGTTATTTTCGCGGCCATCTGTTATTTTCAATTTCCGGTTGTTGCTCGGCCACTCTTTTTTGGATCGTCGTCAATTTCAGACCTAATCTTAAAAATAAATAAAAATTTTTTGCTTTTAAAAAGTTATTCAATTTAAACTATTTTTACTTCACTACAAAATCACCATTAACTATATTTTGCTTGCGAAAAACTCTGTTTAGGCTAAACATCATGAAAAACAACGATTTTGTGTTGTTTTTAACAGATTAATGTTTAAAATTAAATAATAACGAATTTTTAACTGATTTCTATGATATATAATTAACGAAACTTTTATATTATTATCAATTGTAATAAAAGCGCACTTTATGTGTGCGAATTGAACTAAACTGCTACCTAAACTAAATTAAGGTAAGGACAGTTAAAGATTATTAAGGTTAATTAAGGCTAATTACAAAAAGGTTAAAGGTTAAGAAATGCCATTATTATCTTCTCCTAAGAAGTGTCATTAATTTAGCAAGCATTAAGGTAGCTCGGAATTTTCCTAAATTTATTTAGGAAACACTGCTTTATCGACACAATTTAGTTTAGGTGGCAATTTAGTTCAATTCGCACACACCCTTAATACAAGCCACTCGTGTGAGCAATGGCTATGATGCGAATGCGTACATATTCAAACACAGAAAAACAACCAAATTTGTTTGTCGTGCTGAGCTAACTGAGCATTAAAAGAGAAGAGTAGAGAGCAACATGGTTTTTATTGAAACTCTTTCAACACAGCACATGAGAAGAAATCGATCAAGCAATGCGTTTCATTGGGGCTGATTTCATGCAAATCTTTACATTTTAAATATATTTACTATTGAAATTTCAAAAAGAAAATACCCATATACTGTGCTGCAGCACAAATATGATATTTAATATTTAAATATATAAGATATATAATATATATATATACAAGAAATTTAAAACTTATTTCATAAAAATCGGCCAAGTATTTTTGGAGTTTTACAAAAATAATATAATAGCATAGTTTGCTGCTGTGTGTATTTTGTTGGTATTTCCTTCTATTTGTTGGTATTTTGTTTAGTTTAGTTTAGTTTCGATTATTGTCTATAAATATTTAAATTTTTTCAGACAAGCAAAATATAAAAATTAATTGTATTCTTAAGAGGTAGGTTACAGCTACACAACGATAACTTAAGAATAATATGAACGAAGAGCATTTATAAACACATTCTTCTATCACAAAAATCAATATTAATTTTTAAAAAAAGTGAATTGTATTCTTTAAGAGTTCTATTAAAAGGTTCATATAAAAGATAGTTTGTTCTATAATAACTAATTTTAAAGTAATCAAAACGACGCAAATTTCTTGCAGGAACATTGATATTAATTGCACTTAACAAGAAGGGACAGTTAATATTACCACAAACAATGTTATAGAGAAATATTAACGACTGAATAGTTCGCCTTGTTTTCAACGATTTTAATTTTAACAAAATACAACGAGCATTATACGATGGTAGCGATTCAACAAAATTGAACGATCGCAGAGCAAATTTTAAAAATTTTTTCTGTACGCGTTCAAGCCTGAGTTTATGAACAGCATAGTATGGGTCCAAATAAAAGAAGCGTATTCTAAACGTGATCTTAAGAAGCAAAGAAAAAGACTCTTCAAGGTATAAGGATCAGAAAAATTCCCACAATTTCGTCTTAAGAACGCATACATGGAATAAGATTTAGACAGCGTGCATGTCAAGTGCCGTGCAAATGAAAAACTAGAAACAAAACAAACACCAAGATCAATAATTTCATTAAGACAAGTCAACTTTGTATTATCAATATAAAAGAACATAGCTAATTTATTTCTTATTTTGGCGTAAGAAACATGAAAACATTTATTTAAATATAAGAATAATCGGTTACGTTTGCACCAATCGAATAATAAATTTAAATCATGCTGCATCAAAGTAATATCTACATTATTGCGGACAACGTTGTAAATTTTTAAATCATCAGCGTATAACAAATAATTTGCAAAAGAAAAACAACTACTTATATCATTAATAAATAAAATGAAAAGAAGTGGCCCTAAAACGCTGCCCTGTGGGAAGTCAGATGTTGCTAGAAAAGTTGTTGATTTAACATTATCTACTTGGACAAAGGAGAGCCTGTCAGCTAAATAACTTTTAATCCAATTCAAAAAGTTTGAGTGAAAACTCATTTTGGCAAGTTTTGCTACTAAAACAGAATAAGAAACTTTATCAAATACGTTGGAAAAATCGGTGTATATAGCTTCAACTTGGCTAGTATCAGCAAAAGATGACATACAAAAGTTAGCAAAGACGGCTAAGTTAGTAGTTGTTGACCGTCCGTGAACAAACCCATGTTGTGATGGTGAAATATTCATTTTCAACAAAAAATCTAGTTTAGTTTTTACTATATGTTCAAAAAGTTTAGATGTCTTTGAGAGTTTTGATAGTAGTCGGTAGTTTGCAATATTATTTTTTCGACCAGACTTAAAAACAGGGGTTATAGAAGCCATTTTCCAATTTCTTATGAAATCAGCCGACATAAGGGATTTATTAAAAATATGACATAAAGGTTTGACAATGGATATTGCAAATTTTTTGTAAACAAAAAGCAGACAAACCATCAATATCTGCCTTCATAGAAAATTTTAGACAAGATATTCCATTGAAAACATCGCTTTCATTGAGAGAAAGTTGACCAAATTTAGATCTTATCTAGAACTTCTCAATCATTCCAGCTGCAATCTGTTAAATAGTTAGATTTAAAATAGTCTCTGAAAAGATTCACGGAATCTAAAATGTTATCAGAGACCTTATCATCCCAATATAAAGATGTTGGTATAACAGAGCTCTTGTTCTTAAGTTGAACAAGACGCCAAAAACTTTTGGGTTAGTTTTGATGCTCTGCTCAATACTAACAATATGCTGCTTATATAAAAATCTGTCTAAAAAATTGAACTCACGAGAGTAATGTAAATATTTCGCTTTTTTGAGATTATTGTTTGTGGCTTTTAATAATTTATAGAATTTGTTTCTCAAATTTTTTAATTTTTTTCAAGTACCATGGAAGCCTATGAACTTTTTTCTTGAAAATTGGAATATTATTACGCATTATTTCACATAACTTATTAATGAAAAGATCAAAACAAACTGATGAATCTTTTTTGTCAAAAACATTAATCCAGTCGACATCAGCAATCAAGTTATTAAGTGTGCTGAAGTTACAAAAGTTAAAACTAAATTTTAAATCTGAATCAGTAGCTATATGCTCTACGAATAAAATAAATTCAATGAGTAAAACTAATGGTATACAGTGCATATCCGAAGGTGCTATTGGAAAAGCACAAACACATATTTCAAATTTAATATTACTACTCACAAAAATAAGATACAGTATCCTATTAAGTTTATTGGCAAAAAAGTTAACTTGAGATAATTCAACACTCATAAACGAATCAATTAAGTCAATGTCATTAGAGTGATTTACATTACTAGGCGTTAGAAAAATATCACTTGACAAAAAAGACCATTTTAGGTTACATAGGTTAAGATCGCCTAAAATACATAAGTGATCATTATTATTAATATTTCATGCAAGCTCAACAACATTATTAACATGCGCAGCATATATTTCATCAGTACTGTTGGGAGGAATATATGAGACGCAGATAAAAAGCACGCCATATGATCCAGTTATCGATACGCACAGCTGTTCCAGTAGAGTATCCATATCTGCCAAATTGAACACTGATGATCGTAGCACGCGTTTGATAGCGATAAAGACACCGCCACCACGGCGGTCGGCGTTGCTGCGCATAGTCGTAACGAAATTTCTAATATTGAGCGGAGAGTCACTAGACGAATGACAGATAACGTAACGCTTGAGTTTTTGTTTAAGGCGGTCTTCTCATTCAAAACCCGTTTTTTGGACCCTTTTAAAAAAAATTCTTATTTGAAAACGCAAAGAATAATTGAAAATTTTTTTATTAATTGTATTACAAAAGGTTCAAAGTAAATAAAAAAATTTTTTTTGCCTCGATACGTGGGCTGTTCAAAAAGTAATGAGACTTCAAAGTTGGTGGTGAAAAAAAAAGGTGTCGTCACGGCGGCCACGGGGTTATAATCAGTATAGATGTAATTCTCGGGTGAACCTCAAGCTTAATTTTGTGATTTTTTTTGACAAAATGGCGGCCATTCAAAAAAAAAATTTCAATTTCGGGTTTTTTTTTTGTAGTTTAGTGTAAAAAAAAAATAGTAAAAAATTTTTTAAAATTATGGTCGAGGTTCACCCGAGAATGGTGACAATTCTGCGTCGATTCCATTTTGTTTCATGAAAATCGGTTCAGTTGAACTGGAGATATCATGGCCGCCAGTTCGAAAAACGTGGGTTCGAGATAAACGCGTTTAAAGTTTGAAGTAATTTTTTTGGGAAAAAAAAAAAAAAATCAAAAATGTTTAAATGCAGTTTTAAAGAGCTGACAATTTTTACTTACAAATATTAGTCGGCGATGCCAGCTCCATACAGGCCACCTTCCTCTTTTTCGTAGAAACTGCTTTCTGCTGCCCTCTCTGCTCTGCGAGCCGTTCTGCCAGCTTTTGATGATGCCGCAGCTCGAGTCTCTGATCGGTTCAATCTGTCTTCATTGCGAGATAGTGCGTATTCGTATGCGTTTTTGCCAATCGCAATACCCATCAAACCCATAATTTTAAGTATGGGTATAAAACCGTCGTTGAAGAGGCACGTTGCAATGAAATTGGCCACTTCGATGGTGCGTGCGCCTGAGTTGATGTGTTTGGGCGAAAGTGACCAAAGAACAGAATTGTAGGACTCATTGGAATTCTGAGTTTCAGATCCAAGGCATCTTTCAAGCAAATTATCTGCCAACAGCGCTTCGTAAGCTGGTTTTATTACCTCCATCACCTTCTTGTCCATCAGACCTTGCTTCACAAAAAAGGCTGTATCTTCTAAAGTATTTCGAATTTCTAAATATCCTTTTAGGGGCATATTCACAACTACCCAAGCTATAAATAAATGCAAAAAAAGTTGAAAAAAAAAATTGCTCAATGAGAAGACCCCCTTAATGGCCTAATTAGACAAACTTAGATCTACGCAACACAGCCGTTGCTTTTGTCACATATAAATCTACCGAAAGCGTTTTTCGTGTATCTAACTAGCCGAAACGCAACGCGACGTAGAAGCCTGTTGAATTTTGATTTCTGTGTTACGTCGACTGACATTTCAGTATACAATGAGCTTTTTGTAAGGTTGTTAGCATCACACATTGATTTTTGAGTAATATTTCTTTGTTTGCCTTAATTTATTGAAGCGAAATCTAAGAATTTTAATTTAAATTGCTTTTTCATTCATAATTGAAATATATTTCAGAATGGTAGACGATGAAAAACTAATTGATCTAGTGATTTATTTGACACTTGCTATGGTTGCTACGTTGGTAGCATAATCAACAAAAAGTCATAGTACGTTGCGTCATGATAACCTATATTACGTGAAGTTTGCATAAACAAACCATAACGCTTGATTTTACTCGCTGCACAATTGTCATACCGCGGGCTATCATATCAGCTGCAACACCCTGTGCCACCTAGGGTGGTCTAAGCATTCTGAGTGTGTATAATGTATGGGACGTAAAACAACCCACAATGCACAACGATCATGGGTCCTATCTCAATCACATATTTTTTTTTTTTTTTGACTATATTTTTGCTTATAAAATTTCCAGCTTTAACTAAGGGGGCAACTACCTTTCTTTCAAGGGAACGCCCTTGACGACGATCGTATTTTGCCACCAAGATTTTTCATGTAAAAGCATGTTTGTGAGTGTAAAAAATTTCAACATATAGGAAAATGCAAAGTTCATAGTAATATAATATTTTGGATTGACTATACTTATGGCCGAACAAACTTAGAATTGTTCAATTAAAAGCGTGAAATTGTAGCTAAAACTTATTAAAATCGATCCAAAAGTCTTATTTGCATTTAAAATTGAAGATTCATAGATTTCATGTAGCTGCCACTTTTTGATTTAACGTGAAAAAATATATTCAACGCCAAAGTCATATTTGGTCTGTCCGGCCAGACTGGATTGAGAATTAAACAGGTCGATATCACATTTTTTAGGGTAAGAGAAAGACTTGAATAAATCTATTTAGGTGTGTTCAGAAGAAATTTTGAAAGGCAAAAATTAATAGTATCTGAGAGTTTAGAATTATTATTGAGAGTTCTCTTTGGTTTCTTTTTTTTTTTTGTATGGGGAATCTAAAGAGGGTGGCAGACAGGGGGTAGGTATGTTAAGAAGAAATGTTGAAGAGCAAAAAATAATACGATCAGCTGATATATTTGCCTCCTCTTGGGATCAATTCTGGAGAGATATGAACTATAATCTACCTTTTTTGTGTTTTTTTTTTTTTGTATGGGGACATTGGTCCCTTTTAGGGGAAAGGGTGGCAGATAGAAGGTGGGCGTGTTCAGAAGAAAGGTTGAAGGACAAAAAAAAAATACGACTAGAGCATATTTTTCACGAAAATATGATAGAAAATTTATGATAGAAATATGATAGAAAATTTATTAAAAAAAGGTTTTAAAATACTCAAAAAAAGAATTGATGTAAAATTTGACTAGTAGCATGTGTACAACTAACTGTACATCAACTGTGCACCAACTGGAGACTTTAATATTTACTTTATAGATGAAAAAAATCAACCACTAATTGAATTTTTTAATGAAGCATTAGTTTTGACTATGTCCAATAGAGTGGAACGAAATGTATGGAAGCAAAAAATCTTCATGGGCTTCATATACTTGTCAAAACTGTCATTCAAAAGAAATTTTTCTGCGTATTTAGTTTTTTCTAATTTTTTTATAACTTTTGACTACGCCTGAGGTTTTACATATTTCATTACCAGACTTTTTTTTCTGAAATTCAAAAATATTCGTAGCTAATTTTGTTGATGTAAACCGCTTCATTAACGCATAAATAACAACTTGTTAAGAGTTTCCTATGAACCATACATACGCTAGGAGATATTCAAAGTTCACCGAAGTCAGTCATTCACTCATATCTCCGCTCCTCTTTGTAGGACAAATAAAATGCACAGAACAAAATTGTAGATCAGATAATTCTCTACGCAAGAAAATTATTGTAGAGATCATAAAACTCCGCCAGGTTAGCGTTAGCAACTTAGTTGCGCCTGCCTGTCCAAAGCAAGGATAAAGGTGGATGGTTGTTTGTAGGATACGTCCTGCAAACGTAAAAACTGATAGGGCCAACCAAGAGCTGGGGGGGCGCCCATCTTGGTAGCAGGTCATATTCGGTATATCGATATGAAACAAGCTGCGAAGGAATAGCAATTGACCTTAAAACTTATTAGTACGGGAACAGTCTTACCCGTCAAATGGGGTAGACCCCATCTATCCACCGCAATGAGACTAGGAATAGTCGATTAAAATTTGAATGTGAGTGTTTTAACATGCGTGCGTAACATGTTGATTCTCGGGCTTTCCTTTGGGGTTTGCTCGTCGATGTTTGAATTGGCTCTCAAACTGGCACGGCGGTCACTGAGGTTAGTGGTGAAATTGTGTTAAACATGGATTCTCATACTGAGCACGGCAGTCCCTGAGAACAAGGCCAAAACTCTATCTGGATGTTAAGATCTTTAGATCATCCGGACTGCCAGAATAAGAGTGGCAAAATCAGGTCCTCCTCTGTAGGTACCAGTCAAGTGCAATTGCTCGCAACTGAGCCGGCAGCTGTGAGCTGTTAGAATGGCCCTTTTAGTGCTCATTGAGCACGGTTACGTATAAAAGTGCACTCCTTCATAGTTGCATGAGTGCATTTTTAGTCTCTTTATGGCGATGTTGTGGATCCTCATTGGCGGGATCGAGTTGCCCAGATGACTATCGTGGGCTGGCCTTTCGGGAAGACTCGTACTGGTTGTGGTTGTGTGAATGCTACACAGGTCTTGATTGACCGGCGGGGTCGCGCAGTGGTACGACCGGGCTGGCATATCTGTCTTAAAATGCAAGAGATTGGGTAGGTCTCGTCTTCATCAGTATATGGATTGAAGGTACATCACTACTAAAATCTAAACTAGTACTGCTATTACGGGCAGTATGTAATTTATTGGTGATGCTTTGTGTTTGTGAAACGGCTTCCATGTTCGTGTTGCTACACCGGATGCCCCGTATGTTATACTGGTTAAAGCATAAACGGGTCCGTGTTGTGGTAAGCACATAAGTTCTGGTTGTCTGTTTCATGAACTATTATCCTAAGTCTGGAGACCCAAGTAACAGGTCATTCAATAAGTCCGTAGAATAACTAAGAAAAAAACAAAATTTTGATAAAACTCGATTATATTATTCAACATAGTTGCCTTCGAGAGCTTTACAACGAGTATAGCGATTTTCCAACTTTTCGGGACTACTTTTATTGTTTGATTTCTCTTTTTCGTCAAAATAGGTCTCAGTTTCAGCGATTACTTCATCATTGGACTTGAATTTTTTTCCAGCCAGCATTCTCTTGAGATCTGAAAACAGGAAAAAGTCGCTGGGGGGGCTAAATCTGGAGAATACGGTGGGTGGGTAAGTAATTCAAAGCCCAATTCATTCAATTTTGCCATCGTTTTCATCGGCTTGTGAAACGGTGCATTGTGTTGGTGGAACAACACTTCTTTTCTTTTGCAAATGTGACCGTTTCTTGGCGATTTCAGCCTTCAATCGATCCAAAAGTGCACAGTAATAGTCGCTGTTTATGGTGGTTCCTTTTTGGAGATAATCGATGAATATTATTTCTTTCGCATCCCAAAATACAGACGCCATCACCTGACAAGCCGGCTGTTGGGCCTTTGCTCGTTTTGGATTCGGTTCGTCGACTGCTGTTCACTCAGCTGACTGTCTTTTTGATTGTGGTGTGCAATAGTGAAGCCATGTTTCATCCATTGCACAGTGTGCGATTTGACCAATCTAGGCGGACAAAATTTTAATTTTTTGTGATATGATTCCTTGGCTCATTCCTAAACAAAAAATGTTCCGGAGCTGGGGTCTATCGCAAATACCATCTTAATTAGAGGGTGTTTCATTGAGTTGCCTATAGAGGAAAATTCACACTCTTTTGACTTTGAACTTTTGTGTTTTGACTTTTGTGTTTCTTCTCTGTTATTGCAATTAATTCCTATTTAAAAGAACTTGCAGGCTTTTAGTTTTCCAAAGAAAAACCTATTAATTTTTTATCAAAAAGCTGTTAAAATATAAGAATAAGCACAGTAATAGTTATTCAGAATTTTTTGTTTGTAAAATTACTCTCACTTCCTTCTATTATATTGTTTAACTTTGGCTCTAATTCAGTGCTTGGTAATTTTATAAGCTCCATAACTCTCTGCAGTTATGCATTATCAAGTGGTGTTGGATTATAGTTTGCTTTTGTAATATATGAGCTAACCACAGGATCCGAAGTTATTCAACCTTTATGCAATATTTACATGTATGTCTTAGTTCTTGATTTCGTCCTAGATTGGTCCAACCTAAATTTTATTCCTCGCTTTATTAAGAAAAATTTTAATCTTTTGAAGAGTTTGAAATTTAATAAAAAAAAATATTAATAAAGCCATGATTTCAATGATTGGACTAAAAATTAGTCCAAGATTTTTGACTGTAAACTTAACATTGCATTTAGATAGTATCTTAGGATGCATTATTAGCTTATAATGATGGTCTTGGGCTTTTGTCATTTTTTGTTGACATCATAAATTTGCATTCTTCAGATATTAAGAAGCCTCTAAGCCTCTCCTAAAATACAAATATTTTGGTTATCTGCAAAAAATAGCAGCTAAATTTTTGTATGAACTATCTATGAGAGTGAAACTTAATAAAAAATTCAATTTATATGTATACGTATGCATACAAACTTTTTGGCAATCCATCAAAGTGTTAGCTGATTTTATCTTTCCTTATTTATGATGCATTTTCCATAGCTAATTTAAATTAGCCTCAGATAATAAATCTGAGCGACTTATTTTATTGTGAATTAATCTACATATTTCATATGTTGCTTCTCAATGAACCGCAACATGGTTTCCGTAAAGGTAGATCAACCACCACAAATCTTATGATCATGGTCTCTCATGTTTTAAGTAAAATGGAAAAAGGACATCAGGTAGATGCAGTATACACCGACTTTAGCAAAGCTTTTGATCGTGTTGATTATACTATTCTGGCTTGCAAACTGAAAAAATTTGGCATCTTTGAATCTGTGCTTAACTGCTTGAAGTCCTATCTCTGCGGCCGTTCCCAATTCGTAAAGTTTCAAGGTACTTTATCTAAACAGATCTTAGTCACATCCGGCGTACCACAAGGTAGCCACCTTGATCCACTTCTCTTTAATATTTTTATCTCTGACCTATCTGATATGCTTTGCGATATCCCATATCTGATGTATGCTGACGACCTAAAAATATACCAAGTTATTCAATCGGAAACAGATGTAATGTACTTACAGTCGAAACTGTTATCTCTTGGGTACTGATGCAATCAAAATAAGCTGTATCTTAATGTTAACAAATGTTACGTAATAACTTCTTACGTAAAATTTCTGTTGTAAATAACTACTTCCTTAATAGAATTGAGCTTAATAGAGTCAATCATATCGTTGATCTTGGAGTAGTCTTAGATAATAAGTTGCGATGCAATTTACATTATGATAAAATTGTATCTAGGGCCAGCAAACAACTTGGTTTCATAAAGCGAAGTGCAAGAGAGTTCAAAAATGTATGGGTAACTATGACATTATTTTGTGCATAAGTGCGCCCTCTTCTTGAGTATGGATGCATCATTTGGAATCCTGCTTTTGTATCACACAGTGAAAGTCTTGAGTCTATTCAAAAACAATTCTTGCTGTTTGCACTTAGAGACACTTATAACCCCCGTGATTACAATATCTTGCCACCCTATGAATATAGGCTTAGCCTCCTTAATTTAATGCCCCTATCATCACGAAGGTCGTTACTAAGTTCATGTTTTACCTTCGATCGGAGTTATTAATAGCGCGCATACATCAAATAGGATAAAATTGAACGATCCATTAAGACGTACATACAAGGCATACAAGACTATTAATTGAATATCAGCATCACACTGTCTACGCAAATAATGAGCCGATAAATAGATGCTGTAGAGAATTCAATAATTCAGCGAGCACTATTTATCGCCAATGTCTAAATGCACCTTCAAGAAAAACCTTTCTAATTCGCTATTTCAGTCCTAATCTCGTACTACTTTCTCTATTTACCGTCATAATCTTAACCTTATCTTGTTCCCTGTCCCTTTTCATTTATAATATAAATATAAATAATCATCATTTTCCAAAAAAAATCATTTTACAAAAAAAAAAAAAAAAAACTTAGCTTCCCTCTCCCCTTTATACTTACATTAAGTAAAAATTGTAATTGTAACTATAAGATTACCTTGCTTGGTTAATAAATAAATATCTTCACAAAAGTTTTCCATTGCAAAAAAAGTTTAAAGGTCAACAACTTTAATCAGCGTACTTAATACAAAAACTACTATCTTGAGGCTTAAGAATAATTTTGAAAAACACAAAAAGAACCATTTTACGACTGCCGTTTTAGATATTTCGGATAAAGCAATCATTTTCACACTTTTGGCATGGCTTTATGTGTGTACTAGCTATATTTTCAAGAAAAAGAAATGAATTTTTTGGATGTTTTTTTTTTTACTTTTGTCCTCCTAGATTGATAAAATCTCACACTGTGCATTGTCACATATCGACGTTAGAATTCGATTTTATTCGGTTTAACAGCGCCAAACACTCCTCTCAAGCATCAATTCGTTCTTGTTATTGGTCGACTGTGAGCTCACGCGGCACCCACTTTGCACAGAGCTTTCGCAAACCCAAATGTTCGTGTAAAATAGTAAAAACACTACCATCTGATATCTTTATAATATCAGCTAGCTCGTGCACCTTCAATTTGCGATCGTTCATAACCAATTTGTGGATTTTTTTTTATGTTTTGTAGAATAACAGTATTTTAATACGTATCGTTTGAAGGTTGGTACTAAATAAAATCATACGGAAAAATCTAGTAACGCCATCTATGTGTCATCCTATGAACTTTTTAAACGTACTGTTGCTTAAGCCTTACGGCAGGCGTACTTGTTAAACCAGATTCTGTCTGTAGAGATCATTTAATGCGTTTTGACTACATTACAATGCAGGATTACAAAGTTATTGAGCGCCAGCGGACACAAATGCGAACGCAGTCAATGAACTTCCAGTTTTATTTGTTTGTAAATAATTACAAAAACCAATAAGTGTGAAATATTATTTTTATAATTCAATATAAAACGTTGAATTTATTTTAAATAAATACATTTATTAGACAATATGTTTGTTTGGTATAATTAAAAATATTAAAATTCCACCGCATATAAATTTCATACATATAATTAATGTTAAATGAATCTGCTCAAAGTTAATATGAAATTTCTACTTTGCGCTATTCAAACATATCTAGTCGCATAGCGTGGAAACTGTTTGTTTTACGTTAAAACTATTTAGAGCATTTTTGTAGATCTACAATTTTGTTCTGAGCATATTTTCTGTCCTACTCTTTGTAGGAGCGAAGATATGAGCGAGATATGACCGATTTCAGTGATCTTTGAACCTAAATATCTTCTAGTGCATACATGGTATCATAGGGAACTCTTGACAAGTTGTTATTTATGCGTTCATGAAGGGGTTTGCATAAAAAAATTAGCTCATATTTTTTTTGGATTTCAAAAAAAAATAAAAATAGTCTGGGAATGAAATATATAAACCCTCAGGCGCAGTCAAAAGTTATGAAAAAAAACTAAGGTTTTATTTTTTTATGCGTAGTTTGCAAAAATATATTAAGCCCATGAGGTAAAAAATTCGTTCCCCTCTAATGTCGAATGATTGAAAACTCAGTACTACTAATTATAAAACTAGTTGCGGTTCTTACAAGATACTTACAAAAATTCCAATTAAACATTTTTGTTTCTTACTTAAGTTATCGTATTGTATATTGTTATATCCGTTTTGGAATATAATGAAATGATTGAAGTATGAATGATTTGATACTACAATTAACTTGAAAATTAAAAAAAAGAACACTCTTATTTCATAGCTATAAGTTTTTCATAGCTCTAAGTTTTCACTTCGTTCGGCACTGCTTACTTTTTTCTCAAATAGTTAGGATAAATTCAGACAATACCAGATGTTCAATTCTAACACTTTCTGAACACCATGTTTTATTTTAAACTACAACAAATAATTTCTTCCGTTAAATTGCTCTAATCATAAATCACACTGAGAAAGCGTTTTTGCACAACCTGACAAAGGAAATCTTGACGGAACGTAGCAGTTATCCATGCTTAATAACCCGTATGAACACACATAAATCTAGACACTGTTCCATATACTCACACACACACACTCACCTGTGCTTCATTAGCTCCATATGCTTCTTAAACTCGATGTGATGCTTCTTCATATCAATGTGCTTGTTCTTGTTCTCATAGCTACGATGCTGAATTTCATGAACGTCGTGCATGTTGGCCAGCGAGCTGAATGGATTATTAAGAACGCTGGCCGAATGATGATGGCCATCATGATGATGCGACGTGTGTGGTGAGTAGAAGTCATCTGCAGGACAAACAAGAAGAGAAAAGACCTTATGAGTTGGTGAGAAATGTAATAAAACCCACCATCTCTAATGGTCACATTTATAGTAACTTAATATTCGAAGAGTAAAAAAAAAAACAATAAACTAATAGCTACGAGATTTTCGACATTTGCCATTTTATTTTTGAACCAGCATTTTATATTTTTAGTTTTTTGTCCTATTTCATTTTTCTTTTTCAAGTGCATTAAATATCCTTGAACTTTTATTTATTCTCTTTTTATATTTTTCTTTTGTACTATCCATCAATTCCGTAGCGACTTGCTTAAATTCATCTCATCATTATAAAGAACTATGGTACAGATAGGATGACAATTGCTGCAGCTCAATTGCTATGCTGCGCAATCTGCGGCAATCATGCTGGCTGGCTGAATGGTTAGCTAGAGATGCGACAACGAGTTTTGCTCTTACTGCACTACAAATGAACCCGCAGCAGAAATAAATAGATTGAATATTCTTTTATCTGCATTATTTGAATTATTTTCTGGTTGTATGCGTTTGTTTCATTTCGTGTATTTGGGTGTGTATGCACGTATCTGTGTGTGAGTAGTATTAAACCTTAGCCTACTCTAGAGGAATCTTAAGCCTCTCGTAATCGAATTTTAATGTTTCTTTTTTAACCCTTAGGGCTAAAATAACACACACACACAGATTATGCTTGAAGTAGCTCTTAATTTCTTTTATATTGTGGTGATATTTTTCTCATTGGTCTAAACGAATAATATAAAACATCTTTAAATGGCTTTGTGTTGCCTGTTTTTAGTCTATTTCAAGTTAAAATACAATTTTTGCTTTGAACTAGGATATTTATTATTTTCCATATAGCCGCAATTATTCCTAAAACTCATTACCACTATTGAGTTTCAATGTATAGACTGTTTTTACTTTGTTTTGCCCATATTTACATATATTTTTTATTTACCGTCAGCACGCGAGCCGCTCCAACGTAAACTTTTGTCATATCGATCGATTAGGTATGGGACGCGGTATTGTTGTGGATACTGATGTAGATATTGTTGATAGTATTCTTGGCGTTGTTGTTGCTGTTGCTGTTGTTGTTGAAAACGATGATGACTTCTGTTGGACCGCATATGATGGGTTCGCACAAATTGTGGATCCACCTGTGATGATACAAATATAAGAGAAGGAAGATTATTCAGTTTTTAATAAATTTAACTGTTTGAATATGAAATTAATTTATATTATTTTTCTCCAATTTCAGTAGTAGGTAATCATCGCTATTTATTTTCAAATTAGATACTTGGAAGTTTGGCTATACACCGCTTGCACTGACTAAAACGTACAATATTTGCAAACTATCCAGGGTTCAGCGTTCTATTTATAGGCGTCACTTGAGGTATCAGATCATGTCCAACGGATGAAGTTAACGTTTTGACCCACCTATTGCCTATTGACCTTCACATTAAAGTAACTGCATCCAACAGTGCAATCCGGCTATAGAAGATACAAACACGGAAAAATCCTTAGTTCATTACCATCGAAATTGACAAATAATAGCACAGACTATATATTTCCAATCTTTATTTCACTGAAACATATACCAACAAGTATCCGATTATAGCGGATGGCGCAATGGTTGTTCAGATGCTCTTTATAATGTGACATTCTATACCGATGGGTCCAGGCCACTATTAGAGCATTAGTTGCAGTTAAAAGTACTTACAAGGTGGTAAGACAGTGTAAAGGGAAACTAGCCAGGCTTGGTTAATTGCTTGATATTACTTTAATTTGGATTCCTGGCTACACGAACATTTGTGATAATGAAAAAAGCGAATGGTATGGCCATGTTGGGCTCTTCTCTTGATTTTTGAAGAGCGGTACTAGTCTTAATTCCAAAGAACACGATGAAAGGGAGGAATGTTCTAGCACTACCTTAACATAAATTATAGTTGATGGAGAAGTTTGACAATTTGCCACAAAAAAATGTGGCCCTCATACAACTAAGGCAAGACCCGCGAATTGCTAACAAGATCCCTGGCTGATATAGCACGAATCATGGCAATCAACACGGAGCATTAGTCCATTAGCGTGTTCTTAGAAAAAAATGGAGTTGCCTTTAATGCACACTATCGCATTTGCAATGATCCTAACGAAAAGGAAACATTGCCTCCGTTTCTATGCGTTTGCCTGGTATTGGGAAGATGCAGATTAAGAACTCAAGGTCAACCCTTCTACATCAACCTAGAAGAACTATCAACCCTAAAGATTAACCTTATATTTCCCCCTTATCTCCTTGGCATCTCCAAACGACTTGGATCTTAACCCGAATTGTCCCAGCGGCTCCATATGGAGCCACAAAATATGCTCGCGGAGTTTATTTAGGTTTTAATCAGATTCTTGATAAAACCCATTACAAAAAAAAAGACCTGCAGAAAATAGCAGTTTTTAAAAGCATGCCAAATGAAAAATATTTTTTTTTCCAAGCAGAATTAGAAAACACACGTACACTTTTCCAAAATAATCTTTTTTGATTCTTTTTTACTTTTAGTGTGCAACTACAATAATTCAATCTAAATTTATATAAAAAATCCAAAAAATTAGGAAAAACAGTTGTGGGACAAATAGGGTTAACCATTCAGCACCACGCACTTCAAAGCACAGGATTAAGAACTGGCACCAAAATGGAGCTAATTTAATTTTGGCTGAGGTAGTAACACCACTCAAGCCAACTAACTTAAAGTTTCGATGTTGTTTGACTTTTTTAGTTATATTTCCAATCAAATAACACTGATCTGATTGTCTTAAAGTAACTCCGCCAGGGGAGGCATCTTCGTTTGCAAACCTGCCTGTCCAAAACCAGGAGTAAAGGAGGATGGTTGTGGATTGGAAACGTTCTATTCACGAAAAAATTGATAGGGCCCACCAAGAGCTCGGAGTGGCGCCCATCTTGGTATCAGGTCATATTCGGTACACCGGTATGAAAAAAGCCTTCGAAGATGTAGCAACTGACCTATAAAAACTTGTTAGCACGGGGATAGTCATGCCCGTCAAATGAGGACGACCTTATTTATCCACGGCGGGGAGACAAATTAAAGCTGCATAAACGGATAATTTGGGGTGTTGCTTGGTGTCATTGACACTTGAAAACTTGGTGTATTAGGCACTACTTCTAATGGTTAGTAGTTTGAAGATCCATACTTTGAATTAAAGTTGCCAGACACGGCCAGTTATAAAATTTTCATAATGCATGAATTTTATGTCTCGTTGCTGGGATATTGTAGAGCCTTATTTGGCGGTACCGAGTTGTCCAGGTGACTATCATGTGTTGGACCTTCGGGGGGCTTGTGCTGGCTGTGGTTGTGTGTATGCTACACAGGTCCAGATTGACCGGCGGGATCGCGCAGTTGTATGACCGGGCTGGCATATCTGCTGGTTGCGTACTTCTTTCTATGAACGTACGTACACTGAAGGACAAAAGTCTACATATATCATCGAATTTTTGATTGTACCACGGTTTTTTTTTAAATATTTTTCCTGATAGCTACCTTATAGATTTGTGGGAAAACACAAATCCATTTTATTCGCATGTGCTAAAAAATATGGCTTTTGAAGTGAAACTTTTATAGCCGCGTATACAACAATACGGTGAGCTAGATGGGGGGTAAAACTAATGTAACGACATGGTTCCTATGAAAACTTATTTGCATGTGCTAAAAATATGGTTTTTGAAGTGAAACTTTTATAGCCTCTCTATTTAATAATTTTTCATATTTTTGCTTTCACGGAGGATTTGAACACACTACGATTGTGTACCCATATTCGGCTGTTCTACCAACTTGGCCACGGAGACATGTTTATTTGAGTAGCTCATAGGCAGAGGAGGCAGCCGGTGTATATGAAATAGTAATACCGCTCCATTGTAATACCGCTGCACGGAGGCATTCATTCAAAAACGAAACCAACTTCAGCTCTTGATGAACCCTATTAGAAGCCTGGCGTCAGTCGAAGACAGGTCGTCAAGGACATGAAAGAAGAAGGAGCCTAAATATTTGTGCCTTCTTCTGGCTAGCACAGGAAAGGAGCACAGAATATGGGAGATGGTGTCTTCCTCGTCCCTGCAACTTCTATAGAAGTCATTTGAGATAACTCCTAACATGTGGGCATGTCTGCCTATCAAGCAGTGCCCTGTGTTGACAGCCACTATTGTGGCTAGTTCTGGTATTGCCAGTGAGAGAAGGGCTCTCGATCGCCCGAGATCTAGTGTCGGCCAGATAAGCCTTGATGCTCTGCATGTCGATACTTCAACCCACCTAATGTTGGCTTCCGATATGATATTGTTACTGATTAGCAGCTTAAGAGTAGCTAACGGAATACCCGGTGGGTTCACCATAGTTGATACCGCTCGTGTCTCATTTCTAGCAAGCTCATCTGCCTTTTCATTACGTTTTATGCCTTTATGCCCAGGTACCCATATTAGGTTGATGCTGAAGTAGTTCGACATTTCACCTAATGAAGCACGACATTCTTTGGCTACTTTAGAGTTTTTTGGCTACTTGTTACAACGATTTTATCGCAGCCTGAATATCTGAAAAGATATAAATTTTTTGAAAGCTATGATGCAAGCTCCCCTATTGCCATCATTTCGGCCTGAAACACACTACAGTGGTCAATAAGCCTACAAGCCAGAGATACCCCCAGCTCTTTTGAGTAGACCCCGTGCCCGACCTTGTCGTTTAATTACGATCCATCTGTATAGAAATATAAACACCCTCGTTTCCAAGGTGCATCATTGACCCAATATGTTCTAGGCGGAATAAGCGTAGCATACCTTCCTTCGAAGGAAAGCGAGGGCTTGCAGTAATCAGTCCTAGATGGAATGAAGTTGAAGTTGTTAAGTATGGATGAATGACCCGTTGTTAGACTTTTCCATACTTCCAGTTCTCTTAGTCTTATCGCCGAACAGGCTGCTCTCTATTTGATAGCCAAGTCCAGTGGTGGAAGATGAAGTATGGTCTCTAAGGCTGCAGTCGGTGTTGTTTTTAGAGCACCGCTGATGCATTCAGATGCCATTCTCTGCACTTTTTGGAGTTGTTTCATATATGTGACCTTGTCTAAGACGGTCACCTTATTACTACTCCATACAGAAGAATAGGTCTTATGACCCCAGTATACAGCCAGTGAACGATACGAGGCGAAAACCCCCATCTTGTCCCTATTTTTGTAAGTACACAGTGCCACTGTGGCTTTTTTAGTGCGCTCTGCTGTAGCTCATACTTATCTTAAATTTTACAATCAGTAGTTCTTTTCTTTCGTTTATCATTGAATTGAGTCTACCGTTCAATACTTTAAATGTACATTGCGGTTTAAAAATTTGAATCTGAACGTATCTTTATTTCGGAATATTAGCATACTTTTAGGCATATATGAAATTGAGTTTTTATAAATTCAGAAAGCAAATTTTCGAAGTAGGCCTTGCATTGATTGATTTGGAAACAGCACATGCTGCAATATTAACGAATGCAACTTTGAATCTAAAATTTGTTTTATTCTTAAATCTGTGAATTTTCATATAAATACCATATCTTTCATATAATTCATATGCAGTTTTTAACAAACATTTATATCGAAATTAAAAGAAATTGCATGCAGCGATATTGAGCCATCGGACTACCTACTCTGCTTTTAAATAAATTAAATAAACTTGCTGCTTTACCCAGAATTGCAGAATATTCTTTAACGCGTCTAGTTTGTATTCGTCAATAACAGACTTGCAGAATATTATTTAACTTATCTGCATTGGTTTTGTCAACATTATAAAAAAAAACAAACAGAACAAGGAAACAACGAAAACAGAAGAACACGCGATAGCACACAACTCTTATTTCTTGTCGAAAGTTCTTTAACGCGTCCGGCGTGTGTTCGTTCATTAAAAAATTTGACGAAAATGATTCAATCTCCCTGCTTTGTGTTAGTTCAAGAATTTTCTACAAAGGCTTATATTTCGGGGTAATTTTTTTTTTAAATATTACAATATCTATCATTTTAAAAACGTGTTGTATTATGCACTGCATGACTTATATATCAAAGTTTACAAATCGGAAATAATCTGATCTATACACACATGTAAAATAAAATCAAAGCATACGTAAAAATGAAAAACAATTTTTTTTTTATATTTCTGTATTGTTTGTTGACGAAACTTCCGCAACGATTCAGTAATATTTTCATGCACAGAAAATCTCAACATTTCTTTATTGCGTTTGTGGGAATTTTATATGGGATTTTCGTCAATGAAATGTATGGCCGAATCAGCATGTTTCAAAGATTGAGTGGTCCTGTCTGCAGTTGAAATTTTGTGCATTTTTTTTAATTAAAAATTTTCACAATTATGCTGGCAGTTTTTGTTTTTTTATAAAAACTGAAAATTAATTATTATATTAATTAATTAATTAATTAATTAATTATATTAATAAGCAATTAATGATTATTTTGGATACATAATAAATTTTTTTTTTTTTCATCAATCCTATGAAATAAATTGAAAGATGTATGCTATGCTTGCTTTCGGGTTTGTTCGTACAAGGGAGGCGATGGTAGCACGTTCAACTTGCAGCCGAATTGTACGCGGTTCGATGGAAGTAAGGAAAGGGAAAAATGTATTATTCCCTTCACAGGTTTTTCAACACATTTTTCCTTTTAAATATTTATAAATCAAAATATAATTAACAAAAAAAATAAAACAGCAAGAACTGGTGTCACGAAAGTAATAAAAACTGCGATCGAATTCTGTACGTGAATATTGAAGTTTTCAGTAACTGTCCATAAACAAAAGGGGCAATTGATATTTTCCATGATATCGCCATGTTGAAAATACTAGATGGCTATATAAAAAAAAGACAGTTCTTGAACTAATAGTGGTATGAAGGCAGACTGGTTGTTATCAATTTGGTTGCACTGAAGGAGGAAATGTTAATAAAATAAATTAGCAATCTCCTTGAAATTAAATTTTTGGGTAAAAGTTTCACTTCTACCGTGCGTGGCGGCCACACACATCTTTTTTAATTAAAGCCAATTACAAAGTTCAAAAATAACACATTTTGATAACAGATTTCGCTTTATAGTTTAAATTTTACAATTAATATAAAAAGCTGAACATAAGAATTCAGTAATAACAAACCAATTTATTATCAGAGACCTTTAATTAATTGTTTTTTTTTTTTTTATTCGGACTATCTTCATTGTCCAACCAAGATCAATTAATTCATAAGTCATAATTATAGACACATTAGAGAGGTAGACTGACTCATGTAGACAGACATTAGTTCACATATTGAATTCAGTTAAACATACATGGTATACATATAACAGAAAAGCACATTGATTGATTGCTCGTCACAAATGCCGACCCAAAATTGTTTGCCTAATTATATCTTAATTCAATTTGTGTTAAGCTATAATGTGAATTCTTACCTTTTTACCATTAATTAACCAAGTGATTGTAGGTGCAGGACGTGCACGCGTCGTGTTGCATAGAGCAAACAATCGTTCACCAATGCTGAATGGAGTGCGCTTGCGGAACTTTATAATGGGCGGTCCAGGTTGTGGAACTATAAAAAATCAATACACATCAAAGAGATAAAACAAAATAAAGAAAAAAAAATCGCTCAAACTTACGAAAAACATTCATTATCTCCTCGCCTGAAGGCTTTGTAAAGATTGGCGTATCCGTAGAAACCTCGCAGAAATATTGGCCCGTAGCATTGAAGTCAACGTATTTGAGTGTCACCTGTGTTTCGTTGGAACGTTCCCACTGTAAAATGAGTTTTTTTTTTTTTTGTAATCAATTTGTTTTATGATACTAAGGAAAAAAGCAATTATTTTAATAACTATTCACACAGTTCTTTATATAATTTTCTTGTGAAACATTCTATTATTAAAATAGCAAATGATATGTGAGTAATAACATACAATAATCAATGTTATGAAGATAATAAGTAAGCTTATACTAACTTAAGGTCATAAATCAATCCGTAACTTACATCAATTTCACCACCTTCCACAGTGGAGTTCCGAAAAGGTGGATTACGTCCGTTTATAAATTCGAAAAACTTTCCTCTGTCAACTTTCAGCCACGTCACCTGCAATGATTAGACAAAAAATTATATTAATAAATACTTGAATGACGGTTATTGTCGCAAAAGCAGTTAACAATATATCTCACCGTAACTAAAAAATGGGTACAACTGAAAATTTTTAAATTTCCTGGAGAAACAAAAACCAAGTTTGCTTTTCATACAACTTCATAAAAAAGAAGTAGACAAAACTATTTTTTTTTTTTTTTTATGTAAGATTAGGAATATAAGTACAAAATTTTATGAGTCGGTGAAGAAAATCACTACGAATAGTTTTACATGAAAAATTCAAAATTTTTAAATTTTTTTAGTTGTGCTCTTTTTGTAGTAAGGGTGTAATATATGTTTTTGTCAATCATTTGCTCAATTTTGTTGTCAATTTATTTCATATAATATGTTTGTTCAAAAAGAAATTGAACAATATTTGTGAGTTCTCATATTTTCATATTTAATTTATCAATATAGATTTCCTGCAATGAAAAAGCTTTTTAAATAGTCTTGACTATAAATAGAAACCAGCGTATTGAATAGTTTAATATCAATACTTATGCGCATATGTCATTTATGCCATTATATGTATATATTTTTGTAAAGGCCAAGGAACAATAGAGTTTTGTATTTGAAAAAATAAAAAATGAAATTCAAGTGAAACTCAAACACAAAGTGATTTGACTAATGATTGATTGCTTGGCTCTATCAACCTGAATAACTTAATATATGTATATTTTGACATAAGTACCTATGCATAAAAGATGAGACAAGTAAAAAAAAAAAAACGAAAACTAATGATTTAGTTCGACAAGTGAAGTTTTGGTTAAGTTGTTTTGTTTTAACATATCCTTAAAACATTTTTAGAGCAGATAAAAGTTAAACAAAGCACATAGTAAATATATTTTTAAATACAATTCTTAAAATTAGCTGAAGTACCAGGTGTCACTCGGGAGCTTAAATTATAATTTTTAAACTCATCCGTTGACTTAGAAGAACTTTTGAAAAATTAAGAAGAATTGTTATATTGTGCATCCTTAGTAACCAATTGCTTCTTTTTAGTTAGCTACTTTAGTAGTTCTATATGAACTAGCTGCTTTTTTTGACACGAGGTAATGCATAAAGGGGTCAGGTTAATCAACTTCAAGCTTTTCAGCTTATGTTTTTGACGTCTTGATTTTGTAAAAATTACCATATATTTCGAAATAGTATTTTCGAGAAAATATGACAAGAATTCTGATGAAGAAAGTATAAATTTATTAACTGGAGAATGCCTTCAACATGCCTATTTTTTTGTTTCTTTATCTTTCCGACTAGCGAATAAGCTAGCCCTATAGTTGAAAGCAAAGAAAGTAGATTGAAGTAAAACTAGTAGTGGTTAACTAAGGACTAGTGAAATCGGAAGTTCTGTACTAGTGTCATTTACTACAGGGATGTGCTTGAAGTGGCGGCGTAAGGGGGGTGCGGTGGGAGCTGTACGCCCCGGGTGTCAAGCACCAAGGGGTGACAATTCTCTCTTGCAGTTTAGAAGCCACATCCCAACCAGTTCTGCACCACTCCACAAGCGGAGCGACTAAACGGAGAGAAAAAAATGTGATAAAATTAAGCCCGAACCGTTCGTAAATAAAATTACCAGAACTGAGCTCAAAATAGCTCAAAACCATCTCAAAATATTCTTTTCACGTTCGCAGTTCATGCCAAAAACATAAATGTTTAATAAACATAAACAAAAAGATAAACATAAACATAAACATAAACATAAACATAAACATAAACATAAACATAAACATAAACATAAACATAAACATAAACATAAACATAAACATAAACATAAACATAAACATAAACATAAACATAAACATAAACATAAACATAAACATAAACATAAACATAAACATAAACATAAACATAAACATAAACATAAACATAAACATAAACATAAACATAAACATAAACATAAACATAAACATAAACATAAACATAAACATAAACATAAACATAAACATAAACATAAACATAAACATAAACATAAACATAAACATAAACATAAACATAAACATAAACATAAACATAAACATAAACATAAACATAAACATAAACATAAACATAAACATAAACATAAACATAAACATAAACATAAACATAAACATAAACATAAACATAAACATAAACATAAACATAAACATAAACATAAACATAAACATAAACATAAACATAAACATAAACATAAACATAAACATAAACATAAACATAAACATAAACATAAACATAAACATAAACATAAACATAAACATAAACATAAACATAAACATAAACATAAACATAAACATAAACATAAACATAAACATAAACATAAACATAAACATAAACATAAACATAAACATAAACATAAACATAAACATAAACATAAACATAAACATAAACATAAACATAAACATAAACATAAACATAAACATAAACATAAACATAAACATAAACATAAACATAAACATAAACATAAACATAAACATAAACATAAACATAAACATAAACATAAACATAAACATAAACATAAACATAAACATAAACATAAACATAAACATAAACATAAACATAAACATAAACATAAACATAAACATAAACATAAACATAAACATAAACATAAACATAAACATAAACATAAACATAAACATAAACATAAACATAAACATAAACATAAACATAAACATAAACATAAACATAAACATAAACATAAACATAAACATAAACATAAACATAAACATAAACATAAACATAAACATAAACATAAACATAAACATAAACATAAACATAAACATAAACATAAACATAAACATAAACATAAACATAAACATAAGCATAAGCATAAACATAAACATAAACATAAACATAAACATAAAAATAAACATAAACATAAACATAAACATAAACATAAACATAAACATAAACATAAACATAAACATAAACATAAACATAAACATAAACATAAACATAAACATAAACATAAACATAAACATAAACATAAACATAAACATAAACATAAACATAAAAATAAACATAAACATAAACATAAACATAAACATAAACATAAACATAAACATAAACATAAACATAAACATAAACATAAACATAAACATAAACATAAACATAAACATAAACATAAACATAAACATAAACATAAACATAAACATAAACATAAACATAAACATAAACATAAACATAAACATAAACATAAACATAAACATAAACATAAACATAAACATAAACATAAACATAAACATAAACATAAACATAAACATAAACATAAACATAAACATAAACATAAACATAAACATAAACATAAACATAAACATAAACATAAACATAAACATAAACTGTAATTGTTTAAAAAATATACAATACAATTATTACAAAACAACAACAATGTTGCACAACAACAACCGTGCATCTTTTCTTCAATTTTCTCATCGTTCATCTTGTTGCACGCGCCGTTGCGTTTTTGTAAATAATTTCGTCTATTTTGTACATGGCCATTGTTTTTGTCATATTTTTAACGCAGGGTATTTTCTTATTTTTTATAAAATTGAAAGAAGATTTTCTTATAATAACATAATATTTTATTTTTAATTATACCCAGTTTGATCCAATACCTTTTGCCAACTTTCGGGAAGTAGTATGATTCCACGCTCATAAAATTTTTGTTCTTTGCCTACCTCCCATACAAAGTGACGTCATCAAAATAAGAACAATTTCGTTAACATGTAAAACTGAATGTCATCGTGTCTGTCGTGGCTAAAGACTATAAATATACTTCAATGTGGTCGTAGGGGGGGGGGGGGTGAGGAGGGGGTATGGGGTATTTTAGCTTGGATACTCTGTCGAATTCCTTACTAGTGTTTCTACACACTTAAATATTTGTGTAATATGTGACGCCTTTTGTCCCGTATATGACTCCAGCTTGGTTTTTTATCATGCTGCATTATAAAGATATCCAAGTTGAATTTTAAATTTTTTTTATTTTTTAAACTGTGAATATCCATTTAAATACAAAACCCTTCGTTTTATTCAGATATAGTTTACAACTTACATTTAAATCAAATTTAAAAAAACTTTTCGCACTGTGGAATTTGAATTTTTCATTACCAACTGAGCTAGCAGACTACTGACGTCAGCATGGTTGAAAGTGAAGCATAACCTAACTATAACATAACTAAAATATTGTGTCGAAAATTAGCTTGTCAATGTATAAGTAAATAACGCATTTGTTGTGATTATGTTGGAGTTCGTCTTTATATATATATATACCTACTTGCTCGCATCATTTTACATTAAATATTGTCAAAAAAGCAACATAAAACCTAACGATGAAAGGATTTTTTTTTTTAAATTGCCTTGAAAATTAATTCAACGCAAGGGTTTTATCTTATGATGTTGTTTTCCCATCGCATATGACTCAATGCAAGTCTTATAAGGAACAACGCAATGCATGCAGGACTCAAACAAGTGAGCTGTATCAATAAACATAATAAAAGGGCAATTTTTTTATTTGTCTTAATGCCAAATACTAGTCTCCTATCAGCTCTATTCAAAGTCACATATAAATTAATTACCTAAAATCTACTATTGTTTGATAGGAAAATAGCAAGTTAAAAAACATTAAATTCCTACAATTATGCTTTGAATTATTTATTCAGTTAATTGAATATAAATGTGGGTGTGTATATGTAAGGTATTTGTTATTGTTGTTGTTGTTCACTTAATAACTAGTTGTCATTATTACACAAATTATTAGTAACTGAAGAACACATATACAGTGGTGGTCATATAATTAGTTAAAATATACTTAAAAATAAATGTTGACTTTAACAGTAGTGCGTTAACTATTTTTAGTTGTTTCATTTTACAATGACGCCTCTTGTACAATGTAATGGTAAACACCAATCGAATTAAGTCCAATCGAAGATCTCTAGGCATACGCTGAGAAGGCTTCAGAGAAGAAAGCAACAAAAAATTCAGATGAATTTTATCAAAGTTAAAGGAAATATGGCAGAACATTTCAATTAAACGATATAACACGCGTTTTAAAGAAAAAACAAATTGTCACTTCAACACCTAGCTTGTCTTTACTAACATAGTCGCGAGTTGAAGGTGCTTTCAACGTGGTCACGTTATTAGGCACAAACAAGGTTTTTTTCCGTTTTTTATGAATTAAGCACGAAAATCGAGGTAAGTTCTACATAAGTGGTATTCCACTTAAAAATACAATTTTTTAAACCAATTTGTTTTTGATATGGGTCGTAAAAAAAGCTGTAGAAGACAATTTGCGCAATTGCAAAATAATTTTTGTGTTCAAAATCAATGGTTCCCAATGCAATTGTTCATTACGGAAACAATAGGACCACTGAAAACACAAAAAGGACGTCGCGGCAAAAAAAAAAAAAGTGCAGCAAGAGATAAAATTATTTGCAGAACAATCAAGGCTGATAATTTTCTGATTTCTACGCAAATCCACAGCAAAATAAAGGAACAACTAAGCAAACGCATATCAACAAGAACCTTAAAACGCCGACAACTGAATGGTGGATTACGCGGATGTATTGCAAAGAAAGAGTGACATGTTTCAAAAAAAAAAGAAATTTAAAACGTCGAATTCAGTTTGTAAAGGAACAAGCCGAATAGCCTTTAGAGTTTTGGAAGAGCATACTATGGAGTGATGCATCAAAATTCAACTTGCTTGGATCAGATGGAAAAAAGTATGTGCGTCGTCCCAAAGAGCTCTTTGCTCGCTATACGTTAAAAACCATAAAGAATGGTGGAGGAAATTGTATGGTTTGGGGAGCTTTTCCGTGGTTAGAAGTGGGCCTTATTCGTCAGATAACTGAGCGAATTTACCAAAATGTGTGTGAAGATATACTGGTCAGCACAATGAAGCCATTTGCCGACGAATATATGCTCACTTCATTGTTTTTAAGCAGGATAATGACCCAAAACACACTGCTAAGATCGTTAAAGCATGGTTTTATTCAGAAAATGTTAACTTATTGGCTTGGCCTGCTCAAAGCCCTGACTTAAGTCCGATCAAAAATCTCTAGGCAGACGCTGAGAAGGCTTCAGAGAAGAAAGCAACAAAAAATTCAGATGAATTTTATCAAAGTTAAAGGAAATATGGCAGAACATTTCAATTAAACGATTCCAGCATTTTGTGGCTAATCTTCCAAAAAAAATTGCAATGCAGTTTTCAAATCTGAGCGATATCCAACTTAACATTAGATTTAAGTTAGATAAAAATCGGGAAAAAGTTTAAGCGAATGCTTAGGTATTCCGAATTGAGCAGTCTCGTTTATGTGGGACACAATAAGCAATACATTTTTTCATATCAAAAAGTATTGCTGCTCGTTTCTTTCACGAACGAGGGTGCTCATTTCGGATTACATAAACATGCGATTAGTGTCTTTAATTAGTTGTCAAAAAAAAAGGAAAAATGTTGAACACTTACTTCTTTTATTTTTAACGTTGCTGCGAATGTTTTAATTTTCTTCTTATTTTTGCAAATTATCTACATAAATACATTTAAGTTGCTTGTAGTTTAATAATAAAATAATTAAACAAATTCCTATGAAAGGATTGTCGATATTTCAAAGCGTTAACTCGTATACCTAATTATATGACCACTACTGTGCATGTAAACACATACGTATGCAAACACTTATGCAAATGTACGCCTGGTTATCGCGACACATGCAATCGAACTTGTGTAAAAAGTGAGTAACTGGCAATTGTCGTAGGTGTGCAAGTTTGTTCAAGTGTGGTTGGTATACATATATTTACTCCCACAGTTGCTATTGTGTTACGTTGTGTCAACTTGTGCCACAAGGACTCGAAGCATTTTAATGCAATTTTAGTGAAATGTGAAACTTTGTGTTTTATGTTTGTAAAATGCTCTCTATTCATAATTTATTATTTAATCTTGTTGCTGTTGTTGGTCATCATATTCGCATTATTTAGCTCTTAATGGTGGCAATCAAAATTACTGATGAAATTGGTGCTGAAAACCTATTCCATTATTAATAAGTGGCAATTAGTTGCATTCACTTGAAAACTGAAATAAAACAATATTGCATTAAATAGCCACAAGCCAACGGCAGAATTGTTTTTATCCTTTAATTGATCAATGTTTGCTTTAGTTAGGACAAATACAGTCCAACTTTCATAACTTGAATCACCAAAAAGATGTTCGGATTATGTAGACTTCGAGTCTTAGAAATCTCATAAAATTTCCTTTGAGTTCATTGATGGTCGCATAAATTAATTTGAATTATTATATATTAATTTTAATTAATACTATTAATTAATAAATTATTGAATTATTTCAAAATTTCATTAAACATATTTTTTTCTTCTATCTCTCTTCTTTTAAAAAGACAGTTAAAAGACAGTTCTTTTAACATCATTCAAAGAAATGAAGGTGGTGAGCCATAAAAAAAACAACTTCAATTTTTAAGGGAAACTCTAATATACATACTGTAATATATTTGCGTAGATACTGAAACCTCATTGCATTGTCTACGGAATTAGAAGATTTTATAAAATATTTTCGAATAAAAGATTTTTTGAGGGAATTTTTACTAAAATAGATATTGCAGAAATATTTTGACAAGTTTACATTTTCGATAGCTTGGGGAACTTCGGGGAACTTTTGAATCAAAATAGTAATTTATCTAAAAATCTAAGAATTTTTTATGCATTAATTTTTTTCATTACAAAAATAAAATATTTTCGAAGCTTAAATTTTTTTTTGGGCTTGCATATATCTAAGGATATATTAAAAAAACAAAGAAGGATTGAAAATGTTCCTTCATATTTACAACAAAATTAATTTATATTCAAGTTATGTGAAATTTTTATTAATATTTTCGATAATTTTATTGCTGCCAACCAAGCAGGACTTGATCAATTTACTTCAAATTTTCAGTAGAGATAGCTTGAATATTTCCAATCCAAATGCCATAACTAATTTTTCCAATTTATAAAGGTGTTTATTCTGACTTATGGACACCGAATGACCTTGCTGGCTTTCTGTGCAATCGTTTGAAATCGCTTGTTGAGTCAGTTTCAAGGTTTCAGCAAGCTCCTTTTGAGTTTGGTCCAATAACGCCTCCAGCTTAGCATCTTCAATCTTTACTGGTCACCCTTAGCGTACTTTGTCACTGGTGTCAAAATCGCCACTTTTAAAACGCCTTTAAATTTACTTACATTTAAATAAAAAAACCAATTCCTTTAAATTTAAACAAAAAAGCAGCACTTCCAGCAAACTGTGCATGGTAAGAGCGCAAAGAAAGTATATTGTTTAAACTTCGGTGAAATTATATATATTGATTCTTATATTGAAATGATGGCGCCTTAATATGAATATCCTAATTCTAGCCCCGCCATTTTTTTTTTAAGCCCCTCAAAACTTATTTAAGCACTTGATATTAGCATCAAGGTACTTACTGGTGCTTCCTGTATATCAGAAATATTCGATTAAACGTGTCTGAATGTGGTGCTATGCAACGTAGTTAATAACGCTTGCTTAACCTTTACAGCCACATCGTTGCCAAACGTGTTCTTTTTTGTTAATATTGATATTTAAGCCAATAAATATATCAATATATATGCAAATGTGTTAATATAAAAAAAAATTAAATCAATGAAAACCAATCCAATAAAAAATAACAATCTGTCTGAAAGGATACGACTACCCGATATAACTCACACGGACTTGTCGCATGTTTGTTTCGTTTTCTTCTTTTTAGTCAAAAATTTCGCGCCTTTTTCTGGGTAGAATGGGAAAAACGTTACTCATAGCTTTGGTGTTTCATTCACCATTGGCTGAAAGTGTAGCCAATTTGCTGAAAAGCAATACAAAATCGTGCGTGATAAAGTCACCTTTCGTCATTTTTTTCTGATATTTTTTTTATGCCGCAGCCTTTTTTAAGCCATTAATTCAGTTGAAATTCAATGAAAGGCAAATGCTCGAGTGTTTGTGCTATTGTTGTTGAGCAACTACATAACTAGAGTTGTGAAACTGGTATCAGGTTATTCGAGAAATCGAGTTTTTAATAATTTTTCGCATTTTCCTTTTATAATTTCCTTGAAATCAATCATTTCGGTTTACTTGGAAAACCGATTATCTTGAGTTGGGTTGTGCGACTTTTTTAAGTATTTAGTACATTATTTTCATTGGCTTTTTCTCTATAAATTTACGAAAAAACGAATTTAACAAACCTTTCGTTAAGATAGTGAATAATCTTTTTTAATTTTCTTCATAAAAACATTGATGAATAAACAATGAATTTCATTGCATTTCCGAAATTTTTGATTTGTGGTTTTTCTTAGCTACGCTTAGTTTTCTTAATAATGCTCGAATAAAGCAGAAATTGTACTAATATTTTTGTAAAAACGTAAGTTTTGGATGCTATTTAAAACGAACAAAATTTTACTAAAAAATATACAGTTTCTATAGTTTCGTAAGTGTTGATGTACAATTTTTTGTTTGATATATGTGGTGATGAATATTATGTTCCTAATCATTATACATTCATATTTAAGAAAATAATAAATTGAAATGTTGTGTTTAATAAATAAAAAATATATATTTCAGAAAAAAAATAAACTCACAGTATCCGAAAACCTCTACATACCAATTTTCATGTAGATCGGATAAACGGCTTAGGAGTTTTTCGACGTTTTTAAAAATATTTGTACTACAGCGCCCTCTGGTGTTCAAGATAGTGCAACAAGGATAAGTCCAAAACACTAACCGTATCAGAAAACGTTTATATAAAAATTTTTATGCAAATCAGATAAGCGGCTAAGGAGTTCTTGTAGGTTTTTCAAAATATTTGTATTAAAGGTTATGTTGAAATGAGCAAAAAATCGTACGGGAGCGGGGGTCTATTTTCACATTCTTAGGAGCTACAGGGTTAATTAATACTTCACGACTTTGGTTTACGTTATTACGTAGCTCATTGCAAAGGCAATAAAATCACCTTTCTAACGGTATACCAACAAACCAAACCAACTTAACAGTTACCGAGCTGTGCTCGTGTAAAGATGAAACCAATCGGTTGACTATTAAATTCAAATTTGAGTGAAATTTTTTCTCGGAATTTCGCGTTTTAAATGAAATACTTTTTTATGATCAATTTTGTAACTTATGCAATTTTCTTTTCATTGACACCAAAAACATAAACATATCTCAAGAAATAAAAAATTTGGCTGTACTAAAAAAATTATACTTATTGGAAAACAATGATATTATCTACTCCATAACTAATTGAAATTCATTATTTATAATTATTTTCCATAATTCCATATTTTCCATACTATAATTTTTTTTTTTACACCCAACGTTTTTATTTTTAAAGCTAGTTTATGTTTTTGGTGTCATTTAAAACAGAATTGCATAAATTACAAAATTGATCTTAAAAAAAAAAATTAGTTTATTAAGCAAAATTTTGAGAAATTTGCTCTCAAAGTTGAATTTTGGTAGTTTTAACCGATTGATTGCATCTTTACACGAGCACAGCTCGGTCACGGTGAAGTCGGTGGGGTTTGTTGGTATACCGTTAGAAAGGTGATTTTATTGCCTTTGCAATGAGCTATGAAATATGAGCTTGAAAATAAGTTTTGTGTAAGTTAGTGTTCCTGCTAGAAACAACAACGTAAACTAAAGTCGTAAAGTATTAATTAACCCTGTAGCTCCTAAGAATATGAAAATAGACCCCCCCCATCCCATACGATTTTTTCCTCAGTTCAACATAACCTTTCACCTCCGTTAATAGTTGCACTCAATTGCGGGACACCCTGTACATTGATATAGACAACAACACAAGTAGTTACGATTCTTGATTTATATAATGGTTTATATGTAGTAGCGTTGATTTTATTTTCATACTAAATATAAACTAAAATAACCTATGCATCGCTCAGGTATTTAGCGGGCAATGCGACGCCACCCTGACTGATTGGAGTCTGCCAGGAGACTGAAAGCTTATTATCGGCGCAAGCATTTATATAAGTATGCATTGCTTGTAAAGCTCTGAGAAATTCATAAAACGATTATATTCAAGAAACAACACGATGTTGCGTTCGAGATTTCGGCATGAACTCAAGCAACAAGCATAAGAACGTCAGCAGTAACTGAATCATCAATACATTTTTGCTCATACAAAAATATGAATTTTTCTTCTTTTCTTTTGCTATCTTTTATGGCTTTATTAAAGAAGTGACAAAATCCAAAGTTAGCTATTTCCTTTATGCACAAAATAACTGATATTATGGCATAAATTTTATCTTTCTACAATGAATATTATAGGCTGTATTAAGCCCTAAAGTGTCCCCCAAAAAACATCAGCATGGCCTTGAAAAAATTTGTGAAAATACCCTCATACAAACCGCGCTGTAAGACGTAATTCTAAATCAAAAATTCAATTCAGTCTATCATATAAAATGTTTCTTGATTTCTCTTATTAAAATGTATATGCGTAGCAAGGGGAACAGCTGTCCCCGCAGGACAATAAAAAAATTAAAGCAATCATACTGGGCCGTAGCTAGCGAAATATCGGTCGCAAGACTTACAAATTTTTTTCAAAATTAGAAAACACTTAAATAATAATAAAAATGGAAACTTTAACTTTTGAACTAAATTTTTTTTTTTTAAAAATTATTTTTGTGATCATTCAACAAAAATGATGCCTATTAAACTCATCTTAAAAGTATAAAAAAAATTTTGTCGACATTTGGGAAAGCATATTTATCAATAATTTGTCAGTTTGAAGTAGAACGTATTGTCGAAATTATTTATAAAAAAAAAAATATTTTTTTTATATATATAAAATTTCCCAAAATCACCCCATAAAATAATTTTAGAAACAAATTTAAGTCAAAGCTCAAAAGTTTTAATTTTTATTATTATTTTACCGTTTTCTAATTTTGAAAAAAATTTGTTAGTTCTAGAAGCAAGACTTTTCTAGCTACGGCCCTGCAATCATATGATTTTATTATAAATTCTTAAAGTGCTGCAACTTTATAACAACACATTTATCTGGTAAAAAAATATTTTCATTGAAAACTATAACTATTTGTTTTTCTATATTCCAAACCAAGTTTTCTGCTTCAAATTTATCTTTTTGCAGTTATAGAAACTTTTTACAAATCAAACTTCAAATTCATAAGAACATTTTTCAACCTCTGGCGGATATCCTGGCAAAGTCCATGTTAAATGGATAAGGATTTGGAGAAATGTACTGTCTTGGGATGTATTTTTGTGAAAAAAAACATATGCACTAGGGCCGATCACTTTGTTTGAGACGCAACTTTAATTCCTGAAAACTTCTGAATCCCTGAAGCAGAAAGCTCTCCGAAAGTGTTTTGGTCCGGTGAATTTTGAAAATTTCGTTTAAAGAATTTCTTTTTATATCAGGAGTGCGCAAAATTATACATTCACTTTTTTGTGATTGTAGTGCAAAGCTTTTGTTTAAAGAGTTTGCACTGAACGAAAAGCACGAGTTGTTTCATTCCTATGATCACAGTATAATGCGAGAATGATAGATTGTCGTGTTCTTTAAGGTTGCTATCATAGTGAATAGAGCCGAGCCGAAAAACCCATTGGAGCAAGAGAGATGCATACCTCATTTTCTTTATTGTTCCAATTTTTTTTTTTTTTTTTTTTTGTTTGTTTTTTTGGTTCTGCTCAGCAATAAGCGTTTACTATGTTCGCAATCTGAGGCAACGCAGAATTGAGCTGCCGCAACTTAACAGTATGAAGTTCATACAACGACTGATCGTATCGAATGAACGAACAAACGAGCTACTAAGCGGCCGCAACTTCACAGCACGAAGTTCGCACAGCGACTGATCGTATTATTTTATTCAGTGTAATAAGTTCTCACCACGACTAAAAAGCTTTTTTAATTGAAAGCTGTCGTATTCATGTGAAAGCTATCCGCCTATGGGAAGCCTTTTGCGCACTCCTGTTTTTTATGAAAGTGCACGGTGACGTATGAGTGTCATTTAATTAAATACATTATTAAATGACACTCATACGACACGGTGCACTCTTATTCAAAAACAATTTCCTTAAACGTAATTTTGCTAAAACTAATTTGTTCGCAGAAACAAATAAAATTTTGCTAAAAATATTATCACCGTACCGTACCATAAAGTCCAAGACCTTTATTCATATAATTTAATATAGAATGAAGGGTTTTCATTTTGTGTCATGTATGATGTCATGGAAAACTGGTTAACCGGTTTTAGTCTGACTTTTAATTTAAAATATTCGAAAAACTGGTTTATTAAACCTCTTCAACCTCTAAAACTTTCGGGTCATTTCATAAACCGGTTTTTACATTAGGTGTGTTTCCGTACTCTACACTGTGTAAGATTTGTGTAAGTTCAAACTGAGAGAGTAAAAATGAAATGTGAGAATAGTTGCAAAAGTACGGAAACAGCTTCTAGTAAGTTTCAAGCACAAAACAGATGATTTTGACTGCAGACATGTCAAACGTAAATCGCGCAAATTAAAATTATAGTCAATTTGTTTGTGAAGTTGATGCTTGTTCTTCTTGATGATTGTTCTTACTTTACTCGGAGTATTGAGTTCGAGCACTCTCTGTGCACTATGTGTGCTCGAGAGAGCGATTTTATGTTTGTTCTTCTTCTCCCATTTTAAGCACAGAAAGTACGAAAACAGAAAATAGTGTCCCACAAGTTACACAGTGTGAGTACGGAAACACACCTATTATGTCAAATACTAGACAATATTATACCTAACACTGCGCACACTTGAACTACTGTTGCCACGTTTACAGATTTACTGATATAGCGTATATTTTATATGCCGGTATCGACTTTATTATTCTCCCACTTTAAAGCGACTGTTCCGGGTTGAGGCGTGTTTTAAAGGCGATATTCAAAGGCTGATTAAAAAAAACTACTGCAGATATTTATAAAAACTGTTTTTTATTATTCTTATCAAGTATTAAAAAAAAAAAATTTTTTAAATGCATGTACATGTAAGTCCACAGGTGGCGTTGCAAATTGACGTCCAAAAAAAAAATTACTTTTCTGGTGGGACAAATAAATCCATACTAGGTCATCAAAAAAAAAAAGAAGGTTTTTGATTTAAAAAAAAAAATGTTTCAGCTCAAAGTTGAAAGCCCAAAAATTGATGACATTTTATGTTCAAAATCATTGATATTTTTTTTCCTTGTGAATGAAAAAATAAAATCTGGCCACGGCGATCCCAAGAGTTAGGCCTTTAAATTAACCACAAACTTTTTTTTTGTCAGATGACCCATTAAGGATTTTTTTGTCCCACCGGAATTTTTGGACGCCAATGTGCAACGCCACCTGTGGGCTTACATGTACATGAATTTTAAAAAAATTATTTTTTTTTTGTATTCTTTATACAAATAATAAAAAAAATTTTTAAATATCTGCAGTAGTTTTTTTTTTTCATCAGCATTTAAAAGTCGCCTTTAAAAACACGCCTCAACTCGGAACAGCCGCCTAAATGCATTTAATGTATTTGCTTTAAAATGAATTAAAGATTTTCCTGTTGCTAGAGTATAAACGCGCTGAGAATCATTATTTTTACTTTCTTTAAATAAAAGAAAAGGGCGGTTTTAAAGCATATAAATAAGATCCTTAAACTAAATACGACATCTCTCAACGCATTTTTTTTTCTAGAAAATAATTGAAGAAATTTCTTCAACCTCTAAAATAAACTAACTAAATGAAGGCTTGTTATGAAAAATTGCCACACAAATTTAGCAAATTAACTCAAGCAATCACCAAATATAAAAAGAATAAAATGTTTATTTTGGCGTAACTTGTGTCGCCTAGCTGTTTTTGTTTCTTATACACACTTTGTTTTGTTTGTGGTTTTTTCTTCTTTCTAAAAATTTGTATGTTTGTTTTGGTGTGTTTGACAATTTTTGTTGTGCCGGGTAAAGTGAGGCCATCCTAAACATCCACGCACTCAGAGTATTTCAGCACTGCATAAAAATTCTAATTAGGCTGTGAAAAAAAGTTCAAATGACTTAACAAAACCAACAAATTGTGATGAGTGAATAATGACTTAAAGCTAACCGAAGTGAAATAAGCTAATTAGCAGATTTTCGACTTCAAATTTTAATAAAAATTAAAATTCGTTAAACTAGAGAGTCACAATTGTAAGGCAATTCGGTAAAAAAGCAAGTACTTATACACTGCTCTACAAATTAAAAAAATAATATGTTTGCTCCAACAACTCTTCATTTTAAATATTGTTCCGTTGAAAGTTTATTTGAAAACGGACGAAAGTATTTTCGATATAATTTCAGATTTAGCTTTCGCTGTTTCTAAAAAAGTAACCAGGACTTGGTGACTGTATCTTTTGATTGAGTTGAAAAATTTTCTTTTATTTTTTTTTTTTTTTTTTTTTTTTTGTCTATTATAAAAAGGATGTGTACATCTTTAGTCCTTACATTTCATTAAAATATGACTGCTTATATCGGCGAGAAAAGCAAAAATGTATCTTTCAGACTGTAATTTATGAGAAAATTTAAAGAAAGTCGTTATTTAAATGTGCGTGACAATAGCTTACAATAATATAATTTGAAGTTATCTATATCTATCCATATATATATGTATATATATAAAATTGTAAAAAAAAAAAACTGTACATGAAATGTTTTTTTGAAATTCTTTTTGTGTTGGACATTTTGAATGACGAGGAGTCCGAAAATCGCATTTTTAAAATTTTTGTCTGTCTGTCTGTCTGTATGTTAAAGCATCATGCGAAAACCACTGAATGGATTTAAATTACACATGACATCTAGGTTCCCTATATCCCCGGTCATAAAATAGGCCACTTTTTATCCAGTAAAAAAGGTTGGACCCGGTAGGGGGCGCTGCGATCGGGTTCCAGGCATTCTTTTTTTTTTAGCTTGTCTCCGAAACCGTTCATCCGATTTGCATGAAAATTTGTATGTAGTTCTTTTCAGATACGGTGAGTTTTTATGACTTATCTACTATGTTCTATCTCGAACACCAGAGGGTGCTGTAGTACAAATATTTTGAAAAATCTCGAAAAACTCCTAAACCGTGCATCCGATTTGCATGAAAATTAGAATACATGGGTTTTCTGATGTGGGGAGTATTTAAGACTTAACTTTTTTGTACTATCTTATCATATTTTAAAAAATTTTAAAAAATGTCAATAAACTCCTAAGCCATTTATCCGATTTGCATGAAAATTTGTAAGTAGATCTTTTCGAATACGGTGACTTTTTATGACTTATCTACTCGGTTCTATCTTGAACACCCTAGGGCGCTGCAGTACAAATATTTTAAAAAACGTCGATAAACTCAGCAGTTTATCCGAATACATGTATATATCATACATATATAAACATATATATATACATGGGCGTAGCGAGGGTAGGGCAGTTTTGCCCCCTGATATGTGTATGTATATATGCATTTATAAACATATATACATTTGCGTGGGCGTAGCGAGGGTAGAGCAGGGGAGGACAGTTTTCCCACCTGATATGTATAAACATGCATATATTATACATATATAAACATATATGCATATACATGGGCGTAGTGAGGGTAGGGAAGAGGAGGAAAGTTTCCCCCTTGATATGTGTTTGTATATACATGTATATATTATATATAACTACATATATAAACATACATACATTTACATGACCGTGGCGAAGTTAGGGCAGGGGAGGGCAGTGGCCCCCCTTATATATATATATATATATGTTTATGCATGCATATATTATACATATATAAACATATATACATAAACATGGGCGTAGTGAGGAGAGGTCAGGGGAGGGGAGTTGTCCCCTGATATGTATGTGTTAACATGTATATATTATGCATATATAAACATAAATATAAATATACATGTGCATACGGAGGGTAGGGCATATGTCCCCCTGATATGCTTATGTATATACATGCATATATTATACATATATAAACATATATACACACACATGAGCGACTCTAATAAGTATAATTTTTTTAGTACAGCCAACTTTTTCATTTTTTAAGATATCTTAATGTTTTTTGTGTCATTGAAAACAAAATTGAATAAATTACAAAATTGATCTAAAATAAAAAATTTTATTTATTACGCGAAATTCTGAGAAATTTGCACTCAAAGTTGAAATTTGGTAGTTTCAACCGATTGATTTCATCTTCACACGATCAAAGCTCAGTACCGGTTAAGTTGGTGGGGTGTGTAGATATACCGTTGAAAAGGTGATCAAAATAAGTTTTATGTAAGTTAGTTTTTCTGCTAGAAACAATAAAGTGAATCAAAGTCGTGAAATATTAATTAACCCTGTAGCTCCTAAGAATGTGAAAATAGACCCCCCCAGCACCAGAAGGCGCTGTGCTACAAAATACAGTAAGGCGTAGCAAAGAGCGAAGGGTGATATATACGAGTATATATCTTCTTTTCTTCTTTATGTGTATTTATATTCAACATTCTTATTTTCGTATATCAGGACAGCTGATGCCGAATTCTGTGGTATTTGAGTTCGCAGCAATTTGACTGCATTGGATTGTCGAAAGGTTACATTCTCTGATGAGAGTAAATTTAACTTGTTCGGATCAGATGGCATCCAATATGTGAGGCGTCGAACTGGGGAAAGACTCAAAGAAAATTGCCATCAGAAAACAGTGAAGCACCTAGCTAGGCAGATGATATGGGGATGTTTTAAATAATACGGAGTGGGAGAAATACGTGTCATTAAAGAAACTGTGAACTCAGAAGTTTATAAAAATATTTTGTTCAACTATTTACTGTCATCGTTGGAGAATCATTTATCTGTGGCTGATGACGTCATTTTCCAGGACGACAGGGCCCCGTGGCATCGCTCAATAATGGTAATTTCTAATAAAAAGTTAAAGTTCTGTTAATTGTTTATAAGTTGAGTTAGAAATATTTAACAATTTCTTTTTCTTACTCCTCAGATAAAATCTTTTATGACGGAATTTCAAATTCCGACGTTGGACTGGCCAGGGAATTCGCTAGACTTAAACCCAATTGAGAACTTGTGGTACATCATGGGGGCAAAAATTAATAACTGCAAGCCTTCGTCAACAGAAATATTAGTTAGCGTCATAGAAAAAGTTTGGTACGAGGGAATTACAGTGGATATCTTCAGAACCGGGTTCATTTCATACCTAGCAGAATCGCAGAAGTTATTAAGCAAAAGGGGGGAGAGGCGGCGCAAGTAAATATTAAAATTATTTTTACACCAATTTTTCATACTGAAGCAATCATTCCACATAACCCTTTTTTTGTAAGTCCCGATTAAACATTTAATTAAATACTTATTTTTCAAAATCCGTATATTGGCTTTTTTAACTTAATATACTAATACTATGTTATTGACTTCTACCTGTATTTGGAACCTATGCGATGGTAAAATATGATGTCATGTAGAACATTTTTTCAGCTGTCATTACTTTCTGACTAAATATTTGGGAAAACCCGACTTTTTTTTTTTTTTTTTTGTGTGGTCTTTTCATTTCTCGTTACTATATCCACATATATTTTAGTGTTAAGGCAGGAAATGGCAAAAAAGAACTGCATTTGATAAAAGTTTCCATTCACGCCAGATTATTGGCCAAAACTTCCCTATTTAATATTTAAAAATTCTGAGCTTACAATAGCACTCTACAATGATTTATTGTAAAAATAGTAAAAATTTCACTTCAATCGGTGCAGTGGTTCTCGAGCTTACCTTAGTCAACGCAAAAAGTTAATTTTGCAAGTTTTATTATTATATAAAAGTAAGATAAGATTGAATTTAATTTATTTTCAACCGACATAAAAATTAGCAATAGCAACAAATTCAGCCACAGAAACGCCAGAGAATCGCTTAGAAGTTGAGACAATCGCTGGCGAGCTCATTTCAGAGTCATCTTGGTAACGCCGACTGTAAGCAGCTGAGGCCATAAGAGCGATTCACCTGGAAGATTCGTAAACGAATCGCCTGAAGGGTTCCTAAGCGATTCGCTGGGAAGATTCGCAAATGAATCGCCAAGAGAAGTCCTAAAAAGTGTCAAGCGATTCGACAAAACGGGTCCTTAGTGATTTGTGAAATTGTTTTATTTTAAAAAATAACAAATTAAAAAATTATAACGCGTCGTTGCTTTTGAACGATAAAAAATATTTGACATTTTTTCACAAGTTTCAAAAGCGATCCATCTTCCAACGATCATCGGAATGAACGAAGGAAGATTTTAAAAACTTTACCTGAATCGCGCATTAATCGCTTGGGCGATCGAAAATCGATCCATCTTCCAACAATAGCTGTAATGAGCAAAGGAAGATTTTTAAAACTTTTCTTTGATCGTGCATTAATCGCTTGGGCGATCAAAAGCGATCCATCTTCCAACAATAGCTCGAATGAGCAAAGGAAGATTTTGAAAATTTTTCTTGAATCGCACTCAAGGATCCCAGGGCGATTAGCAAGTGCAACGCAAAAGCAGCTTCTCTTCCAATCATATTTCAAGTGTTTGCAGGGATCAAACTAAAAATTGTTTGTGTGCGATATTTACTTTTTTTCCGGGGAAATTTTTCGTTATTTCGAAATACTTTTGCAATAGGAGAATAACGATTTTAGGAGAACTTCGAGGGAGATTTTGTTCATTATAAGGTTGTTAATGTTTAGAAAGTAAAATCGTAGGAATGTAGGCGTGGCAAGTTTTAGACTTAAAACCCTTGATTGGGACTAAACCACATTATTATTTGCACCACTAAAATCAATTCATAAATATAAAGACAATTTCCTAAAATGATTTTTCACATGATTCTTACATGTGTTTTCTCTTGGATTTTTTATTTTCAGAATGAAAAACCTTTCAAAATTTTGCATTTCTACCTTCAACCTATTATCGCATCGCTGCTTAAAAAGCAATCAATATGTTGTTGAACTTTTGTACTACTCATTTACGTTTTGATTGCATAAACCATATCTTTTATAGCCAATCGCTTGAATGCCAGCAGAGAGCAGCAATTTTTTCGTCTTTTGACGATAAAGCTACAAAGTATTGGATTTAATTTTTGACATTTTAATAAATTGAAAGGATTTAAACATTTCTTGCCTACACAGTTTTCAAGATTCATAAATCAATGGATTTTATAGTATTTATAGAGAATAAAAGTAACATTTTTGATGAGAAACGATGGCAAATACTTTTTATTGGCCCATAAAAATGGGCGCAAAAAAAAAATAAAAGAAAAAATGAAACAAAAACAATAGCAAGAAAACTGCGAGAGAAAAAAAAGATACATTTTTGATACTGCTGCAGCAGAAAAAATATCATCAATTTTTATCAGACCGAATAAAAGCAAGACGAAAAAGAAGAATTTTCACAAAATTACAAGACCAAAACCAATTCGATCGTCCCGAAAATTGCTGAATGATAGAGAAAAATGAAGCCAAATATTTTTACAGTAAATGTGAGTGCGAGCGCTGTGAAATTTACGAGTTGGGGTAAAAACTGGCGGCGACACAGACGCACAACACAAACACGCACTCAACAATGGACGGACAGACGAAAGCTAGAACGTGCGCTCGTAACGTTTTATGATTTCCTGCTGCCACAGCCCAAAGGAATCGATTGTTTGTTTGTCCTTGCTTTGCTCGTAACATGACATTGTGTTTGTTTTTGTACTTTTTTGTTATATTCTTATTCTTATTGTTTTTTTTTTTTTTTTGTTGCCCAAAAGCTGAGACAGCTCAAACGTGTATTCTATACAAGCTAAAAGCTGTTACTTATATGCTAAGGCATGTAACTGCGATTGTTAGTGTTGTGTAAGTCTAAGCATGTGTGCAACAGATATTTCAGGATGAATGCCGGTCAGCATAGAAGTTTGGGTCGATGAAATACTCTGCTATGCTATGGTATATAAAACATAAACAAAAATTAATTGCGTTGTGACAAACAAAACCATTCGATGTTCGAGTTTCAAAAAGAAACGAGTTCGAGTCTAAAACTTTTAAAGCTAAAAATTTTTAAAAGTTTATATCGGCAAAAATTTTTCAAAATTTCTTTTGACTTTGCATAAATAAAATTAAATGCCTTAAAACTTTTTCACCACCCACCATTCGTTTCTATTCGTGTTACTTAAAACTTACTTAAATAAATTTGTCAGCACGACCTAATGACGCTGGGCCAAAACGCACAAAAGAACTTACCTTAAATAGAATGTCCGGCCGCACGTTATGTTTGCACTGCAGCGTTGCGCTCGAGCCACGCTCCACATATTTAGGTACCACTAATTGTACCTCAAACTCAGATTGTCCCACTGCAATGAAAACAAAAAAGAGAAGAAATAAAGTTGTTAAAAAAGCTTTGAAAAATTCCATTGAAACAAACAAAAAACCGAACAGCTCAAGAGAATAGAAGCGAACAAAAATTATGTTGATAAGTTTTTTTGGCAACTCTAAATTTTCTCACTTCCTTATGTTGTGGTGCCAAGGTACCAATTATACCCGAGAAAATATACGAAAACAACGAACTCAAGTGATTGTGTAGTCAGAAGCTAAGCAAAAAGTAAAAACGAAAGAAATGAAAGACAATCAGTATGCGGCAAGTAGCTGCGGATAGGGCAAGCAGACAGTCTAAAGAAATGAATAATGAAAAAATAAAGTTGCAAATTCAAGCCTTGCCATGGGATTGAGTTTAATCGCTTGGCAAGAAAATATTGCACTTCAATGGAGGATCAACTTAAATTAAAATTAAATAAGAGCAAAAACTGTGCTGACCTTGTCGAAATTTTTACTTGGGCAAAGATTTGGGAAAAAGTTTAGCTAAGATTCTAATGGCAGGAAAATTAATTTAAAATGTCTATAATAAGTTTTTTGAAAGTAATAAATGTACCAATTGTGACTAATTGTGATGATGTTAGAACACTTGATTATAATATGTTCTTCTAAGCTGTATACAAAAAAATAATTTATTTGGCTATACGTTTTTTTTTTTTTTTCTTAGTTTTTTCTCAACTATGCTCTAAGCTGACGTGATGTTTGAGCGCGATCTGTCTTTTAGTTTGTTTAAATTGCTCGATTTTGTCAGTTTATCTCAAGTGTGTTTTGCAATTTTAACAATGAGGAAAAATATCGAAAAAAGAATTTGTCTGAAATTTTGAATGGCGAAATGAATTTCGTATGCCGAATCCTGAAAATGTTTACAGAGTCTAACAGTGAATCGACTTTTTCAAAAGCATGTACATTAGGGTAGATCGAAAATTTGCTGTTTGAGTTTTTAATAATGGGGGATATTGAAAAGTTGTGTCCTATTAAACATTTTTGAAGATTTCAGGTTTATCGGATATTATCTTCAGTTTCCGCTTTTACTTTTAAAATTTTATATAGCTGTCGTTCGCATTAGTTTTCTTTTTAAAATTTTCGCTAACCACTTTTGCTGTGATCACCCATATTTCACCACGTGGAAGTATTTGGAATTCGAAATCCTTTTTTAATTGATTTTTTTAATTTTTTTTTTTTTTATTTATAATTTTATTTATTTTTTTCTTGTTTTTGTAACACATGTTTTTAATTGTTTTTTTTAATATAGTTCTTTTTTAAATTTTTGTTTGTATTTATTAAGAAAGTTTTGTAAATTTATTTGATTTTATTTTAAGCTGTTTTGAAAATCTGCTTTTGTTCCAAATGTTGGCAGAATAGCTCTAGATGCGATTCGTGCACGAATAAATCCATCTCTTGCCTCTTCACCGCAAACATTCGTTGAAGCTTTAGAAGCAAGTTTTACGGAACGCTCAACCGCTTGAGTATGCCATAGAAAATGTAAAATATCTACATTTTCGATATTATTTTGAATCATGTTTTGGAAAATATCACAAAAAAGATGATACAAAACCGATGAAATTGAGATACCCTTGTCTTGCCAAATAATTATATCGAAGTAATCTTCAGCAACAAAATTTAATGTAGGTGTTTAAAATGTGCGAGCATCTTGCTAAACTGTAAAAGGATTATTTTTAATTTTTAATATATGTCTTACAGCGATTTGTCTTATGTGTCTCCTTTCATTCATTAGCATTGTCAGTAACAAATTTCCAGAATGGGCAAAGTATCCATTACGCTGAATAACTGGATCTATTATTTTCAATACCGTACTTTCAAAATGTCTTGATTTTGCTATCATACTGAACCAGTGTAAACTCCCATACTGAATTTCAAACCATACTGGAGTGTAAACTTGTACGACGAATTTCGCCAAAGTTTGCAAATTATTAGAAGGATTTGGGGTGGAGACATAAAGCCAAAGGATACGATTGGCAATTGAAAGCCATCTCGAATCTGATATGTTACCTGGATTTATATTTATTAAACAAGCAGGCGTATAGCCAGTAAAAACTGCAAGAGCAATTCGGTATAGATATTTTTGATCTGTACTTAAATCAGTAAGGTTTACATCCGGTAAATTCGATGGAATAGGAACAAATGAAACTATTGAACGATTTTCGCACCCTTCCCAATTCGTATCTTCCTAATTGGGCCTGAAAAGGCTTTTGGACCACTTGTTCCTCCATCTAGTTCGAGAAACAAGTGACGTAATGGGAGTTCATTACAATGCAGTTAGCAAATATTCCACTGTAATGGATTCCTTAGTTCCATTTCTAGTAAACGAATTATTCTTCCCTTAGTTCCAGTATTTACTGGAGTCCCGTCGCATCCAATCACTTTCAAATTATTTATGACAAATTTTTTACCTGTCAGAAAATTATGTAAATGGTTTTTTATTGTAATAGCAATGCTCGAAGATGCGGTAAAATTGCCTATGTATTTTGTGCCCGGCACTGTTAAAACAACTACAGTGGGTGGCCAAATTATTAGGGACAGTACGCAGATTTTAAAATTTTCTAGCTTAGCTGATTTTTTCAGGCAAATTAATGGTTTTAGGTCTTTTATGTATTTTTTATTTGTATCTGTGGTCTATTGTGATCATAAAAACAGCAAAAAATTTAGGAAAAACTGTTTATTATTTTTCATAAAAGCAATATTTAAATATAACAATATAAAGTGTTAGTACTTAATGATCCCACCTTTAGCTGCAATAAGAGCTTCTAGGCGTCGAGGCATGCTCTCTATACATGTTTTTGCATTTTTTTGGAGATCAGAGTTGTGGTGCCATTCGCTGATCAGAGTTTCAATCAACTGGCGCTTGTTGGTGATCATTTTTTTCGCAATCGCCCGTTTGGTGAGCTCCCACATGTTTTCAATGGGGTTCATGTCCGGTGAATTCCCTGGCCAAGGCAAAACTGCAATGTTTTTTTCTGCCAGGAATGCAGTAACACTCCTGGCTTTGTGACAAGGTGCCGAATCGTGCATAAAAATGTACTCATCGTTGTCAGAGAACCATTCATTAAGCTGCGGCAGTAGCCGGGTTTCCAGAACTCGTTTGTACTGGTCTTGTTTCATCGTCCCTTCCACGATGTATAGGCGTCCCATGCCTTTGGCTGAGATGACAGACCACACCATAACACTAACCGGATGTTTAACCCTCTCCACAAGGCAATCCGAATTGTATTTTTCTCCAGGGCGTCGTCTGACAAAAGAACTTTTGTCAACCAAAATTTGAAACGTTGACTCGTCGGAGAAACACACCTGTAAAAGATTACAATTACCAAAAGAAGATCATTAATGATGCATCGTACTATTTAAGAAAAATGTATTTACTCGACTCCAATCTGCCACAGTCATATATCGATGTTGTCTGGCCCATTGCAGTCGTTTCTTTTTCATAGCCTCGGTTAGGCGTGGTTTTATGGTGGGCCGACGACCTATCAGATTCTCTTTGGCTAACCGCCTCCGGACTGTTCTGGCCGAAACTTTTACACCTTCGTTGTTTATCATCGTAGTGAGACTGGCAACACTCTTTTTCCGATTTTCTAAACAGATGTCTCTGATTCTTCGATCAGCACGAGCAGTTGTAACCATTTTCCTGCCACATTTTCCTACACGGTCTGCTTCGAGATTTACATTTTTATCAATTTTTATTTTAATTCGATTGACAACAGACTTTGAAACCCCTGCAATAGTTGCTATCTCTCTCTGTGAATGTGTGGAGTGCACTAGCAACGTGTGGATTTCCCTACATTTTCTTGGAGAAGTGTCCGAAGCCTTGCCCATTCTACAAAGGAGGAAGTTTAAAGTTTTCGCACCAAATCGTTAAGAAAATGTTAATTCACAGATAAAACTTTTAAAAAAGTATTGTTATAAGAACCATTACTTACTTTTTAAATTTTTAAGACGTGAAAACTGGAAAAAAATAATAAGGCTGTGTTAAACACGACAATACAGCAAACCGCACTTTTTTTAAATCATAACCGAATAAGAAGAAACATTAGATAATTAACAAATGAAGCATGCTCCCAGTGCTGCCACTTACCAAAAACAATAATTATGATACCAGTAGCAATAAAAAATAAAACAAACCTTTAAAAACTACTTTGGTAGCTCAAACAGTTGCTTAAAACAAGAAAATTAATAAAAGTGAGCAGTGTCCCTAATAATTTGGCCACCCACTGTACATGTTCTTCAATACTTCAATACTTGTTTTTCTGGCAGATTTATTACCCATTTTTACTTGGGAAATGGTGTGATCCTTATAATCCTAATAATAAGTGCTGCTGCACGATCTGATGGTCCAACTCTATCGCAAGCCAATGCTACATTATGAAACTTGATATCATTAGGAACTTTACGATCTGATTGATTATCTTGATTATCTGGTTCCGACTCAGTTCCTGAGTCTTCATATAGCACATCGTTAGATTCTGATGCAATTCCAGGTCTGGACAAGCGTTCCTGAACCGCCGTTCGCCTTTCACTTGTCCTTAACCTTTTTTTTTGATGCTATGCCATCTATGGTTCTGATGCGCATTTGCCTTAATCCTCTTTGGTCCAACAAAAATGGTCTTTCTAATATTAGAAATTTTGTTGGGCAATGTCATTCGGGAAAATATCTGCATTTGCAGAAGCATATTTCAAAGAGCTTATATTGATATTCTTTCCTAAATATTTCGACTTTGGTACTGAAATTTAGTTTAGAAGAGTTTTTTTTTTAGTTCTTGCATTTTTAAGTGAAATTCTTTATATTTTCCCATAATTGTGCGAACAGTAGTTATTGGTAAAGATGTCTTTTCCCAGATAATTATGATTTTATTTACCAAGATTTTGCTTAGTCTGTCAACACTTTCAAATTGTCCAGACACTATGCTAAGTTCTCTTGTAAATGCGTTACATTTCGCGTCATCCTGGTAGGATGGCAGTAGATTGTCGACAAAATCAGATGGTTGCCCGAAAATATGGCCATTTATAGAATTGCGTGTGTGCGGCATTTTCTCAAACAATAAAATGAAATAATGAAAAACCAAATCAGCGAAGCAAAAAATTTAAAATAATAAAAATGTTCTAGCCATCTATGATGCTTTGCTGTTTTCTGCAATGAGAATTCAATTCGAATGAATAAAATTAATGCAATAATTTAATTTAGTTTTATTTAAAAAAATTTTTATTTTAAAATGTCATGGCATAAATTATTTCTAATTTATTTCTTTATGTATATTCACAACTTTTCCACACCCCCGTTATTAAAATTTAGGTACTAAACTATTTTGTTTGAGTAGCGATCCACCCTACTGTTCATCTGAGTGAGATTTCAACTGAAGTTTACATCAATAAAGTGAAGAGAATGGCGACGGAAATTCCTCATTTAAGTTTGAGAGAGATAGACGCTGAACTTTTTGTATGCCACAAATCAATTTGTAATATTGCACATGATTTTTTGGGCATGAAACGCGTTGCCACTCGGCTAGTTCCGAAAGATTTGTAACAAGTCTATAATTTTGAATGAACTTCTGGCCAAAAACTCAACAAATATAATCAAAATATTTTTTGATTTACTGACCAACTTGTGATGCTTTTCTAACAGAATATATTGTTGTTCTTGAGAGCAACATATGCAAAAGGTGTATGATTTTCCATGGACTATTTATCTCACCAGCGTACAGTCAAAAAGAAGCTTTTCTACAGCAAGTTATATATGCAGCAAGCTCTGATCAAGCCTCGTTGACGACACATTAGATGTTTAATTTTTTGAGATATTATTTAAAAAATTAATATTTTAAAATGTACTACACATGCATACAAATGAACAGGTATAAGTGCATAAGTATACCACTGTTCTTTTTATGTTTCATACTTGAACTTAAACTAACGCGTTAAAATAAGGTGACATTGCATGTTTGAAAAAATGGACTCAATTAAAAACATTTGTTGTGAAAAAAGTATAATATATACAGACTAAAATTTTTTTAATATTGTTTTTTGTATTATAAATAATACAATTGTCATTTATTTTTAATTTGCCGGGACTTTTGAAAACGGGTACTTTTCATAGATTTCGATGTGCTCTTTCCGAATTTCAGCTTTGCCACCTCGTATTGTTGCCGCTCACTCCGCCACATTTCCACATTCCGCAAAATTGCAGCTAAAAACAGTTTTTTGCTAATATCTCCTTTCCAACTCATTTCGCGATAAAAACATATATGTACCAAATGAAACTAGAGAAATTCCCTACAATTCATGTTAAAACCTTTTTTTCCTAAAATCATTAGTTTTGTCGTATGAGCGCGGCAAAGTGTATTTAAAATAAAATAAAAATTTGGTACCCTGCTTGGCCCCCGGAATTGTAAGCGATGGTTGCAAATGCGAATGAATAAGTTAAAAAATTGTCGAAACCGGCCCAGTTCTGCTCGAAAATAAAATTTTTTGGGGGTTTTTAAATTATATTTAAAAAAAAAAATATGCATTTGGGATTTGCGGGGAAAAAAGCCATCCATCTATTTCGATGTTATATTTGGTGCAGAATCTGATTCTGGACATAGAATAATATTTTCATCATTTTCGAATATTTTCATGCTTTCCCATTAGGTGGATCCAGATGATTTTTCAAGAACTTTTTAATTAAGTTACTGTGTACACAGAAGGCCTTTCATATTCCATAAATAGTTTTTGAAAAATCATCAGGATCGACCTAATGTCCGTGATGAGATTCTTTAACAAATTTAGCATAAAAGTAGATGGTTTGTGTTTTTTGCCCGCAAATCCTACGAGCATAATTATTTTTTTTAAATACCATATAAAAATCCCACAAAAAACCGGATTTTCGAGCAGAACCGGGCTGGTTTCGACAGTTTTTTAACTCCTAATAGCTCAAATTATTGCATTTGCAACCATCGTTTTTACTTCCGTGGGGCACGCAGGATCACTAATATTTAAGCATTTAAATACAACTTTGGTCTAATACAATTTATATATGTATTTATAATATAAAAACTTTTTATTTTATTTGAAATACACTTTGCGGTGCTCGTACGCCAAAACTGATGACTTAACGAAAAAAAGGTTATAACATGAATTGTAGGGAGTTTCTCTAGTTTCATTTAGTACATATTAGGGTAGTCCTTATTTTTCTACTTTTGAATTATCATCGCGGCAAGCCATTATTCGATTATATACATCTAAATATGAAAGAGATTTTATTGTTTAAATTTTTTTATATGATTTAGAGCTCGCTACCAGTTGTAATTTGCCCTGGTGTAATTTGCCTATTTGAGTGAGCTTCGGATACGTGATATAGGACAAAAATCTAAGGTACACATATTTTTTTATAGTTGTGGAAACATAAGTGCGTAATTGCACATAAGTGCTTTATTGGAGCCCCCATTTTGAATTTTCAATTTTTGACTCCGGATTCATACTTATTGACCCCAAAAATTCTTCTACTTTTGATCACTTTTTCTGCTATTGATACCAAGGTGCCATGGTAGCGATCCCTTAATATCATTTAAAAATTTAAAAAAAGAAAATTTACTAGTTTCTTATGGTATATATTCAAATAATGTATTACTTCGTGAAATTAAAAGAACAAAAATTATTTTTCTTAGGAATAAGAACCACCCTAGTACATGCATGTTTTTATCGTGAAATGAGTCAAAAAGGAGATATTGGCAAAAAACTGCTCTTAGGCGCCATGTTGCCAAAACGGCGGCGCGAGCGTCAAAAATACAAGGCGGCAAAGTTGAAATTCGAAAGGAGCACATCGAAATGTATTAAAAGTACCCGTTTTCAAAACTCCCGGAAAACGTTCCAGGTAACCTCGTTTTTTCCCCCAAATGACTTAAGGTAAATTTTATAAAGGAGACTGACAATAAAAACGCAATGTTTCTTTTAAAATATAACTTTATTGGTATTTTCTTTTTGTATTGAAAGCTAATTTTCTTCATGTATTGAAAAAATTGTTTCTACCAGAGTTCGTAAATACTCATCTTTGAAGAGTAAAATATCCTTCATCCACCTCAATAGAACTCAACACAGTGCATTTCGTTTTGTTTCTTTCATTGGAAATGAAAAATAAACGAGTGATGATTAGTTAATCTCCGAATAAGTGAGCGAATCTTTTATTTGCATTTCTCTTTCGTTGCTGTTAACAGCATACGCTTTTGAAGAGCATAAGCCGATATGTGAGCTCGCTCTATTTTTTCCCCTTACTCAGATTATTTGAAAATGATGATTACTTTTCAATAATAGTTATAAACAGTGAGTACTGAGTGAGTTTTCTTTTGATTCCATCATGTTTTTATTATTCGTTTCTATTGGAGTTTGTTTTCTGTTTGTTTCTATTGAAGAATTTTGGTGGCCATTTGTGTGTATACACTTGTTCCTGTGTTTTATTAAATGTTTTATTATTAGTAAGATAGGAATATTTTCAAATATTAACAAAAGCAAATATGTATCATTTTGTTATGTGTTTTAAAAATATAAATTTTGATGATGTTAAATTTTAATGAATTTTAATTTTTAATTTAATGAATAAATTAATTTTAGTTAATTTCTTCAAATAAAAACGAATTAAATTATTTAAAGAATTTCTCTTAAATAAAGAAACATTTTTGGATAATATTTGCGTCTCATTTCATTTAATAGCAAATATCAACATGATAAGTATCAAAATACTTATCATTGATGAATTCAAATATTTTTCAGCTCAAATAAAATGCACATCATTTGCAGAACTCGGAAGATGAAAACAGTGACGATGTTCTCACTACAATGAGCGTTCTTTGTACATGAACGAATAACCAATACAAGTGTTTGAGGAGTTTATGCGAGAGCGTAGCGTTCAACGAGTTGCTCTGAAAAGATTATTCATTGCTTCTCTTTTTATAAATGATAACTCGAAAGAAGAGCGAGAGCGAATTTTGAGTGCTCTACGCACTCTGGTTTCCACACAACATTTTCTTTGCAAGATGCAGTGGCATCGAACGTATAAGAAGAGTGCGTACTGAAGAGGATTTTGCATCCAGGTGAGTATTGGAGAAGATTCAAATTTATCGATCGACGTCTTTCACAACAGCTTGGTTTTTATCCGTTAACTTTTTGGTAAATTTAAGGCAAATATCATGATTTGAAAGCTTACAATAGCCAAATCTTATGACCACGGTGGCCAATTGACTTCATCTCGGCATGAGATATTCTTCTCTTCGAATTTCATTTGCTATAAATGTATTGTGTCGTTGGCTGTGTGTCAAGTGGCACCGTCCCACAGTGGGTTTTTTTGGTTTTAAAATGACAAAGTTATTCATGGACGTAGTGAGAGAGAGTAGGGCAGGGAGGATCAGTTTTTCCTTCCCCCTGAACATAGAAAAATAAAATTTTAGAATTAAAAAGCCTAGAATTTATTAATATTTATTAATTTCTTATAAAAAATTCCGGCACATATTTTTTTTTTTTTATTTATCAGTCACATGAAAAAAATAATTTTGTTGACTCCTGAACAAAATCCTGGCTACGCCCATGAAGGGGTTTACATATTTTTTTTTAATTTCATAAAAAAATATGTGTTTCGAAAAGTAATTACGTCATTATTATGAAAAAGATACTAAAAACTTCATACTCTTATTAGTTTTATATTAAAAATTTGTGAATGTTGAATTTTTCTCCAATCAAAAAGTAGTTTATTCAAAGCATAAAATAAAGGACAACTTGAAATATTTTCAACTTTATGCAAAAGGTATATTTTGATTTTATTATTTTTTTTTTTTTTTTTTTTTGTTTATTAAGATCTTAGCAAGTTTTAAAATAAAATAAAAAGGAAATATTAACTGAAAAAAATTAGGAAAATTGTGTGAGCCTTTAAATTCCTGAAGGAGTTTGAATATAGCGAAAGTTAAGTTGAAAATATCTAATATATATCACTTTAAGGCTATAACTGTTATAAAATTTAGTACTTTGACCTTATATATCTGTAAAAAAATCCTGCGTTTACTTGCGAATACAAAAAATTGTTCATTTGAAAAAACCGCTAAAAATTTATATATTGGCTTAAAAGGCACTGGCTTTCAAGGCAAATTGTACTCTTAAATTTTAAAATACAATAAAACTAAATTCACAATTGAAAATCCTTTTTTTTTTTTTGAAAAAAAACTATTAACTTTTTTTTTGTTAATATTGAGATAATTTTCATTTGTAAAATCTAAGAAAATTTAAAATTATTTTTGAACACTACAACAGCGATTATGTTGCATCGAATATTTATGCTTCATACGAAATACTCAAATAAAACAATTTTGAAACGTAAATTAATTTTTGCTGTGCACTATTGAAGCTAGTTGAAAATGACTATCTATCTATATATATAAAAATGAATGTATGTATGTGGGTATGTGGGTATGTGGGTATGTGGGTATGTGGATATGTGTGTAAATCACGTATAGACTCCAAAACCACCGAACCAAACTTTATGCAATTTTTAGGGATACTGAAGCAACATTCGGGAAGTGTTCCTGTGAAGTTTGGTGTTGATTGGACAAGGGGGCGTGGTACCTCCCATACAACCCAAATTGGCTCTATCGCCCACAAACCAAAAAAAAATGCTTTATATCAAACGGTTTTAATCATATAAAACTAAAATTTAGTAATTTCGTTCAGATGGTTACTTCCGGTGACTGTGCAAAAAATGGGCGTGGTCACACTATATCTACGCCCACTTTTAAGAAATCATTGTAATTCCTGAGATGTTCAAGTTTTGATAGTGAATCTTGGTATGCAGGTGCTATGGATCCAAATGGAAGTCAGTATGTAAATGTAAATGTTGTCACGCCCACTTTTACCGCCCACAAATCAGTAAAAATGCTTTATATCAGACGTCTTTTGCCGTAGAAGACTAAGATTTGGTAATTTAGTTCGTATGGTCACTGTCCGCCAATGTACAAAAAATGGGCATGGCCGCACTATATCTACGCCCACTTAATCGAAATCTTGCTTATTCCTGAGCTGTACACGTTTTGATAGTCAATCTTGGAATGCAGGTGCTATGGGTCCAAGTGGCAGTCACTATGTAAATATAAACGTTGTCACGCCCACTTCCACCGCCCACAAATCAGTAAAAATGCTTTATATCAGACGGCTTTTGCCGTAGAAGACTAAGATTTGGTAATTCAGTTCGTATGGTTACTGTCGGCCAATCCACAAAAAATTGGCATGGCCGCACTATATCTACGCCCACTTGATCGAAATCATGCTTATTCCTGAGTAGTGCACGTTTTGATAGTGAATCTTGGAATGCAGGTGCTATGGGTCCAAGTGGCAGTTACTATGTATATATAAACGTTGTCACGCCCACTTTTACCGCCCACAAATCAGTAAAAATACTTTATATCAGACGGCCTTTGCGGTAGAAGACTAAGATTTGGTAATTTAGTTCGTATGGTTACTGTCGGCCAATGCACAAAAAGTGGGCATGGCCGCACTATATCAACGCCCACTTTATCGAAATCTTGCTTATTCCTGAGTTGTACACGTTTTGATAGTCAATCTTGGTATGCAGGTGCTATGGGGCCAAGTGGCAGTCACTATGTAAATATAAACGTTGTCACGCCCACTTTTACTGCCCACAAATCAGTAAAAATGCTTTATATCAGACGGCTTTTGCCGTAGAAGACTAAGATTTGGTAATTTAGTTTTAATCATTACTTGATAGTGAATCTAAGTGTGCAGGTACTATGGATCCCAGTGGCAGTCACTATTTATATATAAATGTTGTCACGTCCACTTTCAACGCCCACAAATCAGTAAAAAAGTAGAAGACTAGGATTTGGTAATTTAGTTTATTTGATTACTGTCGGCCAATGCATAAAAAATGGGCATGGCCGCACTATATCTACACCCACTTTCTCGAAATCATGCTTATTCCTGAGTTGTACACGGTTTGATTGGAAATCTTAGTACGCAGGTGCTATGGATCCAAGTGACAGTCACTATGTATATACAAATGTTGTTACGTCCACTTTAACCGCCCACAAATCAGTAAAAATGCTTTGTAGAAGACTAAGAATTGGTAATTTTGTACATAAGGTCACTATCGGCAACTGTTAAAAATGGGCGTGGTCGCACCATATCTACGCCCACTTTTTCGAAATCATGCTTATTCCTGCGTTGTACGCGTTTTGATAGTAACACTTCATACGCAGGTGCTCTAAGTGGCGGTCAATATATATATATAAAATTTGCCACGCCAACTTGTACCACCCGCAAATAAAAAAAAGTAACGCGAAATGGCCAATTTCAGCCCTTGAAAGGACTTTGGCCGAGCTTCTTATGATGAATTGAAATGATCGAGAACTGGACCTACAAGTTTTATGCCGATTCCGAACGGCTTATGTTCTCAAGAAGCTTTTCATGGCAGTTTTTACTCTCTGAGGTTTGCCATTGTCAGCAGAGAGGTGACGGCCGAACTGAAAAATTAATTCAATTGAAAAAACTTTCTGTGTCAGGTGGAATTCGAACCAGGGTTCTATCCCATATGGACCACACACTCTACCCACTACGCCACGGCCGCCACTTTTTTTACCCACAAATCAATAGAACTTCTATAAATCAGACAATTCTCATCGTTAAATACTAAAATTTGGTAATTAAGTTCATACGCTTACCAAAAATGTGCATGGTAGCACTATATCTGTGCCCACTCTTCAGCAATCATTTTATTTAATTTATTTATTTATGTATGTATTATAGTTAATTACAATTTAACAATTATAACTAAGTAAGCACTAGCTGCCAGGGCTATCGGTTAGAAATAATTTAAATTCCTGAGATGTGAACGTTTTGATAGTCAATGATTTGATAGGTATGCAGATGCTATAAGTCCAAGTGGCGGTCACTTTTTATATAAATTTTGTCACGCCCACAAATCCGTGAAAGTATATAAATCCAAATTTACAGTAAAAGTCGCACTTTATCTACGCCGACTTTTCAGAAATCATTTTAATTTCTGAGCTGTACATGTTTTGATAGTGAAACTTGATATGTAGGTGCAATAAGACCAAGTGGCGGTCATTATACATATAAATGTTGCCATGCCTAAATGTTTGTTTGTATACGTATACTAGAGCTCCTCACAAAAAAAAAGGTGTTTTTGGGTCGGTTGCTCAAAATAACGCTTTTTGTTATGATGATCCCCCAAATATTTCGACAGAAGCTGGAATAGTTTGAAAAAAAAAAAACAAAATCGAAATGGCCATTTCAAACCTTGAAAGGACATTGACCGGTCTTCTTATGTTCTTAATAACAAACGGTCAGACTTAATAGTTATTTTGTCTTGCCATGTTACTTTTGGTCAAATAAATTATCTATTCATGATAAAATATAGTGTAAAGTGAAGAATTAAATTGAATGAAATTACAAAAAAATGTACACATTTTTTAACATTTTACAATTTATTTGACTAAAAGTAGTATGGAAAAAAATTAATTTGAATTTTAGTGAAAATAATATGAAAAAAGTTAAACCAATCCATAAAAATCCGCATTATCTTTGGTCCAACGGAAAAAATTTAAGATTTTTGATGCAAAAGAACTTTTTCATTACTCTTATTTCTGACCGTTTGTTTTTTTTTAACTACCATACCAGGCAATATTTTTAGTCGAAATTTTTTGGGGCTCATCGTAACATAAGCCATGGATTATTTTGAAGACCCGGACTAAGCAACTTTTTTTTCTAAGGAGCGTGAGGCGACTTAATGTATATACGTATGTGGGTATATGTGTATATCACTTAAGGACTCCGAAACCGCTAAGCCAATTTTTATACCAAAGCCTTGAGAGGGTTCCTATGAAGTCTGGTGCCGACCGCAAAAGGCTCCTTAAATACACCAAAAATTTTCGATATCGAACAGTTTTGGTTTTTTTTTGTAGGTCGCACAGTCTCGGAATTCAGTATTCGACCTCAATTTACACATGCCGTTCCACTGGTAACATTTTATGGGCGTTGGTCGAGGGGCGTGGTACTTTTCGGCACCCCAAATAGTCGGTATAGTTTTCGAAATAAGTCACACATCAATAAAACTCGGTACGAACTTACTATAAAAGTATGGCTTCACTAAAGCTACACCCTCTTTTAGGGGATAAGCGCTGAGCGCAGCGAAGCGCGCCGGGTATAAGCTAGTTAAATTATAAAAATAAGCTTAGGAGTTGAAGTGAACTCTCATCGAAACAAGGCTGAAGGAAGAAGCTTTACAAAAATCGTCCATTTGCAATTGTGAAGCTTGAGTTTGGAAAGAAAATCTTCAAGCAACGTCAAAAACTGCTTCGCAAAAAATATATGAAGACAATGCCAAAAAATTACGCCATTTCGTTCGAAACTTTATTAAAATTCCATTTATTTTATAGGTGTAAAATTGTGAAATTCATTTAAGCAAAATTAACCTAACACACACACACACACTCACACACTAATTTACACTAACTAACTTGCTGCCAATTTTCGCGCTTAATAGTGTTAGTAAATGATCGATTTTTGTTTGCATTCATGCCATTAACCCATTTCCACACACCTGCTCCTGTTGCTATAAATCTTAATTTATTTGTGCCGAACATATAGCAAAATTTTGGCGAGGTGGCGCAATTATTTGACCCACACAATACTGCAGCAGCATGATGATGATGATGATGATGATGATGATGATGATGATGATGATGTTAGAAGAATAGTATACTTATTTTTAATATGCCACCTGATTGCATTGTCGGATAAAACTCACACCTTGGCCAAAAATTCAGCAGCGAATTGCATGCAATGCAGGTCTAGGCATTGAACTGACTGCTTATCTCTGTATGCAAGTGTGTGTGTGTGTAAGTTTTTGTGTATTTGTCGGTAGAATTTGTGGCTTATGCCAAACTTATGTGGGGAGGAAAATATCAAGGCAAACTCTATTTGCTAGGAAATATTCTGAATGTGGCTCAAATAGGATCAATTAAAATTGAGTGTTTGCGGAAGTATCGATGTGTACGCAGGACATCGAATGCGGTGAAGTTGGTAGAGCAGTAGTTGTTGTAAAGCAAGAAATCTGTATATTTGGGCAATGAGTGTCGGTGAGTATGTGTCTGCGTGTGGTATGAGTTCGCAAATATGTGCATTTTTAAAAATGGCGTAACGTGGCGTATGAGTAATATTTATTATTGGTGGCAAACTTCTTTTCGCTTTATGATTTTTTTTTTGGCACGCGTGTTACAATAGGTACTTTTATATTATAGTTAATATTGTTGTATTGTGTAAGAAAACATATAAATTTAATATATGTCGTGAATAAGTCGTGGCTGCCGAGGTGCAATGGGTAGAGTGCGTGGCCCATACGCCAGAGATCCCTGGTTCGAGTCCCACATGACACAGAAAGTTCTTTCAATTGAATTAATTTTTCTGTTCGGCCATCACCAAAAGCTTCTTGAGAACATAAGCCGTTTGGAGTCGGCTTAAAGCTGGTAGGTCCAGTTCTCGATCATTCACAACAAACATTTCATTCAAACATGTTCAATCATTTCACAACACAATTGATCATAAGAAGCTCGGTCAAAGTATTATTTTAATAATAATAATAATTTTAATAGTATAACAGATATATACTTTTTAATTAATCTATGATTTGTTGTTGTGACTAGTTGGTGTTTATATATTTAATTATTACTATATTTTTATATCACAAAATTTTTGTTTTAAGTTAAATTTATTTATTTGTTGTCTATAACCTCTTAATATTCTGTTATTTCTTGCTACATTCTTGCTAAGAAAGATTCTTTTCTTATTTGTGCACATCATTTTATAAAAAAATTTTGTACTACGCATAGCCTTTTCACTTTATATTTCTGAAGTACTCAAATTCAATTCAAAACCTTGTCAATTAACTCGTATTGTTTTACTTTCACTTCTTTTAGTACTGTTGCTAACTCTTTATTCATTTTATAATTTTGATCAAAAAATTATTTGCACCTGCCATTAAAATTTATGTTGCCAAAAAAGTTTTTTTTTTTTTAATTAAACACTTTTTCATGTGATTACATTTTCATTTCCGGCAGCAACATCATGACAGACGCAAATACTTCCGCAGAACATGCCAGCCTGTCATTGCTTCATGGCATAAAATATCCAGCTATGTATTCGTATTTCTTTTCATCGTCATACAAAAAAAAAAAAAAAACACAAACTCAACACAAGACTGTGAGTCACGAATCGTTATCTGTGCTATTATCCCTATAGGAACAAACTAACTTGTTTTTAAAAACAACTAATTAAGAAACTAATTTAAAATAAACTTGTATATGAACTACTTTGAATTATATTAAGGCGGCATCCACTGCAATTCTAAATAGTTTTTATTGCATTATATATGAAGTAATTGAAATACTACTTAAAAACAAGTGATTGATAAACTACTTTGAATTATATTAAGGCGGCAACTACTCTGATTTTGACATCTTTTAATTGCAAATATTTATTAGATTCCAAGTTTATATATATTTAACCATGTTATTTCATCAAATATTATTAACTTTAGACCATCAGTAATAGTTTTCAATTGGTTATTTTAAAGAAATTAAAAAAATAGTTTAAATATAACTAATTTAACAAGTTGTTGAAAATATATGCAGACGAAAGTCAATTGACTTATTTAGCGGTCATCACCATACAAAATATGTTAGTTCGTTCTATGAAAAAAAATTCAGAATGTCAACTAGTTGTGGTTGACAAAAAACTACTTTATCAACTACTTTATAATTAGTGGATTTTCCTACAGGGATTTTATTCCAGTTTGTCATAGTGTGGGTATAGTTGTATTTGACTATGAGCTTGTGTGTCTGTATTAGATTGTATGAGTGATGACATGAAAGCATGACTCGAACGGAAAGCGGAAATAAAGCATCGTCTATTTAACATAATCATATTTATGGTTATTTATTTCAGGAAGTTTCAACCGATTGCTGCGGAGATCGAACCAGATTGCCTTATTTAAGATTTTGGTAAAAATAGTGTTTTTCGACTAATCTTCCTATTTCAGACTTCCCCGTGGTGTACTGTGGAAGCCGAGTAAGCTCAAACCCTACCCTTTTGAAGTTTTAGGTCGGCTGATAGTTGAAGAGGGTTTAGGGCAGATAACGTACCAAGTTTGACTGAGTGCGCACATCTCTCAGATAGACTTCAGGTTGACTGACACTCCAGAGTCTGTTCATCTAGTAAGGTGCTACGGAAAGCGGACGTCTGTACTTGTATCAAGTGGCTCGCTATATAAATGTATCTATAGGTTTGCCAAGCAGCCCAAACCTTAGGCCGTACGCCCTTCTAACGTGAATGCAGATTGTGGGTCGGATTTGAAGCCCACCACGGAAAAACACATTTCAATGAAAGATCAAAGAACAAAAGGAAAAATGTTCAACAATGCATTTTCTACAGATATATGACTGAATTAAGGGAATCCGGGAGTTTTTCGAAAAAAAAAGACACAGACTTAAAAAATTTTTTTTTAAGCTGTATTTCATACTAGTGGAAATTTTTGTTTTTTTACGTTATTAAAGTATAACTACCGAAGATTTATCCCTGAAATTCTAGTCTAAAAATATTCGTCGATAAGGAAGAAAAAAGCAATGCCGCAAACGACATTAAAATTTTGCGGTGAGCAAGATATCTGCAGACTGGTTCATCTGAAAAAAAATTTTTCAAATCTAATCAACTTTGCAGGTATACCGAACTCAGACATTGTTGCGTACATGCAATCCCTTCTCGAACTATCGAACGCAGCTTTCAAATCGACAAAGAGATGTTGTGTGTCAATTTGATTTTCGTGGGTTTTCTCCAGGATTTGTCGTAGCGTGAAAATCTGGTCTATGGTGGACTTTCCAGGTCGAAAGCCACACTGATAAGGTCCAATCAGAGTTTTTGTACTCGGCTTTAATCTTCAACACAGTACGCTTGAGAGAACCTTATATGCGATGGAAATAAGACTGATGCCTCTATAACTTGCGCAGATTGTTGGGTCTACTTTTTTAAGTATAGAGCACAGTACGCTGAGGTTCCAATCGTCGGGCATGCTTTCTGCTAGCCATATTTTGCGATGAGCTGATGCATGCGCCTTATCAATTCATCGCCGCCGGTTTTAAACAATTCAGCTGACAGGCCGTCAGCACCGACTGCGTGCTCATTGTTTTTGAGTCGTTGGATAGCAACTCGAACCTCTTCATGGCTAGGTGGTGGTACTTCCACTCCGTCATCGTTGATTGGTGGCTCTGAACTGCGTTCTCCATGGGCGGCATTGGTGGAATCGTCGCCAGTAAGTAAATTGGAGAAGTGGCGTCTCCACAATCTCAGCACACACTGGTTATCCGTATTCAGATCTCCATTTTCGTCTCTACAAGTGGGCGCTCCGGGCTTGAAACCTTGGGTTAGACATTTAACCTGTTGATAGAGTTTTCGTGCATCCTTCTTGCCCTGGTATACCTCTGGTCCTCACGCTCACGCTTTTCCTGCGCTCTTTTCTTGCGTCTGAAAAGGCGCCTCTCTTCCTTGCTCTTTTCGCGTTAGTTTTCTCGCACGGCTCGCGTTGCAGCTGACTGCAGCGTTTTTCTATATGCGGCGTTTTTTACTGCTGTCGTGATGCGACACTCCTGATCGTATCATTGGCTCCGAGGTTGCGGGCGCCGGAAACCAATGACTGCTTCAGCGCCAGCGCGCATAGAGTGGGTTATATGCGCCCAAAGTCCGCCGGCGTCGTCGGATCCAGAGGTTGGTTGGTTGAGCTTAACAGAGAGCTGAGCGGAGTAGCCTTCGGCAGTCCGTTGTAATTGCAGCTTAGCGACATCTAGCTTTCGTTGCATTCCTGATGTCAAAATCAGTTTTTCGAACTTTCGTATATTTTCTTTCCTTCTGATACCACCAATGCGCCTTAAGTTGCCAACAAACTCTGAAAAATGAACTTAACTCTCGAACAATGTGAATGGGCTCTTACTATTATATTTGGTTTAGTTTTAGAAAGGGTCTTAGTTTTAACTAAAATCTTTTATACACTTAACCAAATAACTATGCATACACACAGAGTTAATCTACGCTTGCTATTATATGAAATGGAACTTTTTAGTTAGACCAGAAAATTAACTACTAAGTTAACTAGTTCAAGATTTCTACTTTTTTCGGTGAAAGTTTCACTTCTGCTCACTCTCATAATTCTTACTACTCAAATACACTTTAATACGAAAAGGTTTTCATTATAAAAAAATACATTTCTTGGTTCAATGGAGATGAAGATCTTCAGATTAATGGAGATGGGAATGCGCTTATTTAAAGCCAGCTGTGGAATTTGAATTAAGTTTTTCATTCATATCTCTCTCTCTCTCTCTCTCTCTCGTCAGCACTTCTCTTTCGTCAGAAAATTGACAAATATCTCTTTGCGTGTTAATCGCATCGAAAATTTATCGAATATTGGTTAAGATTGCTGCTATTTTCACAGATCTCCAATATTTTCCATTTAATAGTCGTTACACATCATTTATCATTGGAGGCGGATAATTTTCAAAAATTACTAAGGAGTCAAACATTGCTAATTAATTGAAATCATTACAAGCAGCAAGCTCATAGCAAACCGTTAAAGGGTTTGATCGATTAGTTCAAAATTTACCCCCTACAAAACAACAAACAGTTCACGAAATACAACTCGTTATAAAACTCTTTCGAGTTCACTTTAATTAGAGTCACAATTTTAATTCAATTAAGCAACATTAGCTGTTTGATATCGAGAACAACAGGGCTTGGCTCACTCAGTGCAAAATGCCGTTTTGCATACCAATCACCACGAAACCACCGTCCAAAACAGTCAGCCGGATATGCGTGTCGTGTGCGTTGATTAATGATGATTGATTGATTATTTGCGGCACGTTGACATGCATCCTTATTGTCGCCAACAAGGAAAATCATTAATAATAGCTAGAAGCAACAACAATTTCTACGCCAACAACAGCAACAAGAGGCAATAAAATACAATGTCAGGTCTTAACAACAATGGCGACGAGCAAAAAATAACTTGTTGGTAAAAGTGGTCTGTTGTTCGTTCTGTCGCATCGATCAATTTGTTCGAGTGTGAAGAATATTCGGAATATTAAAAAAACATAGGAACTATAAAAGGAAAATAAAACAAACACAATAACAACATTAGCTTCATCATTTTCATTATATTGGCTTTGTGCCAAAAAACCAAAAAACATTTCGGCACAAAAACGTTAAGAGCGCCATCTGTTAGCAGCATTATGAAAGTCAATGTAACACCAACTGAGCGGGCATCTATCCGCCTGACCACCACGGATGCTTTAGTTGTGTGTGATGCCGTGTTACTGGACTGGTGTTGTTTGACAATCACGACAATCGCTGGCATGAAGCGACCAAAAATACACATTCACCACCGGCACCAGCAACAAGTTGTTGAAATTATATTTGTACTTGCTACAAATGTGAATACAAACTTTAAGGGGGACTTCTGCTTTTTTTAATTTTTGAAGCGAAGCTTTTTACTCCTCGTTCTGTGATTTGCTTGGAGTTAAATCTGTTGTTAATTCAATCCTAATTCAATATCCTAAATCAATAGATAGAGGACTGTGTATTTGCTATGCTACAACTATTAAAAATTTGCTTTTATTTGCCACAAGGTGTCTCCAGCATCGGTTTGTTTGTATTGTGAATGCGTTTGTGGTTCTATTGGCATAGAGTGTAAATTATTATCTAGAGATTGCATCAACTCTGCTAAATCCCTGGCATGTGTTAACAGAATTATTTCACTTAAAAATATGATGAAAAAAACTCTGTTAACCTCTGTTGCTCAGTACGCAACTAAGTTCCAGAGCCCTCTCTCTCTCAGCTGCTCTGGAGGTGTTCGAGAGAAAAGTTCTTCGCAAAACCTTCGGTCCTGTTCGAGTCGGCGATGACTATCGCATCCGAATGAACCACGAGCTGTATGAGCTCTACGAAGACATTGGCGTAGTTCGGCGTATAACTGTGCAGCGACTACGCTGGCTGGGTCATGTCCATCGTATGGACGACGAAGCTCCAGCGAAAAAGGTGCTCGAGGCGAGGGTCGTTTGTCAACGACGACGAGGGAGACCATGCCTCCGATGGATGGACCAGGCTGAGGAAGCCCTAACCGCACTTGGTGTATCCGATTGGAGAAGGCGCGCGCAAAGCAGAGACGCCTGGCGAGAGCTGATGAGGTCGGTCGAAATCCGGACACGGGTTGTTACGGCTAACTAAGTAAGTAAGTAAGTATATATAAATTACCAAAATTTTACAAAAATGTGAGTTTTGAAAAGTGTCCAATTTAGCATGGAACCACCGATATATGTCTACTTTAAGATGCTGTTTAATTTCTTTGCTTCAACAATAACCGCCAAACAGTGCACAACTTACGGTTATTCAGGAGACGACTTCGACGTTTTCTGCTTGAGTTGAAAAGAATAATACAATAAAAAAAACAACTTTTTTTTTATCCTATATCTCTAAACATATTTGATTTGAATCAAAGAATGTTATGAATATTAGTCAATTACCACCAAAAAAAAAAATTACCACCAAAACAGATGACCCCCTTAAATATTTACTACGTTTTTACTGTATCTCGCGTGTCTGTCTCCTGATAGCTTAATGACATGAATGGCTTCATTGTGTCTTGCGGTAGTTATAGTGATTATTAAAAAGTAAATTATTTCTGTTGTTGTTGTTGTTGTTGTTACAATTTTATTGAGTGTTGTGCGGATCGGCTGTCAACTACCTGAGTGGATGTTGTAGAGGTAAACATTTTTTGTTGGCTCTTCAATATGTTTCTAAGAACTAAAAATAGGTTTCTGCCAACAGTTTTTTACACATATTCTATAAAATTTAGAGAGGAATTCTTTTTTTTTGCTTTTTTGAAATTTTTAATATTTTAAATTTTACGTTGGATAAGTTTTGCTTGTGTGCAGACATTTTCAATATTTCGTTTATGGAAACGAAAAAAAAAGATAAGAAATGAATTTTAAAATTAAGTACAAAAGTAGATTAAGCCAGTTCTAATTATTTTGCATAAAGTGATCGTTAGGAAGTAGCCGGAAATGAAACTTAAAAACGCTCTAATAAAAGTTATATCTACACTAAGAGGATCAATTTTTTAAAGTAGGTTAAAATATTTCGAAAAAGAATGAGTTGCCAAAAATTTAAGTAACACTCCCATACATGCAAAAGTAGATTTAATATCGATAAAACGACCTGGTGCTTTTGACTATGTGCTCTCCAATGACAATATTTTTATAGTAAAACTGTGCCTGAAAATTTGAAGCCTTGTTGATTCAAATAAAGAAATGTTTGAAATATTGGACGTGTGCGGATTGAACTAAATTGCTACCTAAAGTAAATTGTGTCGATAAAGCAGTTTTTCCTAAATTAATTTAGTAAAATTCCGAGCTACCTAAATGCTTGTTAAATTAAGGGCATTTCTTAAGATATGAGAATCATAACATTTCTTAACCTTTAACCTATTTGTAATTAGCCTTAATTAACCTTAATAAACCTTAACTGCTTTACCTTAATTTAGTTTAAGTAGCAATTTAGTTCAATTCGCACACACCCATTATACTCGAAAATGTGACGGAAATCACGCAAAGTTAATAAAAGTTTAAATGAGAGCCTATGGGCAGAAACAATATTTGTTGAAAAATTAAAGGTTCTTGAGGACCTTATATACGTAAATTGATTTATTTTTGGTTCTGTACATTCAACTTGAAAAAATTTCGTTAAGTATTTGGCTTAAAGTTTTCAAACAAATGACTCTGTAAAAATTTGAAGTGACACGCCTTCTTAAAATAGAGTGCATTAAATAAGACACGATATGATTTTGTTAAATTAAAGGTAAGGTAAGGTAAGGATAGGGATAGGGATAGGGATAGGGATAGGGATAGGGATAGGGATAGGGATAGGGATAGGGATAGGGATAGGGATAGGGATAGGGATAGGGATAGGGATAGGGATAGGGATAGGGATAGGGATAGGGATAGGGATTGGGATAGGGATAGGGATAAAGTAAATATAGGGATAGGGAGAAGGAGAAGGAGAAGGAGAAGGAGAAGGAGAAGGAGAAGGAGAAGGAGAAGGAGAAGGAGAAGGAGAAGGAGAAGGAGAAGGAGAAGGAGAAGGAGAAGGAGAAGGAGAAGGAGAAGGAGAAGGAGAAGGAGAAGGAGAAGGAGAAGGAGAAGGAGAAGGAGAAGGAGAAGGAGAAGGAGAAGGAGAAGGAGAAGGAGAAGGAGAAGGAGAAGGAGAAGGAGAAGGAGAAGGAGAAGGAGAAGGAGAAGGAGAAGGAGAAGGAGAAGGAGAAGGAGAAGGAGAAGGAGAAGGAGAAGGAGAAGGAGAAGGAGAAGGAGAAGGAGAAGGAGAAGGAGAAGGAGAAGGAGAAGGAGAAGGAGAAGGAGAAGGAGAAGGAGAAGGAGAAGGAGAAGGAGAAGGAGAAGGAGAAGGAGAAGGAGAAGGAGAAGGAGAAGGAGAAGGAGAAGGAGAAGGAGAAGGAGAAGGAGAAGGAGAAGGAGAAGGAGAAGGAGAAGGAGAAGGAGAAGGAGAAGGAGAAGGAGAAGGAGAAGGAGAAGGAGAAGGAGAAGGAGAAGGAGAAGGAGAAGGAGAAGGAGAAGGAGAAGGAGAAGGAGAAGGAGAAGGAGAAGGAGAAGGAGAAGGAGAAGGAGAAGGAGAAGGAGAAGGAGAAGCACATACATTTGACACACACATACATTTGACACACACATACATTTGAAGCACATACATTTAATATCCAGTTTAGGAGAAATATGAACTATAATCGATATTTGTCTTTAGTTTTTGTGTTTTTTGTAGGGAGTACTGCGAAAAGGAGGGTCGATGTGTTCAAAAAGAAATGTTGAGGAGGGGAAATATTTGAACCGGAACATACATTTGAATAGTTGAGTCAATTCAAGAGAGATAAACCTAAGCTATTTCCGACATTTACTTTTTAGTGTTTTTGTAGTGGGACATTAAAAGAGTATCTGGGGTGGGTGTTTTGTGAAGGATGAAAAATATTATTACCAGTTCATATATTTCATCCATCTAAGGGTTACCTCGTGGGAACCCAAAAATTGTTTGTCAAGTTTTTGCCAAATTTGTCGCCTTTTAATGCCTTATTTGAACGAATGAAAAAATTTTGATGAAATTAATTTATCATTGCTAAAATGAGCAAGCAAGAAAATGTACATGAATGAAATGCAGCTAACATTATTCAACCCATTTTTTTTTTTTTTTTTTTTTTTTTTGAGGAGTGTAATCTATGAATAAAAACTTTGAAAGAAGGATGAAAAAGTCTGGACCACTCTGAACACTTAATAAAAGTGTTTTTTGCATTAATGGGGAAAGAATTTGTACACCAATTAAATAATATTGACGAGAAGGAGTGTTACTTTTCTAATCGCTAAGAGTTTTTGCGGACACTAAATTTTATGCACAAACTTTATGCATGGAACAGATGTTTTGAGCTCAGGTGCTCCAAAAGCTTTAAATCTTTTGCTTTAACGAAATAAGCTTTGTGTTTTCAATAAAAATTTTGTTTTTTGGAATCATAGAACTCGTATCACCAATTGTTTCAGAGATTTACTCACTTGTGTACATTGAGGGGTATCTTATCCCTATAAGATCAATTTGGAAGGAAGGAATTTTGTCTATACACCAAGGACTTTTTAAAGGACGTAAAACAAAATTTATTCAGTTAAGAATATAAAGAAAATTGAGAAAGTTACTTTCAGCGTTATGAATAAAAAGTATCAAATAATGCATTTAAATTCTGTTACTACCATCAGGATTTAATTTAAACCAACACTCTCATAAACATCGTTTGTTACTAAAAGTTAAGGAAATCATTTGAAGGAAATCATTCAATAAACAATTTAAATTGGATCCAGAAACAAAATGCCTAAAATTACAAATCTAGCGTTTAATTAGCAACTGGTTTATAATTTAAATGAGTTATCCTCAATTTGTTAATATCTAATGGCTTTCAGCGTTATTAAGATTCTTAATTTGCTGATGGCAAGACAGCTCGGTACACATACACAAACGCAAACATCAGCGCACATCCTTGACCACACAAACATTAACAGATTGCTTGGAAATCAATTAGAGAATGGAATGGCAAAATCAGTACCACGCTTCAAGACCTTACGCAACATCATAATCGATTTATCTGGCAGTCAATCAAAAATATTTTATGACACGGAAACAGAAATACAGGATGTAGCAGAGGAACTTAATCTCCTCCACATCCATTTCGCTTTTAACTACTTGGTACAATTTTGATGCGAATGGTATGGCAAAACAAGGCACTTAAGGCAGAACCAAGTTATGCATAAGCAAGCCTAAGTTTTAGAGAAAAGTTACTGGAAAATATGCTTATGTAAAAAGTTACACAAGTTCACACATTTCCTGCTTTGCTGAAAATAGTTAACAACAAATTATTAAAAAAAAAATAATGTTGTAGTTATTATAACATGATTAACAATTTTATTTACAATGATAACTTCTAACTTGTGCTAAGCATGTTTGAAAATATAATTTACAAAAAACTCAAATATTTCTTATTCAATTTATGATATTAAAAATATCCAAATAAATACTTTACTTACTCATAATAAAGTTGGAAAATCTATTCTGCCTGCAAACTACGTTATCGAAAGCCAGAGCAAAAAATCGAAAAAGTAAACGAAAATTGAGAAATGCTTACGTAAAACTTGGGAAGCTCCATGCAATTCCGTACAAGTACGTACCTTTCAGGCTTTGTTTTGCTTGCGGATAACTCGATTCTGCCTTTAGACAGATGGCATATTAATTGGCATCTGAAAATCTACACGCATCATGCCTTCATTCCGGCGAAGTTGATTAGGCTGAATACAGCATCACGTTGATTGCATCCACAGCAATTCGTCGTGTTGGTCGTCATCGTCGTAATCATGAAGATGAAAGCATAGCGTGATAAAAAAGAAATTTTCATGGAAGTGATGGAAATGTGAAATTTGTACACATAATGACATGCCGCTTACTAGTTTACCACTCGTGTAGCCACAAATGAAGTATTACTTGGCTGAGTAAAAAAAAACCTTCCGTACTGGATTACAATAATTGAATTGTTTGCATTGTATGTAGGAACGACAGTTCAAATATTGATTGAACAGCAAATTAAGGATACGGCGAAAACATAATGTGTGTGTATATATTGCTCACTCATAAAAAAAAAATATTAATAAAGAAACTTTTGCTATTGACAACGAACCCTTAATTACTATGACGTGTTTTTGGAGTACCTTTTCATGTCAACCAAATTCGTCGTTTATAATTTATACAGAGTATTAATAAATCCTGGCTAAGTGTTATTTCTTTCGATTTTTCTACGAAGTGTCTTTTCGTTGTGTTATCGTTGAATTATATCTTTGAATGGAATGTTGTATTATTTAAGTAGGTTATTTTAGCTACATTTTACTATGTAAATATACTTAAGTTAAAACAAAATAAACAAGGTAACTTATTTGTATAAATTTAAGTACTTATTTAAGAGAGTTAATAATACAATAGAAGACACTTGAAAGTTTACGGTTTCATAGCTGCAAAAATTTTAATTTTTTAACTTGCTCTGAATAAAGATTGCTTTAATACAAGCCTGGGCATTTTAACACAGTCACATTTTATTTTGTCTTGATCAAGCTTGCCATTCAAAATTCCCGGAACAATTCCCACGAAAATTACCTTTTTCCCACAGTACCATAAATTAAATACCACCAAAATTACCACGGTCAAAATAAACCAAAAAATTCCCACCGCAATTAAAAAATACCTCAACAAAATCCCGCGATCATTAAAAATTACCACAAAAATACCGCGCTTTTTAAAAATACCACCAAAAATCCCATATGCATTTAAAAATCCAAAAAAAAAAAATCCCGTACGAATTAAAAAATACCACAATAAATCAAAATATTCGGAAAATCTGGAGATGAATACAGAAGCGTATTTTGCAACAACAAAAATTTAAGGAATTTTACAAAGGTAGCTTACGACATAAAATCGTGGTGTATGGTGAATGGCAATGATTGCATATGAAGTTTTGCTTAATAAATGTAAAAAAAAATTATTTAAAAAAAAAAAATTCCCAAATTCCCACGGCAATTAAAAAATACCACACTGAACTCCCACGCTAATTGGAAAATACCACGCTGAATTAAAAAAGACCATGGGAATTCCCAAAAAAAAAATTCCCAAGGGCAATTAAAAATTACCACGAATGGTTTTTTTCCCACATAACTGGCAATTTTGGTTTTGATAGTATTGGTGCGCACTCAAATCGCGCACACTAAGCTCATACGACCCTGTAGGGAAATCAACTAACTTAAAAGTAGTTGAAAAATTAGTTTTTTGTCAACCACAACTAGTTGAAATTCTGACTTTTTTCCATAGAACGAACTAACATATTTTGTATGGTGATGTCCGCTAAATAAGTCAATTGACTTTCGTCTGCATATATTTTCAACTACTTGTTAAACTAGTTAAATTTAAATTATTTTTTTATTTACTTTAAAATAACCAATTGAAAACTATTTAATATTCCACTTACTGAAGATGAATTTAAAAGCATAAAAATTTTAAATTTCTATACATCAAAGATATCATTTATTTGACTGTTTTGAAAAATACATAAATCATGCCAAAAAAATCATGCCTGGTCGACACAAAAAATTCTGAAATATAAAATCTGAAAGCAAAATGTAAACAAAGTGATCAGAGTTTTTTAATGGAAAATTGTGAAATGTCGTTCTTTGTGGTGTTTTAATTGATTTTAAAATAATTCAAAAGTGATTCATGGCAAGCTTCATTGCCACTTAAATCAAAAAAGGACTAGTTATTACATTCAAGGAGCGCAACAGAAGTACGTTGCGATGGTAGATATAATTTCATTATTCCTTTCTTCATTTCTGCTTCCAACAGGTGATAGTTCCAGAAGCTGGAGGAACTCTGCGCTTATATGTGAGCATGCCTACCACGGAAGCAGTTTACAAAAACGGGCACGCCACCGCCTGGGTACATGAGCGAAGGTGCCGATTCAATTGATCGGAATTGTATGGATACTGCGCCTGGTGTTTAACACGAGCCAGCTTTTTGATGCTTCATTTTTTTTTAAATATGAGCTAAACAAGCGTGTCAGCGGGATTTTCCACGCTTTGCAACCATCAATCATGGTCGATGGACACACCGATATTTTCCTTGTTGCTTCTTTTAAGTGTCAATCGCAATGAAGTGATGGAGCAGACTCGACGCTACGTAAGGAAAGGCGTGCGTCTTTACTATTGAAGTTAAGTAATTTTGAAGTTAAGTAAGTTTGAAGTTAAGTAAAATTACTGAATGGTTAAGCAGTTTGTATTTGAATATCTTAAATAATAAAGAATTTTTAATTGTTTCACAGGGTTTAGAGGCAGTTTATTAGTTTTAAAGTGTGCTCTGTCTGTCTTGCAGCTCAATGTCGTAAATAAAAAAATATGTCTTTTTGAAACAAAATGTTAGTGAAGACTAAAGTTAATAATATTTGATGAAATAACATGGTTAAATATTTATAAACTTGTAATCTAATAAAAATTTGCAATAAAAACATGTCCAAGTCAGAGTAGTTGCCGCCTTAATGTTATTCAAAGTAGTTTATCAACCATTTGTTTTTAAGTAGTATTTCAATTACTTCATATATAATGCAATAAAAACTATTTAGAATTGAAGTGGATCCCGCCTCAATATAATTCAAAGTACTTCATATACTAGTTTATTTTAAACTAGTTTTTAAATAAGTTGTTTTTAAAAACAAGTTAGTTTTTTCCTATAGGGGATTTACAGCGCAAAACGACATATATCATCACAGCATCACCTTCAGCGAACAACTGAATTATAATCTCTTGTGTTGTGAGCTTTGTGTACATGTGAAAAGTTACGCTCAGAGAGCGCTGAGTGAGATCAGTGAAAAATCCCGAATGTGTAAACAAAAATCCCACTTATTCCCGCCAGAGGTACCTTAAAATCTCACCAACAATCCCACCAACGAAAGTATAAGTAAAAGTACATAGAACTTTTTTTTCAACAAATAAGCTTATATGCTCGTAATAAATTATCGTATATAAAAAAAAAAAATAATAATATATCATTAAAAATCGTTCGTAACAATTCATTTTGATAAAAAACTAACAATAATACTATGGAGCTTTCTTGGTTTTTAAAAAATATCTTAAAAAATAAAAATTTAATTTAATAGTTTTAAATGTTTTCCGTTACATTTAGCACTACAGAAGCAGCGCTTAAAGTATCTTCTCCAAGTCTGTTTCCTTTTTTTTTTTTTTTTTTTTATACCCGTTACTATTCAGAATATCCTTGCGGCGTCTGCGTTGGAGTGCGGTAATGACAGGACAAAAGTTGACAGTATTGTTAAATTTGAAAACAACGGAGCTTAGGACCTTTCTGTAGGCCACCTCTTTCTAAAAAACTCGGAACACTATAGGCATTGAGATTAAATAAAAATGGTAAATCCTTCCATTAACCTTCTAGTGAACATTTTTCCACTTCCACCTAATCTGTGATCAAACAAAGAACCTTAAAATAAACTCTCTTTAAATATTCAAAGGTTTTTTGGGTCCAATTTTGGGGCAAAGCTGCCACCTAAGGTTTTTTTTATTTTGTCAGGTATGAAAATCCCACTTTGAAGCATAAAAGCCCTTCCGCCCTCCAAGGGATCAAAAATCCCGAAAAATGGGCGAAATCCCGCCAAATAACATCACTGAGTGAGATATGGGGCGTCCAGGCCTGCTTTAATAGTATACACATCGAAGCGCCGTTATCTCTTCTTATTGAGCACATATTTCTCTTTAAAATTCTACGCATCAAGCAATTAAATTATCACTGAGTTTAGTTGATGGCAAACTATTAGCACGATTATAGAAAGTTTACGTTTTTTTTTAAAGTGATAAAACTTTAATAATTCTAAAGAAAAAATGTAAAGGTAATTTATTTTTTAGATTATTAACTTTGTGTTTTGTGAAACTGTTTTTATAATTATGGTTTCGTGTTTTTTTTTTTTTTGCGAAAGTCCGAAGATATCAGAAGATATTCGATTGTTGAGGAGCGGAAAAAAGGTGAATCGTATCGGAACATTGCAATCAAATTATCCATATCAAAAACAGGAGCCCGAAATATCTATGAAAAATTTAAAACTCGAAATTTGGAGGTAGAAAACTAAAAATATTATTGCACAAAGAGCGAATTCTTAAGCGTAAATATCGGCCAGACAGCTTAAAGAATGCCTAGAATTAAATATCTCGGAAAGAACGGTGCAAAGGAAATTCGGAAGTTTTGGACTAAAAAATGTTGTGGCAAAGAAACGACTTTTAATTTCGAAGGTTAAAATAAAAAATATGTGTGTGGCCGCCACCCACGGTAGAAGTGAAACTCTTACCCAAAAAAGGAATTTTTTGGACAGATTGCTAATTTATTTTACTAACAAAATATAGGGACATTGTAATACTATAGGCCATTCCCAAACTATTTAAAAAAATTATTATTAATATTATTAATAAATTATTATTAAAAATTAAAATTATTATTATTAACATTGATTCCGTAAAGGAAGATCAACCACTACAAATCTTACAACAATGGCTCGTATTCATAAAAATGAGATCTTACCTTTTTCTCCAGGTTTTGAGCAATTGTTCGGTTAAGTATGCATAAAAACAATTGGCTTATGGGCTTCATCTCACGTGATGAGATTGATCTCACTGTTGAGCAATGCCTTGAAATCGAAAGCTCTCACTGAGTTTAAGCTAATATATTCGTATGCATAAAAACCAACTTCTACTCACTCAGTAGAAGTAGAACTCACTCAACTCAGTTTTGTCAAAGAACGTAATGTGTGAAAACGGCCGAATGTTTTATGTGCGAAAAACAAAAAATATACAAACCGCGTTCATCAATTAGTCAAAATGAACACGTCCAGCTATTTTACCGGTTTGAAAAGGAAAATATAGAGTGGCTGGCTGAATATTTGTGTGAGGACGATAACTAAACCTGAGGGGGAGGATTAACAAAATTAGAGAAAATTAAAACCTTTCTAAGATTTGTTGATGATGATCCCGGATTTCAGGTTGGAATCGGCTAAGTTATACAAAAAACCACAGCTTTGCGTACTGTTAAGCAAGTTGCCAATGCAATCGCAAGCAAAGAGAACAATTGAATTGCATTCCCATAAAGCAATGAAGCCAGAGAAGAGCACAAATTAAATGGACTTAAAAATACAAACTTTCCTTTTGCTATCGATTAATATTTTGTTATTTTGCTTACATAAAATCTTTCTTAACCCGTATTGTTCCGTTTTGAATTTGTATTATTTAAAAAAAAGAAGTCCGTCGCGAAGTCGAAATTTTTACAAAAAAAGAGTCCGCCTCTGAAAAAAAAATAGTCTAAAATGGATTCGTATATGAAGTCCGTTCCGAGTTCAAGACGAATCCGGAAAAGTGGAAAAAGCAATTTGCGTTTTTGAGAGGAATTTCATACGAAAAGGGAACAGTTTCGGATCCGCATCAAACCCCTTTCGGATAAAAAATCGAAGAAGAACAGGGGGCATGTATTACAAAAATACAACTTACATTGAATTTTATAAATTGTTGGGTTATCCTTTTTGCCCAACAGTGCAACCATTTCCCTCTCAAATTTTATTCAAATCACTTTTTTGCTTTTATTATATTTAAAAATATTTATTATATTTTTCTATTTCGGTCCACATTGTACTTTTCCTTTTTTATTTTGCTTGAAATGTCTTTTTTTATCTTTAATACCGGCAACCGGCATTTCTCTATTAAAATTTTGTGTTGCTTAATTTTTTCAATCAAATATAAGCTTACTAGTATAAAAGCCCGTCCTATGACGGGTTGGAAGCATTACCGCTAAACTATAATTATTTTTTGCCATTATTACAGTGCCTTGACAACATCCCAGAAGGAAACTGAGGAATGCTTCTTATTTTTCTTCGAGGAATTCTTTATTGAAAATAATATAAAAGAAATCATGCATACCAAGGTAAGTGAAGAGGTAATGTGTGCGCCACCTCATCTGCTCTTCTTGAGTTACCATCCAGTTGAATTGAGGATTCTTGTAAAATTCTATGTATTTCTTTGTGCATCGAAATGTACATCGATATTTTAAAAAGCATTGATGCATTACCGAGTAATATAAAAATTCGATGGTGTGCAGTGAGGGATATATTACATTTTCTGTGCCATCCCCTTGTTGAAATTCATCGATGAAGGTAATGCTTAGCTATGCAAGCTATAGCTTACCACTTCGTTTACCTAGTCGCTCACTTTCCTGCTGAGATACTGTTGTGAAAAATGTTTAGCCTGATAGTATTCACATAGTACATAAAAGGCAAGCATGTCACTGATAAGTATCAAATTAATTTTCTATGCATGCTTTCAGGCTGATCGCAAAAAATAATTACAGTTTGAGCGATATTGGGTGCAGTGCTTCCTTTTTATACGTATATAGTAGGATATTTCACTGAACGTCTCCTGCGTTCTCGTCAACGCTGTCTACTTCGGTTGAACTCAATACCAAAAATAAGCACTTGCCTAAGTAATATTGTAACTATCAATTTAATTCAGGGACATAACTGTCTTGCAACTTTTTGGGAATTGGTTAAAATTAATGATTAAAATCGCGTAAAATGCATTTTAGTTATAAATAATCGTTATTTTTGAAAAAAATGTTTTTTTTGGTTGCAGCATAACTTTTATTTTTGAAATATATATTTTTATGTTGACTAATAATAGTTATTTTCTGAAATTTAATTTTTCGGTTATTAGTGTGAAATATCAGTAGAAAGTTTCGATTTTAGCACTTTTATGATTTTTGTTATGTATTTATGTTTCAATTCACTTTTACAAACATTGTTTGTTTCAAAATCTTTTCTGCAATATTGCATCAGAGATCACTTAAAATAAGTTTCAAAGCTGAGAAAAATCACTCCACAGTAACTGGAGAATAAAGAAACTGGAAGTAAAAATATCCAATTCTTGAATATTGTTGCTTACTTTGGAATCCAGCATTTAAAGTGCACAAAGAAGGTTAAAGGCTAATCGAAAACGTATTAATTGCGATATCGAAACGACATTGAAATTTCGATATCGGTTCGATATCGAGATGATATCGCAAAAGCAATAACTTCTATCGCTTAGGATGCACGATACGATATCGTAATGATATCGAAAAAGGCATTTCTCGATAAAATTGACCTATTGTTAACGATATCGAAAACATATTAATCCTCGATAAAGAAACTATCGCAATGCTATCGTTATTATACTATCGTAATGATATCTAGTACTTTTATAATATAGATATCGTTACGATATCGAAATGCCATCGTCATTCTACTATCATAATGATATCTAGAAATTTTTAACATAGATATCGTACTACTATCGGGACGATATCGCGTATTTCTGTGTTTAAAACTCGTAACAATATCGTCAGACTATCGCAAAATTTTTCTACAGAGGTATGGTTTGATGGATATTTGCATTGAAATCGATGGGAATTAGTTTAAGGGGGTCTTCTCATTGAGCAACTTTTTTTTCAATTTTTTTTTTGCATTTGTTTATAGCTTGGGTAGTTGTGAATATGCCCCTAAAAGGATTTTTAGAAATTCGAAATACTTTAGAAGATACAGCCTTTTTTGTGAAGCAAGGTCTGATGGACAAGAAGGTGATGGAGGTAATAAAACCAGCTTACGAAGCGCTGTCGGCAGATAATTTGCTTGAAAGATGCCTTGGATCTGAGACTCAGAACTCCAATGAGTCCTACAATTCTGTTCTTTGGTCACTTTCGCCCAAACACATCAACTCAGGCGCACGCAACATCGAAGTGGCCAATTTCATTGCAACGTGCCTCTTCAACGACGGTTTTATACCCATACTTAAAATTATGGGTTTGATGGGTATTGCGATTGGCAAAAACGCATACGAATACGCACTATCTCGCAATGAAGACAGATTGAACCGATCAGAGACTCGAGCTGCGGCATCATCAAAAGCTGGCAGAACGGCTCGCAGAGCAGAGAGGGCAGCAGAAAGCAGTTTCTACGAAAAAGAGGAAGGTGGCCTGTATGGAGCTGGCATCGCCGACTAATATTTGTAAGTAAAAATTGTCAGCTCTTTAAAACTGCATTTAAACATTTTTGATTTTTTTTTTTTTTCCCAAAAAAATTACTTCAAACTTTAAACGCGTTTATCTCGAACCCACGTTTTTCGAAATGGCGGCCATGATATCTCCAGTTCAACTGAACCGATTTTCATGAAACAAAATGGAATCGACGCAGAATTGTCACCATTCTCGGGTGAACCTCGACCATAATTTTAAAAAATTTTTTACTATTTTTTTTTTACACTAAACTACAAAAAAAAAAAAACCCGAAATTGAAATTTTTTTTTTGAATGACCGCCATTTTGTCAAAAAAAATCACAAAATTAAGCTTGAGGTTCACCCGAGAATTACATCTATACTGATTATAACCCCGTTTTTTTTTTCATTTCAGACGCTCCGGAGACCCGGAATCGTGGCCGCCGTGACGACACCTTTTTTTTTCACCACCAAATTTGAAGTCTCATTACTTTTTGAACAGCCCACGTATCGAGGCAAAAAAAATTTTTTATTTACTTTGAACCTTTTGTAATACAATAAATAAAAAAAGTTTTCAATTATTCTTTGCGTTTTCAAATAAGAATTTTTTTAAAAAGGGTCCAAAAAACGGGTTTTGAATGAGAAGACCGCCTTAAATTAGTTAAAATTGAGCCTCGTTATGACTTAATTTTAGAAGCTCAATTAAAATAAAAAATTTTTAAATCGACCAGCCCATTGCCAAGATCTGATCATTGAAACATTCCACAAATCAATGGCAAAATGACACCGTGAGTTGCACAATAAATTTTATCATATAAAAATTTAATAAAAAAGATAAATTATATTCTACTAAAAACAACAAAAAAATTGTCCCTTCTGTCGGCAATTTTTACATGACATTTTTAAAATTAAATTGGCCAAAAACCAGCCACAAACCAAAACAAAACAAGAACAGAAACAAGTGGAAGTTACTAACAAGAGCAATCCATGCTAGAACCCACTAACACCCACCTCCACATCCGTTCATTATAATTTTAAATAAAGTTTGACGCAATTCATAGAAACCAAAGCAAAAAGTTGCAGTTTCACTTTCACAAACAACAGCACAATATAGAAAAAAAAAAAAAAAATAACACAACTAACAAGAATAACAATAAAACAAAAACTTGGCAAAAAACAGCAAAATATACACAAAACACATCCGGAAGATTTGGAAATCTGGGTGTGGTGTGGTGCTGCGGCGTGATGCTCCTGGCGACATGGCATGCAGATAGATATATTAGAGAGTAAATCACAAATATTAGCGAAAATAAATCGTGCTTATCCGCTTTTAAAAATTGAGTTGTGTGCCTTTATCGGAAAGTGTGATTTTGTGAGTTGGTGTGAGTGTGATTATGATTTCGATTGTATGTTAGAAAGAAATCCGAATCAAGCCGATGTTTTCCTTCAAAATTTTTCAATTTTATTTTATTTCATCTCGTTTATCTTAATTGTTGAAAAAAATTGGTTAAAATGAGATGACAGAAGCTAATTTTAATCGACAAGGCTTAGCTTTACGGAAATGCGTACCAAAAAATATGCCTTACCAAACACACCAATACACACTCAAAAGACTCCTTAAGGGGAGGGTAAGGTTTGTTTCGTCTAAAAAATACCTTTTTTTTATGAATTTTCTTAGAAAAAATTATTTCAGTAGGTTTATTTTACATATACATAATTATTTTACATATTATATAAAAGTACAACATTTGAAGAATATTTAAAAAAAATGTTTGTTCAAAAATAGAGAGAAATAACAGATTTATTGTAGATCTCCGCAGGCGCCTCGAAAAAAAGTTTTTGTGCGGTGACCAACCTACAGCATCACTGGATCATCTGAAAACAAAAAATCTAAATTTGCTTTCTATAGTTTCTTACTTTATCTCTCCTGTCTCGTTGAGTTTTTTTTTTTTAATTTTTAAATTTTTCAATTTTTTGCACCATTTTGAAGCCAAAATGACGAATTTTGACGAAAAAATCGACCTATTTGTTATTGTGAAATTGTTAGTAACTAAAAAATTTGAAAAAAATCGACGTAACTAGAGAGCTATTTACTTGCAGAATATGTGTACAAAACTTCAAAACGATCGGTTCAGTAGTTTTTTCTGTAGGTTGGTCACCGACTTTAAAAATTACATGTTTGGAAAAATCGCTTTAAAGTTTTGTAGACTGAAAAAATGAAAATATCATGAAAAAAACTAGATTTTCTTATAAAATACGTACATGTCATCATCGATGCCGGGTCCATACAGTACATCACTATCATCCACGTTATCTAAGGCATCATTCTGCTCCTATCTACGTAAAACTCTGCCTTCTTTGATCAAGCGAGCAGCTTGCTCGTCAGCTCTGCTGATTCGCAAAGAGTGCGTAGCGCGCGCCCATTAATGCGTGAAGTGATGCAGGAAGTGATGAAGTGATGAAGGTCCTGAAGTGATGCCCAAATCTTGCATGAAGGTCAGAAAAGCAATAGAGCCTTTGTTAAAAAGTGATGCTGCTACTACATATACTGCAATTTCAACGAAAGTTGCGGTACCACTCACTGATTTGGGACTAATTTTCCATATGAGTTGGTTGTAGCTTTCGTTTTTATTCTGCGTGAAACCACCCAGACAACGTTCCAACAGCGTGTCTTTGCTTCAGTCTTCATATATTGTCTTTATTGCGTCTAAAACATCAGCTGGAAGCGGAGAGTAACTGTGTTACTCATTTTGTCCACAGAATCGTGATTTATTTGAATTGCTAGCCCATAATACACTTGCCAGTTAATACACTTGCCTTTACCGGAAAGAGTTTTCCTCTTCACCTTTTTATCAGTTTTCGTTTTTGCATCGACCACGTGCGATTTCACTTAGTCACGCAGACGTTTGCCCATCCTATTTTGGACGTGTCCAATACACTCTTTCTTGTTTATTATGAAGTTGTCACCGTAAGGTTTCGCACTGACTACTCCGGTGTAGGCCTTGGAATCGCCATCACCAATATAATTACGGTATTTTACTTTTAAAAACTCTATCGAACGTTGAAACATTTTCACGATAGCGCTCACTTCTATGTTACCAGATGGCCCACTGTGTTTTGATTCACATTGTCCTTTGTTCACGTGCTTCTCGTGCCACTCTTCATATTTCGAAGGTCCTAGTTTTTTGCTCCAGGTTTCACATAAGTTCACAGTACGAACTGCTGACAAAAATATCAAAAATTTTGCCGGTACAATAGCCGATCAATGACGATACACCAAAGAGCGAATTAAATCCTCTTTTTATAAACGTGCCGTCACCGGATACTGTAATTTCATCTGTGTCTTCGCGATTATTTTGCTTACAAGTCTCTTCTTTTTCTTCTTTGACGACAGAAGCTAAATATTTATTCGCAACAGTTTTTAAGCTGGTGTTAATTTTTTAATGAAAATATTGTAGCACGGTTTTGAAATAAAACTACTTGCCATGTCCATCAATCGTAGACATTACATCAATTCTTCCACTAGACGGAACATAGTTTGGAATTTCCCACTTTTCACACGTAACTTTTATTTTGAAGCCAAGATCTTCTTTTTTACTAGATTCAAATGTCACTGAGCTATCACACATTTAACACTTCACTAAAGTTGCTACAGTAGAAAAAACTGGAAGAAAGTCTATAATTCGATAATGTTTTTTAAGATCTTCCTCGACTTCAAGCGAAGCATTCAATTTGATTTTTATCGCTGATGCACTAGGCGCTCTTACTGTCGTTCGATCTTACTGCGGCATTACTCTTTTTCTTGGTCGGCTTACTCTTGGGCCACCCTGTGCACGTCCTTCTTTGCCAGTTGGTCTTAGCATTTTTTCGATGATAAATACAAAATCACTAAGAAAACTAAGCAAAAACAAAACGGAGCACGAGTTAACAAAATCGGAGCAAAACTGAAATGACGCACATATCTGCTCTCCTAAGCGTTCAATTTTAGACTGAAATATATATTCTACATCGAAGGATACAATATGCGTTACACATTTTATTTACCTAAAGTTATTAAGACGAAAAGAGGGGACAAAAGTAATACAATAGAGATAAAAGGCGTAGATAAAAGGCGCGCAAAACTAAGTTAGAGTTACGGTCATTCAACGTACGTAAATTTAATACAATATTGTTCAGATGTTGTACTTTCATAAACAATATAAAAAAAAAATATGGGGGAAAAAAAGTTGTCAAACTTTACCTCCCCATTAAATGAAGGCATAAATTAACTGGACCGTTGCACAGCACCATAATGTTAAACTTTCAACAGAAAAATTTAAAATTTGATGTTAAAAAACATTTCATGTTTAAGTTCGCTTGAGCAGAATGCTAGATATATTGCTAGGATAAAGATAGTGGTAGGCAGGGAAGTGAAGCCAAAAAAAAAAAATATATGATAAAAAATCTACAAGTACCTACTAGTAAAAAATTAAAAACAAGGATATGGGCATTTCCGTGGTGGCGCACGTGACGATCGTACGACTTTAATGAGTGAAAAAAGAAAGAAAATTAACTTACAAGTTCCTTATTTTGATTTCCAATAGCTTACTAAGCACTCTATACAAGGTGTAAAACCTAAGAGTTGTCTAAAGCTCGGCTCTTAGATAGAAGCCACCAAAAATTATACGTTACGTGACAACATATAGAAGTGGTTTTTGACTTGGATCACAAAATTAGAAAAATTCTGTAAATTGGCAAGAGTTTTTGTATAAAACTTTTCTTAGAAGGATTTGAAATAGTATAAGTCTATTTTCAGTGTAATCAAATTTAAAAACCTTTTCTCGTTTTTTTTTTTTATTTTTTATTGGGCTAAGTATGAAACGTTACGTGACATGGCGTTACGTGCTATTTTTTCCATTGTAATTCATTTGGGTAATTAAGTTATTAGGTAACATATTTTATATATTCTGCCTCTCCTTGCCTTAACCACTTTTCATTATCTTTAGCCAATGCCTTCCATTTTTACTAAAACAAAAATGCTTACGAAACATTTACAAAACATTAACTAAAATGAAAAAATACATTTGTGAAACAGTGCAGACGATTTGATCATTATGGTAAATGAATTTATATTTAAATTGCTTAAATCAATAAAATAAAAATGTTTCTCTAAGATAATATCATTATACAATAACTTTTTCATAACTTTTAATTTTCGTATCACGGTGAACTTTTTGGCGGAAATGCCCATATATAAAGTAAAATATTATATTTTCTCAAAAAATTAATCGAATTTTTTCAACTAACTAATCTACATCAATTCCAGGTTCATATAATAACCCCTCTAGAGCCTCATATTCTACTTGTAACTCAGCAGCATCCTGTTGTTTTGCTGATTTTTGTCCTTTAGCAAGTTCAGTGCTCAAACGGTTGGCCTGTAGCGTGCGCTTATGATTGCGGACTTTTTATTATAAATATATATTGTATTACTGTATATAGTATACATTATATTTTAAAAATTATATATATAATAGAAACCGGTATAAATGAAAAAAAGGAGGAGCGCAGCGAGAGAATAAAAATTCTAATCAAATTCATGAAACCAAGTGCTCGACGGCACGCGCTAGATACGCCTTTAAAAATATTTCTGGTTCAAATATTAAAAAAAATGTTTACACATTCTTTTAACATAATTGAAGACTTTTATGAAAAAAAAAAAAATGTTTGTCCTTCAAAAAAATTTTTTTGGATAAAGGCACCCTTAATAACTGATAACAGCAAGTTTAGCTATAATCAAATCAAATTTTGCTTATGCAAATTTAAATACGCTAAAAAAACGTGTTGTAAGGAAAATATTTGATTTATCCACGTAAATATTTAAATGCAATTTATGCACGGGCGCGGAAAGTTTTGATATTTGTCATTTCCCTTAATTAAATATTAAGTAAAAAACACAATATTTCATACATATTGAACTTTTATATAAGAAAATAGTAATTAAGATTTTTAATAATTTTTTGTGGTGTGCCATACAAAATATATGCTATGAAGTTTCGATTGTGGCAATTTTTAGACCGAACAGCCGTAACTGACAAAGAGCGCCCAATCAGACCGAAACTGAAAGAGAAACTAAATATTCGACACTAGCTATATGTATTCCTATTTTTTTTTTCCACGTTATAACTAACTGTTTTTATTGCTTTTGCATGCATTTGATGTTGTTTTAACGGGCTGAAATATGTAATGGTTATCGAGAGCGGCTTGTGTTGTGGCTGTTTTTACATGTTTTTGTTTTTGCATAAGCGCAAATGCAAAGTTAATGATAGAAAAAAAAAATTGTTTCAAGGGCCACGCGGGCCAGACGGATTTCTGGCTGAGCATGTCTGGATAAGTTGAATTTTAAAAATAATTTCTTTAAAGCTGTAAATTAGTTAAAACAAAAAAAAACCTTAATAAAGACAGATATAACGATCCTTGAACTTTACATATGTCACATGAACGTGGCCACATACGGAAACAAACATACACATGGACACGAATACAAAGTTATAATAGTATTACGATGCCATTGAAAGTGACACCAAAATTTTTAGAAATTCGGTACTTGAAAGTTTTACTGATATATAAGCTTGGACACAAAAAAAAAAAATAGAAGAAAAAGCAGTATAAGACATGAAAGAGGCAGCTTAGAGAGCTAAAATTGCATGGATGAAGACCCACAAGAAGGGCGACAACAACAACAGCATAAAAAGTACGTGTTTTGGATAACAAGCAACTAAGACGATAGGCAAGTAATACCAGACACTGCAACTTTTCAGCTCTCATACACACGTATTTTATACTTTCTTTTCTTTTTTCATCTTTTAATTTTTTTTTTTTTTTTTTTTTTGTTTCGTCTACCTTTTAGACTAAACGAAGCCACCATTCAGTGAGAGCTCCCGGGGATAGAGTTATCAAGACAAGAATAATAAAAAAACTTTCAGCTAGTAACAACTACGAAAGACAAACAGAAAGGATACCATAAGCAGGGCTCAAGGGTCTTAGAAGAGCTACAGCTAATGCGCCCTGAGGGTGTGAAAAGTGCTGCGTAAATTATTGATTAACAGCAACATGCTTCTAGATAGACAGTTCCTGTGAGAGTGTGAGTTAATTTTATTCTTTATATAACGAAGATAGTAGCAAACTGATTATGATTGCAGTTCTTTGGCAAATCTACAAAGACAGGCCAATCCCTCTATTTATGTTTTTTTTTTCTGCCATGACAGATTCTTGCTTTCTACTCATCTTTCATATTTCTAGTAAACGATAAGATAGTAACAACAAAAAGAAAACAGTACGAAAAACACGCAAATAAAAGTTTAACCAGCCAAAAATAACCCGAATACGTCAATTCATCATTGGTAGCATATCCTGTATCCTTTTTTGCTGCTCTTGCTGCTTTTCAAAGTTTGCTTAGTTTTTAATAAATCTCTTTTAGATTCTTCCTATATAACTCTGCTGTTTTCTCTCTTTGCCTACTAAGCTCGGAAAAATAGACACTTTTTGGATTTGCTTTGTTTTGACCAAGTTACGTCATTCAGCACGCTTTGTGTGTGTGTGTGTGTGTGTGTAAGTGTGACAACATTACTGTTCTTGTTTTCCTTATATTTTTTTTTTCTGTTATTGTCTTAGTTGGCATTGTCAAAATTGTAAACGACATTCTTGCTTCAGCTCTTCTGGTTTTGGCAGCAGGTGTTGCAAGTTGTCATAATAAATTGCAAAAACAACAAATATTAAAAAACATATGCTTGGGCGGTTATGAAGGAGACATTATTTTGTTGTTCAGTGTCAACTGTGGCAACATCGGTAACAGTACTTATGTTTTTAGCCACTGAAATTGAGCCGATGCTGTAAAAGCATCAAGAAGTTGGTATTAAATATGAACGATTACTCAGCGGAAATAAAAACAATGGATTGGCTTGAAGAGAACGTAGTTGACTGATGTAAACTGGGGGTTTTTTATAAACAAGGTTCTGTTTTTTATTTAAGCACTTCAAGTTTAATGATATACAGTTGGTAATCGCAAAATGGCCTAAAATGGAAAAAATCTTGCAAATTTTTTAGACTTAACCAACACTCAGGGGATGCCCCTATATATGCGAAAGCTGGAAAGATGGAGTAGTGACGGTAAGGATTTGATTTAAATTTACACAGATTGAAACTGCCGCGAAACACGCTCGCAAGGAGATCACAATTTTTCTGAGCGACTGAAGAACGAATTATCTCGGTAGTGCGATGTTCTATTGGACAAAGAAGCAATGGTAAAGGGATGGGCTTGGTGAGCTGCCCGAGTGAACCTAGGAAGCACACGAGCTGGTCTCTCCCTTCAACACTTCTCATGGGAGTACCTGTTTAGAAGGCTTAGGAAACCAACATTGCGCGGATGCCCAAGAGAGTTGAGAGAGATGAAATATTTTCATTACATATCATGTATATCGTACGTCTTTGAATCCGGTCCAGAAGCGCCAAAATTATCTTGAACCCCCTGCCCAAATGTGCAAATTGCACTCCATTTTTGGCGTAATATATGAGGCATAGGTCAAACGAAGATCAGATAGAGTGAAGTATTTCTTACACCGTTTTAAATAACCAAGGAACTTGGCTGCATATTTGACACATCAAAAATGTATCGAAGATTCACCGAAGATCTAATTGTACACAGAAAAAAAAATCTGTACATAATATTTCTGAATATGAATGAATGAATGATTTTATTATGAAAAATAGCTAATAAAAATTGTTACAACTTTTAGAATATAACTATAATATAATAATATTTCATAAATCTGCATTCTGTAGCTCGAGAGCTAGTGGCGAATGCAGGTATACGACTAAATAAATACACAATATCATTTATGGGGTCTTAAAGCTACATGCACATATTTTTAATTTATTAATAAGATAAATAAATATTATTTTTTTTTTTTTTTTTAATTGATTAATGGATGGAAAAAATAAATCTTAAAAAAATAAATCTTAAAAAAATAAGAAAATACAGAAGAAGCACGTGTAACAATCATATTTGCAGACGAAGTATTAAATTTAATTCCTCATAGTTGTGTAAAAACAGCCAGGCTTTTACTTTTTTAAGGAAGGAATGCTTATCACGTATGCAACGAATAGTATCTGGCAAGCTGTTGTACAATCTCGGAGCTATCGAACAATGTGAATTTAGAAAAATCTGTGTACTATGCGGTGGAACTACGGTTTGATTGTGTCTATTAATTCTTAAATTGTAGTTTGGGTTGTTCCTGTTTGTTAGAAAACCACTGTTACAAAAAAATAGTTTAAGGGTTTTATAAAAGTACAAATGTTTAACTGGAAGAATTTCAAGGTTTTTAAAAAGTGGAAAGCTGTTTTCAAGTCGACTTTTACCGCAGATGATACGAATAACGTGCTTTTGAGCGATAAGCAGTGGGGTGATTTTATAACGATGAGTACCGCCCCAACAAGCCAGTCCATATTCAAGTTTTGAGTGTAAAATACCGTAATAAACACAAGTTAATAATTTTTTCGAACAGAATGTCTTTAATTGATAAATTTGTCGTATAGCCGACGACGCGTATCTCTTAAGCGCACTCGTGTGTTCTGACCATGTCATCTTCGAGTCTAAGAAAATCCCTAAATATTTGAAAGTTGTAACGCAATCAATATTAAAGCAATCAGGACAGCAAGCTACACTGTCATTGAAAGTTTGCAAATTATTTGATGTGGCACAAGTGTACTTATCGAACATAAATTTATTGCAGTTTGGCTGATGATATATAAACTTATTGCACTGGAATTCTCTGCCAGCCGCGTTGAAATACATTATTTTAGTTTTGTCACTTAGGACTAGCTTATGCATTGAAAACCAATGTCTTATAATGCCTAGGTCATGGTTAATGCTTGCTGTTAGATCAAGAAGAGAATTTCTCGAATACGTACATGCCATATCATCTGCGAAAGCTACAGATACACTTTCAAATTTTTGATTAAAAAATGAATTAATATAAATTAAAAAAAGGATAGGTCCTAAAACCGAACCTTGTGGCACACCTGTGTCAATTGATACGAATGAACTAAACACGTTGTTTATTTTTACTCTCTGCATTCTATTTTGTAAATATGAGCAAAGCCATTTGTGAGTCGATCCTCTAAGCCCACATTTATACATTTTATTTAGAAGAATTTTATGGTCGATCGTATCAAAAGCCTTGGTGATGTCTATAAAAAGTGCAGCTGTATGTTTTTTGTTGTTAATGCCGCTATAAATATTATTGCAAAATTTCAGAAGTGCATCTTCAGTTGAAAGACTCGGTCTGAAACCAAACTGATGTTCGCTAAAAAATTTCGTTTTATTTAGAAAATTTAGAATTCTAGCTTTCACAAGTTTTTCGTACACCTTCGAAAAAACCGGTAAAATAGAGATAGGACGATAATTATTTGGTAACTGCTTGTCACCTTTCTTGAACAAAGGAATAACTTCCGCCTTTTTTAATTCCTCGGGGAAAACTTCAGCATCAATACTTTTATTAACCAGGTGGCAAAGTACGTCAACAATATTGTGCACTATTTGTTTTATGAATGCATTTGAAAAGTTATTTTCTGTTTTTGCGTTAGAGTTCTTCAACGACATTATAATTTTATAGATTTCAGTGGTAGAAGCTGGCTCAATATAAATGCTCTGACTGTAGGAAGTTTCATTTTCTAAGCAACAACAATTTAAATTTCTTGTAGTATTGTTAGGAATAACACTTTTTACAACATTCGTAAAAAAATTGTTCAATGCGTTGGCTTTTTCGGCATCATCTGATAAGGATTCACCATTTACATTTAAACGCGTAATTACTTCTCTTATATTTGACCTGTTTAATAAGCTATTGACTAACTCCCATTCTTCTTTTACATCACCTTTTACTTTGTTGAACTCATTGATGTAGAAGTTATTTTTACAAGCATCAGTATCTTTCAGAATTTCCTTACAAAGAGTTTTATATTGTGCTTTTAAGTTAATATCTACAGAATGCTTTGTTAATTTTTTGTAAAGTTTATTTTTATGACAAATTTTTACTAGCAATTCATTATTCATCCAAGGTTTTAACCTTTTAACATTTGAATTTTTAGCATTGGAAGTGAAACTGCAGCAATTAAAATATTGTAATAGTGTTTCCATAAATATATCAAAAGCTTTGGATGGATCCGGTTCATTATAAACTGCGTCCCAAAACTCAAATCTTAATTTACTATTTAATAAAGCAAAATCTGTTTTCATGAAAACTCTATCATAAGGATTGGCCATAAAATTATCACAATTTGCGAAGTTATTAAAAGAAAGACATGTTAAGCAGTGATCTGACAACTGCAGGTCACACACAGAGCTGCTTATGGTTGTTTCACAAGATTGTTTAAAACGCAAAAAAATATGATCAATGCAGGAAGCAGAAGAGGATGTAATTCGAGTGGGTTGATTTATAAGAGATTCAAGTCCGTGGGACGATAGTGTCAGTAAGTACTTATCTACAGCATTAGATTCTATTAAAATATTCAGATTTATATCACCCAGTAGAACCAGGTTACCATTTTTATTATTTTCTAACAATTCACTTAGTTCATTCAAAAACACATCATTTACATCACTGTCATGAAATCTGTAAATGCAAATTAAAGTAAAATTTGTATTATTTATTGAACACATTGTTTTAACCACATCACAACTTAGAAGACTTATTCCGGAGAATTCACAGCTTACATCTTTTTTAACAAAAACCGCAACTCCACCTGCCGCATATTGATTATTACACTTAGCATAACAATTATATCCTGGGATATCAAACAGAGACACTTCTTTATCATAAATCCATATCTCCGTTAAAAATATAATATCGGGTTTATTTTTGAACGAATCTAAGTTTAAAAGAAAATTATCAAAATTTTTACGCATGCTTCTAATGTTTTGTTGAATAATAAAAAAATTTCTACATTTGTTTGGATTGTCTATAATATCATAAAAATTAACTTTTTTGCAATTTGAAAGGGGAATATTAAATAAATTCGCTTGAGTATCTTCGTTTTCCGCAATCATATTTAAATTGAAGGGTTTATATAAAAAAGAAAAAACTAAGCAAGAGAAGATGTATTATTCGAATTTTTAAGATTTTCGAGATCCTCAAGAGAATTTATCAGAACACAATTTCCTCCATCATTTTTTCGCAATAAAACTTTGCCATTTGAAATCCAAACAAATTTGAAGTTAATGTCTTTTTTAAGCTTTTGAGCTTCTTTTAAAAGAAATCTGGTCACTCCAGAAAGAACGTCATTGACGTAGATTTTATTGTTTTTTTCACAACCAAAGATTTTTGAGCAAAGTTTTGATTTGTTTGCATATTTTTTTTTCATAATATTTTTTTTTACGAGAAGAGAAGTAAATTTCACACAGAGAACATGAGATGCAGTATTACTTTTGTTGGTTATTTTCTTGACATAACACTTGTCGATCTGTGCCTCTGGAACATTTATATTTAGCCCTTCGGAAAATACCTTGAAAGCAGAATTGATAGCATTGTTGTTACTAACGTTCGGTACACCCACAATCTCTATGCACTTCTCTCTTTCATGCTGCTGTAAATAATTGACTTCTTCTTGGAGTTTGTCAATTTTCTCTACCAAATATTTTTTCTCCTCTTGCAGAGACTGGATTGTTGTAAGAGTGTTTGTATACATTGATTTAAGAGACAATATCTCATTGTACACCAGCTCCAGAGTTATATTTGGTTCGTGGCTTTGTGGCTGTTGTTGTTGTTGCTGTTGATGTTGCAGTTGTTTTTGCTGTTGTTGCTGTTGATGATACTGCTGTTGTTGTTGTTGTTGATGGTATTCATATCATATCATTCATAAAAACTTGATTCAGAAAATATAAGAGCGGATTCATAAAATTTAAGAAAAAGTTCAGATTATGTGTGAAAGCAATTCGAAATTCTTGTGAGCTCATTTACAATTATGATATACTTTAAGGATGCGTACATAAATATTATGAATTCTGTTCTTAAAATCTTTTTCATTATTTTTAAAAACGAATCTTAACATTTATTTATATGATTTATGCAAGAAATCAAATATAAAATCAATTTAATTTCATTTAATATAATTGTGAAGAAATTTTTTGTGATCATTTTTAATATTCTATTCAGCTCGGTTTAAACAAATCCCAAATATTTTACATTGCTTTATTTACACTTTACACGATAATTGCATTCATTAATATTATGAATAAATTCTAAAAATGTAGGTAAATATTCAGAGAAATTGTGACAGTATTCATATATATTACTAGCTAATTCTAAAATGTAGGTAAATACTCACAGATATTAGTATTTTGTTCATTAAAACTGCTTATTCACAAATATCATGATTTCGTTCATAACGTGATGTGTTAGGAACGCTGCTCACTGCACGTATGAATCTATTTTCTGTTCTCTCTTCTCATAATATATACGAAAAAATTCATAAAATCTATGAAAAAAATTGTCTGTGTATTGATATGCCTAGAACGTCAAAAGCATCTGACTTCAAAAGATCAGACCGTTCATATTGTGGGGAGCTAAGAGGCAATGGAGCCTTGCTTGTGGGTTAACAGACAACACTGTGTCTTGCTACTCTATTAGCAAGATTTTATTCAAATCATTATTGAGTGTGTCCTTCATATACGTATATTACCTCTTCCTCTCAATATCCAAATAGCTCGGGAGATCTCCCGCAAACGAATGAATTGGGTTGTGACTCAACGACAGGAGGTCGTTCATAAAAACCAGAAACAAAATTGGCGATAGGACTGAGCCCAGCGTTGATTGTGTGCTCTCTGGACGATATGCCGTCGACTACGCCACGGATCGTTCGGTTCTTAAAGAAGCACGTGATCCACAGAGCAAAATTACCACCGACACCATATGCAATTACTTTTGACACGCCTTTTTCCCACACTCGGTCAAACGCCTTTGAAATATCTAGAGCAACAACCCTGCGCTCACCAAATAAGTGAGAATAAGTGAAAATTGGTTTCATTTTTCGGTGAGGAACACCATAAGGTCGCCAGTAGCGCGGGATCTACGAAACCATACTGACGGTAACTAAGCAATTCATTGTGCTCCAGATAGTTCATAAGCTTGAAGTAAATTACGATCTCCATAACTCTGGCGAACGTAGAGCATATCGCTATGGGTCGGTAGTTAGCAGGGTACGTGGGTGGCATCGCCCTTTTTTGGTACAGTCTAGACCCTTGCGACCTTTCATCTAGATGGAAATACTCCTGTCCTGTAGGAGACGCTGTAAGGTTGCGCAAAGGTCGAGCCAGACTAGAAGCACAAGCTTTAAGCACAAGTGGTGGTATGTCATCTGGGCCAGAGACTCTGTTAGTGTTGAGATGTACAAGGACTTTTTTGACTGCTCTCGTACGAAAATATATTTCCTGCATTACAGACGACGTACTTTCAACGAAAGGCAGTGACTGATTGCTTGCAGGGATTGTGGAACTATGTGCAAACAATCCGGCCAATAGACTTGCATTATCAGCTGAGTCCGTGAAGATTTGATATTTTTTTAAAAGAGTTGGAATAGTCGATGACGTCTGATTCTTTACTCTTTTAACTAATGACCAAAAGTTTCTGCTCCCTTTGAGGAAAAGAAGATCCTGTTCTCTGATGCGAGTCTTAAAATTACAGCGATTTCTAGCCTCAATGCGAAGTCTTTTCGTATCGGTATTCTTATGCGACCGCCAATTCTCAAAGGCTTGCTCTTTAGACCTGACTGCAATCCTGCAAGGCTCATTAAATCATGAGTGGTCTTTTAGCTTAATACTTCTCATCTTATTGGGAATAAAACACCGCATACCCTTGAATAAATGAACACTTTAAGCCAAAGTGAATAAATAAAAACACTGGTTTACAAATTAAAAAAATGTTTGTACATTTAATGCCACTATATTTACCACGGTCGCTGCCGTGGCGTAGTGGGTAGAGTGTGTGGCTCATATGCCAGATAACCCAGGTTCAAATCCCCCATCTGACACAGAAAGTTTTTCAATTGAATTAATTTTTCTGTTTGGCCGTCACCTCTCTGCAGACAATAGCAAACCTCAGAGAGTAAAAAAAACTGCATTGAAATGCTTCTTGAGAACATAAGCCGTTCGGAGTCTGCATATAGCTGGGTTAGGTTCAGTTCTCGATCATTTGTGTTCAAACATTTCACAACACACACAACACAATTGATCATGAGAGGCTCGGTCAAAATCCTTTCAAGAGCTGAAATAACTATTTCGTTTTTTTTTATATTTTTCCTATGAAATGAAAAACTTTTTATGGATTGGTTTTCAAGATATGAGTTTTTTATGGCCTTTTTTTTCGTTGGCAGTCTTCACATAGAAATTTAAAGATAGCAATTTAAAGAAGAAGAAGAATATCAATTAACTTTGTCATTCCGTTTGTAACGTGGCAGGTATAGAAAAGTGTATATCGTTTTGATCAGCATCATCACCTGAGTCGATTTACGTGTGTCCGTCTGTCTGTCCGTCTGTGGACGCAATTACAGCCGTATAAGCTTATTTTTAAAAAATGAAGATCAAGTTTGAAAATGAGACAATTCAGATGAAAGCCACGCCTACATTTTATTTTTACATTAAAATTTCTTAAAAATCCACAAAAATTGAAGAAATGCCTTAAAATTGTTCACGTTAGATTTGATCTTCAATATAAATCCTGACTATGATATTTGGCAAAATCAGATGAAAGCCACGCCTACTTCCCATGCAGAGTGGCTTTATTTTTACATTAAAATCTCTTAAAAATCCACAAAAATTGAAGAAATGCCTTAAAATTGTTCACGTTAGATTTGATCTTCAATATAAATCCTGACTATGATATTTGGCAAAATCGGATGAAAACCACGCCTACTTCCCATACAAATTGGCTTTTTTTTAAACGTAAAATCTCTTAAAAATTAACAATAATAAATATATGTCTTGAAATTTTGCACATAAGCTTTGATATTAATACATATAAACCATCTCTATGATATTTGGCAAAATCGGATGAAAACCACGCCTACCTCTCATAAAAAGTGACGTCATCGAAATAGGAAAACTTTCGTAAATATATTAAACTCAATTTTATCGTGTCTGTCGTAGCTAAAGACTTCCTTTATACTTCAATACGGCCGCGGGATGGTATTTTAGCTTCCGTACCCTGCCGAAGCTCCATTCCTTACTAACTTTAAATTTGATTTTGAATATGCATTTTTTTCACAATCAAAAGTTATTGGTTGATTAGTTAAAAAGCGTTTCTAATTTATTTTATTCTAATAAGAAAATATTTACATGAAATTATTTCTTTTAGAGTAGGCCGTGGAAAACATTGTTCGGAGGGGAAGTATGGTTTGATAAAAAAGTTAATAAATGATGAAAAAACCTACAAAGAAGTGCAGAAATTATAAAATTGCTCTGCAAAAATTATATCCAATGCTTTAAAGCATCAACAGAAGGCTGAAACACTTGGACGCAAAAAGATTTTATCGACAACTCTTGTAGGACGCGTTGTAAAGGCTTGCAAAGAAAACCCATCACCAGCTTTAATCAGCAGCTAGTCAGATTAAAGATGACTTAAACTTGCCATGTGGAGTTCGTACTCACTCGAAGATGCTTACGAGACAATAAATATGTGCCCGAAATCCGCGCAAGTTCCCACTTTTGAAGAAAGAGGTGAAAGAAAAAAACTCAGGTAGACAAAAGATTGAGGTTTGCAAATGAGCTTTGGACCCTTAAAAAGTGGAGGAACATTTTCTGGACTGATGAGAGCAAAATAGTTCTTTATGGTAGAACAGGCTTAAGATAATATGTAAAACGTGCACCTAACACCGAATACGATTCTACGTATACAACCAAAACACTTAAACGTGGGGGAACGTCTATTATGGAATGGAAAGGTCTTACTTACCAACCAACATTTGTATGTTAATATCATCGAAAATAGCAAAGCACACAAGTAAAGTTACAAGACAGTGGTTTCGTGATAATAAGATTGAGTTTATGGAGTTGCCGGCGCAGTCGCATGACCTCAATCCTATCGAAAACTTGTGGACAGATCTCAAGAAAGCAGTTTAGATTGAAAAACCCAAAAATAATTAGGAATTGTTGGAAGTAGTACAAAGAGCATGGTGCAATATTCCCTTGGAAAGATGTGAATGTCTTGTGGACTCAATGAAGAACGAATGCAATGATGTTATAAAAAATATTATTATTATAATCTACATCGCTGGATAACCACTGCTATTATTTTGCTCACAGCTGTAAGTGCAAGAATTGTGGAAGCTTCAAAATTTTTTTTTTAATTTTTTTGCAAATAGCTCAAATATCTTTTAATTTACAAAATAAAATATTTGAATAAAAAATTATAAAAATTAAACTCTGCACCAATTCAGTACTAAAATAAAAGGTTCTAAGAATAGTGTGAGGTTGCAAGACCCTTCAGTTTCTTGTAAACTGTGACGGAGTAAAGATATGAAGCTCGTGTGGGGTTGATATCTACCCGTTAGTGTTTTGGGTAAGTTATTTTTCTCTTTCTTGCTAAAATAAATTTAATTCACATTACAATAAACCAAACGGATTCGTTTCGAATTCGAGGTGAAACTAAAATCTCGTGTAGTTAGTTCGAAAACGAAATGCGTTCTAGTTTCGTTTTCGAATCCCCGAGCGGAAGAAATTCACACTTCGTTTTCGAAACGAGATTTTTAGATTAATTAAATCGTTTTCGGAACGAGGTTTTTAAAACCATAGCATCGTTTTCGAAACGAGATTTTTGGAACAATCTGATCGTTTTCGAAACGAGATTTTTGAAATAAGCGAATCGTTTGGGATCGATTTTTTTGAAATGTTCTCTTATTATCAAATCAGTAGTTATGTAATTAATGCATTTTTTAATAATATATAGATATTAGGGTGTCGCAAAAAAGTTAACCCTCCGTCTGGCAGACGGGTCTGTCCAGACAAATTTCGTTTTTCGACGACAATTAAATATCCAGGTACCATCCTATAATTTTATTGGCTATCGATCTATAATAATTTGAAAAAAGTCCTTTAAAAGGACGAAAAAAGGGTTTAAAAAATTTCACCTTCAAATCGACGGATGGGGCCTGGCTAGACTTTATGTTTTTTGTATGAAAACATGGGACATATACAACATTTATTTTCATTTGAGCACACGTACAGCTAGATAATACCAATGGATGCAGCCGAAAGTCCCAGAAAAGCCTACTTTCCGCAAATCAGGCAATATATAAGGAAAGTGGATTTAACTTTATTGTATTAATGAACATTTATAAATGCTATAAAAAATCTGTAGCAGTAGCCTACGCCAAGAAAAAAACTAAAAAGGAATTTACAATAAACTTATGCTAATGATTTGAACCTGTAAAATTCTTGGATAACGTAGCAAAGTTTTAATAGTTTATCCTTCCCATTTTATGTGCTGAATGCTGAATTAGTGATATATTTACAGATTCATTGAATTAACTTGTAACTCGCATCAAAACTAAAAAACTGTTATTTTTATCTTGAATATTATCCCTGAATCAACAAGAGCTTGAATCAATAACATTGCTTAATTTTGTTTGCTGGATAATAAAACAACACAGCTAGTGCGTTCAAGAAAGCAATCAAATAAAATAGTCTAAAAAAGATTTTCTTACGCAAATTTTTGTATACTTTATACAACAATTTGTTATACATTAAAATTTTTATATCTGTATTAAAATGTAAAGGCCTTATTTTTGGTGTAAAGTATCGATGTTTTTATTTTAAAGCTATGTTTTTTTGGCACAAAAAATTTTATGATTACACATAAGTTCTTCAAGTCAGTACTTTCTTTTCACAAGAATCGACTTGTATGCTCTATGCAGGTTTTTATTTCTCAGTGTATCATGCTTATACCATTAGTCCGTCACTGTCTCTTTTATTGATTTTTTTTTTTTTTAAATACTTTACTTTTCTTCAAATTATTATTGTGTGTACAGAAAACTGTGTGTTTTATTGAGATGTAAATAAACCACACAAAAAAGAAATACCATCGCAGCAACAACAACCAAAATAAAGGAAATAACGGACTGAAATAAACTACTTTAAAATGCGAAGAAATAAAAACCACTTCCATGCATAGCCATGAAAAAAAATTAAGGGAGACAAAAAAAAGTTGACATATTTCCTTCACTGCTCTTTTTTTTTTTTTTTTGGCTTCCGCCGAGCTTTGACAGACAGATTTGTAGAATGGTAAGGGTAGAAAGTAACTTTAACAGTGCAGATACGCAAATACATATACAGATATAACAAAAAACATTAACATGTAAAGTGCACACAAATACGCAGACATGAATACATTTCACAAACACACCCACACACAAATTCACCAACAAACCCACAACGCTGGCCCACACGTACAGCAAATAAATGCAAATAAATGAGAATTCTGTAGTTATAAAAAACATTATAAAGGCTGACAAGTTTTGAAAATCATTAGGCTGAGAATGCGATAAGCACACACACACACACACACACACATGCAAATATACAGTTATATAGTAGTAATGGTTATGATAAGCAATCAGTTGGCAGGATTTGTAGTGATAACTTAGTTTCATGCTGAGAAATCGGTTGCCAAATTTCAATGTCAACCAATTCTAAATAAGGGTATGTATAGAAAAATAAAGTGAACCTTTTTTAGGGAACCTTCAAGAAAAACCAAATGAGGTATGGGTTGACATTAAACCTTGTTTATGTCACTAGATGTATTCGTAAGTTAAATAAAACTGTTTTAACATATTTTAAAAGAGGCAAAAACTATGACTTCTCTAAACACAGTGGCGTAGCTAGAAGATTTGTCGCACAGGCCGGCTCCTCCTCCCTGTTTAAAAATAAAAAAATATTGCCAAAATGTTAATTCTTAGAGTAAGTTCGGGTAATGTGGTATACATGTTACTTTTTTGGCAAAACTTGTTATCTGGTTTCGCCTATTACAAAAAAATAAAGGGTGGTTAAATTTTAAGGACCGATGTTGATTTTGAATAAAACTCAAATTATTTAGGAAATTATTGTCATTTCTTTTTATTATGATAAAATTGGTATGGTTCAATTATGTATGGAAGAAAATAACGGCCAAATAGCCGCCGCGACCTCGGCGGCACACCTCCATCCGATGGTCCCAATTTTCGATGACGCTGAGCCATAAGTGAGGTTCCTCCTTTAACTCTTGAATTGTTGCTGGCTTATCGACGTACACCTTTTCTTTCAAATAACCCCAAAGAAAGTAGTCCAACGGTGTCAAATCACATGATCTTGTCGGCCAATTGACATCGCCACAACGTGAGATAACACGGTCATTGAATTTGTCGCGCAAAAGAGCCATTGTTTCGTAAGCTGTGTGGCAAGTGGCGCCGTCCTGTTGAAACCACATATCGTCCACATCCATATCTTCCATTTCGAGCCATAAAAAGTTCGTTATCATCTCACGATAGCGAACAGCATTCAGAATAACTGCCTGACCGGCCTCATTTTGGAAAAAATACGGCCCGATGATGCCGCCAGCCCATAACCCGCACCAAACAGTTACTCTTTGAGGGTGCATTGGTTTTTCGACAATCACTCTTGGATTATGCGGCAATTCTGCTTATTGACGAATCCACTGTGACGAATCCACGGAGGTGAAAATGGACGATCCAGATCAAGGCAAAATTTTTTTTTTCAAAAGGCAACCTCGGAACCAATTGTACGATCAGGAGTGTCGCATAGCGATAGCAGTAAAAAACACCGCTTATAGAAAAACGTTGCAGTCAGCTGCAACACAAGCCGTGCGAGAAAACTACCGCGCAAAGAGGAAGGAAGAGAGGCGCCTTTTCAGACGCAAGGAAAGAGAGCAGGAAAAGCGTGTGCGTGAGGAACTTGAGGTATACCAGGGCAAGAGGAATGCACGAAAATTCTATCAACAGGTTAAGTGTCTAACCCAAGGTTTCACGCCCGGAGCATCCACTTGTAGAGACGAAAATGGATACACAGTGTGTGCTGAGATTGTGGAGACGGCACTTCTCCAATTTACTTACAGGCGACGATTCCACCAATGCCGCCCATGGAGAGCGCAGTTCAGTGTCACCAATTAATGATGCCGGAGTGGAAATACCACCACCTAGCCATGAAGAGCTTTGAGTTGCTATCCAACGACTCAAAAACAATAAAGCAGCGGGTGCTGACGACCTGTCAGCTAAATTGTTTAAAACCGGCGGCGATGAATTGATAAGGCGCATGCATCAGCTCATCAACAAAATATGGCTAGCGGAAAGCATGCCCGACGATTAGAACCTCAGCGTACTGTGCCCTATACAAACTCCGCCATGTCTAGCTTGCGCCTGCCTGTCCCAAGCCAGAATAAAGGAGGAGAGTTGTTTGTAGGATACGTCCTGCAAACGTAAAAACTGATAGGGCCAACCAAGAGCTCGGGGTGGCGCCCATCTTGGTAGCAGGTCATATTCGGTATATCGATATAAAACAAGCTTGCGAAGGTATAGCAATAGACCTTAAAACTTGTTAGTACGGGAACAGTCTTTACCCGTCAGATGGGGTAGACCCTATCTATCCACCGCATGGAGACCTTAATTCGGCTGGAAAAACAGTTGTGAAGTGTTCGCATGCGTGCATCTAAATGTCGGCTCTTCGGCTTTCCGAAGTGTTGCTGGTCAAGAGTTTGACTCGCACCCTCAAACTGACACGGCAGTCACTGAGGGAAGTGTTGAAATGGTTGTATAACTAAGGGTTCTCATACTGAGCATGGCAGTCCCTGAGAACAAAGGCCAATACTCTATGTCTGGATGTTGAAATCCGAACGGCCAGAGTAAGAGTGGCAATTGCAAAGGTCCTCCAGAGTAGGTACCAGTCATGTGCAATAGTTTCTAGCTGAGTCGGCAACTGGAAATTGTTAGCCTAGCCCTTAAGTGCTCATTGAGCACAGTCATGTGTAAGAATGCACTTTTTCATAATTGCATTTGTGTATTCTTGGTCTTTTTGCGGGGATGTTGTGGATCCTCATTTTACGGGATCGAGTTGCCCAGATGACTGTCGTGGGCTGGCCCTTCGGGGAGTCTCGTACTAGTTGTGATTGCGTGAATGTTACACAGGTCTAGATTGACCGGCGGGGTCGCACAATGGTACGACCGGGCTGGCATATCCGTCTTAATATGCAAGAGATTGGGTAGGTCTCGTCTCCACCAGTAGATGGATGGAAGTACGTCGCTACGGAAGTCTAAACTGGTACTGCTATTACGGGCAGTATGTAATTTATTACATAATGCTCCTAATCAGCAGGGCACTGGGTGATGTTTTGTGTTTGTGAAGCAGCTTCCATGTTCGTGTTGCCACACCGGATGCCCCGTATGTTTTACTTGTTTTAAAACTTAAACGGGTCCGTGTTGTGGTAAAACACAAAGTTCATGGTTGTCTGTTTCATGAACTATTACCCTAGGTTTTGGATAACCCAAGTTGCTTAAGCCTTACGGCAGGTGCAACTTGATAATCTTATAATCTTAAACTCGTCTGTGCCCTATACACCGCGGGCAGTCAGCGGCCCCTGACTTATGCCAGGCTGACTGGTTTGGGATGGCTCTTCGGGGAGTCTTCGTGGTGGCTGTGGTTACTACCCATATTGCGGGCAGAGCTATCCAGCTCAGTGTGGTTTGCACTCTCAAACCGGGCGCCATACCCTTTAGTATGGAAGAGGTTTTAGATAGGCCTCTACCCCCACCAAGGGCTGCGAAGTGTCATCACAACATGGAGCTAATTTGGTACCTTTGAATCCTCAAAGGGGCGTCGACCGACGCAATATCTCGGTCCCAATGTTATGGAACATGTAAACTTAAGCCTACATAGCAGGTGTTTACATTAAACACAACATACATTGTGCCCTATACTTAAGAAAGCGACTTAAGTGTGCAGCGACTACGCTGGCTGGGTCATGTCCATCGTATGGAGGACGAAGCTCCAGCGAAAAAGGTGCTCGAGGCGATGGTCGCTGGTCAACGACGACGAGGGAGACCATGCCTGCGATGGATGGACCAGGCCGAGGAAGCCCTAACCGCACTTGGTGTATCCGATTGGAGAAGGCGCGAGCAATGCAGAGGCGCCTGGCGAGAGCTGATGAGGTCGGCCGAAACCCGAATGCGAGTTGTTACGGCGAGTTGTTAAATTTTGTAAGACCAATTAGAAATATTTTCAAACAATCAAATGTACAATCGGGTTTTTTCTCAGCTTGGTCTCACTTGTCTGGTCAATGACTCTACTGAACAAAATTTTTTAATTCAATCTCAGATAGCAACGAATTTTTTGGTAAAGTATTGAAATAGTTTAAAGTGAAACACATTTGTTTTTAATTTGGTTTTGTAGAAACACATAAGCGTTAAATCTATATTTTAAAATTTTTTGTTTAATATTAAAGTTTGTTTTTTTAGTGAATTTATAAACCATCTTTGATCGATTATTAATATTAAGCCTTTCAATATTCAGGCCCTTTCACTTTAAAAAAAATTAAATTAATTAACATCTTGTAAGGAGTTTTATTAAGGTATCTTAGATTTTATTCTACTGGTTAAAAAAAACAAACGGGAAATTTGTGATCTAAAAAAGTAATGGGTGCTTTTAACTGAGAACACAACATTTAAAAAAATACGATGTCATCAAATGATACAATGGAGGCGAGATAGGGCCCTATGCTACATTACTCGCCTATACCACAATACTCGAACTTACTATATGCACGTACAATAGAGTGGTTCTAAGAATATTTTATGAAAATTTCACCCCTCTTTTTGATAACAGCTTTAATAACCATAAAAATTTTTTAATTTGAATCACAGCAAAATCCACCGAAATGGTCTTTTGCTATTTTTTTTTTTTTTTTGTAATTTGATAAAAAACCGTCAAATACAACATGATTGTAAATACCTTAGAGTCAGACCAAATAACGTGGTCCAAAAAATCAGAATTGGTTGCTCGACCATTTTTAAAAAAGCTGATATTCAAAACTTGTTCATTGTATTGGCTTGTTGCAAGCGGCTGTAAGCATTTGCGATAACTTTTATTTCTCAGCTCCTGTTGGACATAGAATGATGAATCAAAACACTTGGTCTTTAATATAATATGCAAGAAATATTACTGAACTAGTTTCTTTATATTAAAAAAAAAAAATAAACTCTTTCGTTAAAATCTTTTAAATCTATAAAAAATCTTAAGTCTAAATCTAAATAAAATCTATTAATATTTTGCAAATTAAATATTTTCCTTTTTTAATGGAAAATAAAAAAATCAATCCCTACTTGGAAACATCGAACAAAAATGCTCCCTACCTCTCAAACAAAGTTTATCATCAAAATAGAAAAACATTCCTAAATATCCAAAAAACTTAATATTCATATGATAATTTGAGCATAGACTGAGAACATAGCCAGAGAACATAAAATTCCATTCTTTGAGATCTTTTCAACCATGTACTATATTGCAAATTGAATCATGACTATCTTCTATCAAATAACAAATAGTATGACAAAAGACCATTTCGGAGGTTTTTGCTGTGGTCCAAAAAAATTATAAATTTTTATGGTGGCGATAAGCTTAAAAACAGAGGGCCAAATATAGTGAAGATTCTTCAAACTTTTTTTTTGTGTGGAGACCAACACATTCCAATATGCAAAATCTTATTTTTACTTCAGTTAATTTTTTCCTAAAATTAAATTTTTTTTCTTTTTTTTATTCGCTAAAACATTTATTACAGTGTCAGTTAATCGCATTTAACCGCATGACAAGTTTATGTAGACGCTAGGATTCATTGTAGATATCTTACTTACTTACTTACTTAGGTGGCCGTGACAACCCGTGTCCGGATTTCGACCGACCTCATCAGCTCTCGCCAGGCGCCTCTGCTTTGCGCGCGCCTTCTCCAATCGGATACACCAAGTGCGGTTAGGGCTTCCTCAGCCTGGTCCATCCATCGGAGGCATGGTCTCCCTCGTCGTCGTTGACCAGCGACCCTCGCTTCGAGCACCTTTTTCGCTGGAGCTTCGTCGTCCATACGATGGACATGACCCAGCCAGCGTAGTCGCTGCACAGTTATACGCCGAACTACGTCAATGTCTCCGTAGAGCTCATACAGCTCGTGGTTCATTCGGATGCGATAGTCATCGCCGACTCGAACAGGACCGAAGATTTTGCGAAGAACTTTTCTCTCGAACACCCCCAGAGCGGCTGCGTCAGTTTGCGAAACTACCCATGCCTCAGCGCCATAAAGCAGCACAGGTAGAACGAGCGTCTTGTAGAGTGTTAGTTTTGTCGATCGAGAGAGGGCTCTGGAACTTAGTTGCTTACTGAGCCCGTAGTAGCACCTATTAGCAATTATTGTTCTTCGCTTTATCTCCAGGCTGATTTCGTTTTTGGTATTAATGGCGGTGCCAAGGTAAACGAACTCCTTGACTACTTCAAAGTTATAGCTGCCGGATGAAACGTGGGAGTCTAAACGCCGAGCTCCCTTGTTTGTAGACAGCATATACTTTGTTTTACCCTCATTTATCGTCAAACCCGCTTTGGCTGATTCCTTTTCGATAGCGGCGAAAGCAGCGGTAACATCTCTCTTGGTTCTGCCAACAATATCAATATCATCAGCGTAAGCAAGGAGCTGGACACCTTTATAGAAATTTTTAAATTAGATATCATTGTAGATATCAGATAGGTTTTTATGAGTTTTGACCAAGAAAAGTTTTTTTTACAACTAACAACACTTGCGGCAAAAGTAAAGAAAATTCACAACAGAATTACATATTTAAGACCTTTTTTATATGTCTCTCAATCATTGGGTCCAGAAGTAACGGAAGCTAAACTTTGAAGTCTTTCATTAATGGTTCTCATTTCATACAATTGTATATGTTATTATTATTATATCAAACCCACATTTTTGTGATAACTTTATCTCTTTGTTGTATAATGCTTGGTTTCGACTATGCCATTTCCAATAGTCAGTTGCTGTCAATCAAATGAGAAATGTCAATACTTTGGCATTTTTTTTTCTGCCTTTGACATTATTGATAAATTAATAACAGCTGAATTATCGAATTAAGCTGTACAGAAAATATAGAATAATTTTATTTAGATAATATTTCAATCGATTAACTTTTATGTCTTCATAAAACTGACATAGTGAAAACCTTGAAATAGTGTCCACCATCCCACCTAGCTACGCGACTGTCTCAACCAAAGAAATTTGAAAATTTCCTTATAAAATATGCAAAATATTAGGGCTATTGACAATCTTTAGTATTTGACATTGAAATTTATGCAATTGTAAAAATTTGCCATCAATCTTGAGCGGTCTTTTTCGGTTTACTTTGCAATACTTGTTGCAAAGAATAAAATTGACGGCTGATAGCTCACAGACTCTTTAATGAATTTTTTATAAGGCAGAACGTTTATTTTTTTTTTTTTTTGTTATTTACATATTTTCCATATCTTTGTTTTTTATTTTCATTTTTTTTACTTTACTTTTTTGACAATCAGCTGTTGACTTAGAGTTCAGTATTGCATATGTATAGTAAATATAAACTATGGGTTTTAAGTGATATTTACACAAGCGTAGTAAATGCATCTCTGTATATTTTGTTAGTGTAGAGTAAAAATATACTCTACCATTTTGCAAATGCTATGACGCAAGACCATTTGCACCTCATTGTGAACAGCCCTATTGCTTCGAATTACAAAAGATTTAGAAGATTTACAATATTTAGGTTGGACAATATTTTCATATATGTCTTCCTGCAAAAAGTTGGCAGATGTATGTCGGAATTAACTACGAGAGCAAACTTAATATTTAAGAAATGTGATAAATGTAAAGCTTGTCTTGCTTATGCATATACACACACATTCTCACACATAGTGTACGTAGACTACTTGTAGCGTAATCACATTATGGCTAGACCAATGTTTACCAGCCGTGTTGTTGTTGTTGTTGTTACTACTCTTGTTGTTACAAATATCTTTTCCTGTTTCTTTTCTTTTCTGTTATTATTTATTCTATGAGCTCCCAAAATATCTCTTACACAATCTTCACATCTTGTCATGTCTACTCTACTCTTCCTTGTTGAGCTGCCTCAAGTTTTCGCGATTTTTCTATGTGGCAAATTGTTGGCAGTCAAGAGCAGGCCACACATTGCTATTTGTTTAGCACACATACACACCATAAAAATATTGAAATGATGAAGTGTATTTTTTTTTTCTTTTTTTTTTTTTTTTTTGCATCTTAGACTTCCTTTTATCTTCAGGCATAAGCTGAAGCTACTTTCATCCTTTAAAAACAAAATTGTTTTTGTTTTTTATGACTTTTATGAATACAGGGGCTCAGTTGCTGCTGCTATAATGAAAGTTTATATGGCATATTGTGTAAATTACGCTGTAGAAGAGAGTAACGATTTTTGAGTGTTGGGAACAAGGAAAAAAAAAAAAAAACCAAAGCCATAAATCCTATTTCAACAAGATTGTGTTTTTTTGTCTGCTTTCAAAACTTTGAAGAGACATAAATGTGGGCTTTAAAAAGCATATCAGTGTTTTCTTTTTTTAGTCGACCCCAAGGCAACCAAAAAGCTAAATATTTAAATTCTTGCTATTGGACAAAGAATGCTGCGGACGCAAAATTTTGCGCATAACACAATATTAGAGCAAAAAAGAAAAGGTGACAACATAAATTATCCTCAGGAACCTCTCTTCATATTTTATATTTTTATTTGATATTTTTTATTTTATTTAAGAGAATTTAATTTTCAACTTTCAACAATTATAGTGAAAATATGTTCTGCAACAACAAAAATATATGTAGTATATATGTATATGTGTCCCAAAAAAGTCGAAGTCGCAGATGTTCTTTTTTATGTGGTACCAACTCAATTTACCCCCTCCCCCCTTTACCGTATGATGTTGAAATAAATAAATGCAACAAAATTGGTGTGCCTGGAACCACGGGAACCCGTGCCGACTTACATCGGTACAAACTTGGTTATATGGGAAAAAAGTGATAATTTTTTCAAAAAACCAAAATAACTTTTAAGTTTTGGAAAAGCTGGTTCGCAATTGGTTTCTAATTAATTTTTCATGAAAATTGGACGAAAACCTTCAGAGTTGTGATATTTTACTTTTCGAAAAAAACTTATTTTTTGTTCTTGTTGCATTAAAAAAATCAAAAAAAAAAAAATCCAAATTTGCAAGAATTTTAATGAAATCTTGTGGAAATTTTATCGTAAACTATACCAAATGTAGGTAAAAAAAAATGTGTTATTATGTTAAATAACCTGGTCGTTATGAATTTATTTGCTAGAAGTGTACCTTTTTGAAAATTTCGAGTTTGAATATTTAAAAAAAAAAAAAAAATCCAAAAAATCCAAAAATGCAAAATATGGTAAAAAAAACAGATCGGATGATTCAACCCTCATCGGTCCCTCGTATTAATTTGATACAATTTTTGTCTTTCAAGTTGAATAAAAAAAAAAACTGCCCGATGGAAAGAACCGGTTTTTGGGGAAATAGCATGATTTTGCCTGTAAAATCGGGCTAATGAGTTTTTAATGTTCGGGCATTTCTGGTTTTACCTGAGACGAAATAGTTACGAAGCGGTCACTCGTATCAACTTGATACAATACATCTGCCGATGGTTATTGCAGTTGTTTTTTGGGTTAGGCTAGTTTAATTTAATTTTTTTGTTTTCAGTATGTTCTTGAACTCACACGAGTGAAGATTGAATTGAATTTGTTTGAAATGATAAGTGATTTTAGTGAATTTTGAAGTGATTTTTATCTGTCACATACTTTCATTGCGTTATACATACATTCAATTGATTTCAAAAAAATGGAAAAAAAAAATCTACGTGAAAACCGTCAAAGAGACGAATATGATATGGATTCCGAATCTGGAAGTGAAGCAGAAGAATCTCCAGTAGATAATGACGATGATTTCACAATGGAGGAAGAATGCGTTGCAGAAATGAGTTAGCATTCTGATGAGTACGATGTTGAGCCACTGAAACAAAATGTGGCAGAAGAAATTGCCAGAAACGCAACAGCAAAATATTTGTCAAAAAATAAAAAAATTCAATATTCAACGGAGCCATTTGAAAACAACCAAAGAAATTCATATAGGCGCGCTGATAATATTGTTTCAGGCAAAAAACCTACCCTTCTTGTTTTGTGCTTTATATTCAGTGTTTGTTTCTTTTTGTTGTTGTTGTAGGACCAAAACTAGTTGCAGCTGCTCATGTTATAGATGTTTTGTCTGCATTTGATTTGTTTCTGCGACCGATAGAAAATACTATTTCGAATATGACGAATTTATATGGTTTGCGGAAATACAAAGAAGAATGGGAACAAATAGACATGGATACTCTACATGCGTACTTCGGATTGCTACTGCTTGCTGGTGTATATCGTTCGTATGGTTAATGTGTTACGCAACTCTGGAATGAGAAAACCGGTTGACCAATATTTCGAGACACAATGTCACTGAAAATGTTCCAAAAAATTCATGGATGTATCAGATTTGACGATAAAGAAGTACATAATGCCAATACTGCTTCTGTCCGTGATACATTGGCACCGATATGCACCATATATGATAAATAGAACCATAATTTGCAAGTTGTATACATTTCAGGCAAAAATGTTACAGTAGATGAACAGCTAGTTCCATTCCGTGGACGCTGTCCGTTTCGACAATACATACCGTCGAAAACGGCTAAATACGGCATAAAGAATTGGATTTTGACCGATTCATCTACCTGGTATGTTTACAACACAAAACTGTATGTTGGTCGCAATCGCAACGCCGCTCCAGGGCGCAATATTGGACGCCGTTTTGTTTTGGATTTGGTAAATGGGCTGTCGGAGAGGAATATCACATGCGACAACTTCTTCACTTCTTATGAACTGGCTGAATAGTTACATAAACGTCGAATGACTATTCTGGGCACTATACGAAAAAATTGGACCGAAATTCCTCCAGTATTGTTGGATATGAGGAAAAATCCTGTGTATTCGAGCGTTATTGTATATGACCACAAATTACAAGCCATTTTACTGTCGTATGTGCCTCGGCGTTATAGATATGTTACACTGCTCAGTACATAGCACAATGCCGTCGTTATAAGTTAAAATGCTGAGAAGAAACCGAATCTAATTCAGGATTATAACAAAACCAAGAGTGGCGTGGACACTATGGACCAGATGGTGGCTACCTACACCTGCAAAAGGAAGATCGGTGGCCAATGGCAGAATTTTGCAACATGTTGGGCGTGAGTGCATTGAATGCATATATAACGTATATTTCGCTATTACCGGCTTGGAAAAACAACAAAACCAATAAAAATATAGGTCGTCGAATATGTATTGAGGAGCTTGGAATGGCTCTTGTGCAAAAACACACAGAAAAGCGGAAATCTCAGCCTCAAAGGCTTAATATTGAAGCACTACCGGCGATTACCCATTTGCCAAAAACTACGAAACGCGGCTGTTGCTACATACATATGTACATATAAAAACACTAAAAATTTGTATTAAAATCGTTGTGATAATTGTAAGATTGCACTCATTTTATTTATTGCGCTAATAAAGGCACATAGCCACAAAAATAAGCATTTTTGACATTTTTCTCTTTCAAATTTTCATTACTTATAAATGTATTCTCTAAATTTAAATTTATGAAAACAATAAAATGGAAATACAAAAATATAAAACTATCAGTTTTTTTTTTATTATTTTTAAAACGATTTTCTTAACTTTTTTTTTTGAATGTGTATCAAATTGATACAATGGGACCGATTCGATGCATTTCCTCGGGGACCGATGAGGGTTAAACATAGTCTTAAGCTATTTTCTGCAAGAAATTAAAAAAACCGAAATTCGGGAAAATTGTTATACCTGTTATGAACACTCTGCATAAAGAAGAGTGTTTCAGATATACCATGACTCAGGGCCGTAGCTAGAAAAATTTTGCTTCTAGAACTAACAAATCTTTTTCAAAATTAGAAAACGGTGAAATAATAATAAAAATTAAAATTGTTGGGGGGGGCTTCTGAGTTAATTTTTTTTCTAAAGTTATTTGAAGGGGTGATTTTGGGTAATTTTAAAAATATCAAAAAAAAATTTTTTTTTATAAATAATTTCGGCGATACGTTTTGCTTCAAATGAACAAATTATTGATAAATATGCTCTAAAGTTTCCATTTTATTATTATTTTAGTGTTTTCTAATTTTTAAAAAAATTTGTAAGTCTTGCGACCGATATTTCGCTAGCTACAGCCCTGCCCTGACTCTGAATATTTTTTTTTTTTTAAGAATGAACATGGGAATCAAATTATAAGAATTTGAAATTTTGTCCTCAAACACTGTGAATCTCACACATTGGAATGGTGTAAATTGTGACAATGTTCACTAAATTTTCACCAAACGTCTCAGAAAACAGAACTTGAATGATCATCTTTTTCAAAGAGCATTCCTAAATAATTACCAAATACTTGAACTGTCCACCTACAGTGTTGCGCAAAACAAAAGCAACAAAATTATTGAGCTGCTACAAAACCTTCTCTCTTTTTTAATATTGGGGACACACAAAAATTATTATGGGAACCAAAACATATATTCATACATCATATAAGAACAAAATCATATTCAAGTTTGATTTGGGTTTTTTTATTAAATTTAAAATTAATGTGTTTACATTCAATTTGTCTGAGTGCAAAACAGTAGCAACAATATTATATTTGGTGTAAGACCCATTATTCTTGATTACCGCTGCACATCTGCGCGGCATCGACTCGATTAAATTAGATATGGTGGTATTAGGTATTTGTTCCCAATTAAGTTTAAGTGCTTCATACAGTGCAGTCTTTTTGGAAAATCTTTGACCAGAAACTTTTCTCTTCAAAATCCCGAAAAGATTTTCAATGGTATTCAAGTCTGGTGGTTGTGCCGGCCAATCAAGGACTTGAATCCCATTGTCTCTAATGTAATCTTTGACGTGCTTTGTAGTGTGCTTCGGGTCGTGGTGCTAAATTGTCTACAGAAGCGGCACATTCCACTCTGCATGTGGTAGCATCTCGCTTTCTTAAATGTCTTTATATACAAATCGATCCATAATTTAATCGATTTTATGAAATGATCCGACTCCACTATAGGAAAAACAAGTCCGGACCATGATACCACTGCCTCCGTGCTTAAAATTCATTTTACAGTTTCGGGCTTCAAGTCATGTACCTGTGTGGCGCCGTACAGTGCACATTCCATCTGAATTAATCAAGTTGAACTTTGATTCACCGCTAAACAAAACGGTTTTCCATTTTTGAACGGTCCAATTTAGGTGCTCTTTTGTAAAAGTGAGCCTAAAAAACAATAATTGCAACTCGTTGTCACAATTTCAAACGGAATTGTTCAAATTATAACACCTCATCTTTTTTCTTTATGCTTAGCTGTAAGCAAAGGTTTATTTGCCGGTCGGTAACTTCTTAAATAGTTCTGAACAACTCGTCTGCGAACAGTGCTGTGATGGATATCTAAACCAAGTGTCCGAACAACCTCTTTGGATGTGGCAAATGGATTTCGTTTGAACACGCCACAAACGTTCCTGTCATCACACAGCGATGTCTTCCGCGGCCGCCCTCCTGAATGTACCGTTGTTACGTCTTTTGTGATGCTATATTTCTTTATTAATCTACAAACTATTGACCGATTAATACCAAACTGTTTCGCGATAGATATTTTCAAATTTCCCTTTTTATATTCCGAATCAATTTGTGATTTAAGATCTTCACTGTATTTATCACGTGCCATTATAAATGGGATCAGTCAATATCAAAACTAGCGCAAAACAAAACTAAACTGAAATGTTTATGACTCACAAACAACAAGTGCTTTACAATAACGGAATTTTTACCAATAATTTTTTTAACTTCTGTTCTCTTTTTACATTTTTGAAGTGTTGTTGCTTTTGTTTTGCACTCAGACAAATTGAATGTAGACACATTAATTTTAAATTTAATAAAAAACCCAAACCAAACTTGAATATGATTTTGTTTTTATATGATGTATGAATATATGCTTTGGTTGCTATAATAATTTTTGTGTGTCCCCAATATTAAAAATTGAGAGACAATTTTGTAGCAGAGCAATAATTTTGTTGCTTTTGTTTTGCGCAACACTGTAAGTCTCTTTGGGCTCCTTGGAAAAATCCTGCGGACGCCCATGCATCGGCAAACGTTTTTTAGTCATCAATATAGTTGCGATACTGCACTCCATTATTAAAGGAACGTTCAAATATAATATTCATTGCATTAAGTTCCATATTTCCAGAGGGTCCCGTATGATTAGCATGGCATTCATCTTAATGTACCACTCTTCATACTGTGTTTTCTGACTTTCTTTCAACATAATGTCTTAATCAGTCAATAGAATTGGCAACGAATCAGAATCAGTCAACAGATTGGTATTTCTGGCAGCAATACGAGTATTCTAGTATCTTTTTCCCTATTATTACAACCTTGAGGGTTTGAGGGTTAAGACTCCGAAAATCTTCAACGGAGATTATTTCTTTTTTGTTATGTTTATCTTACGTATATCTGCACTTAAGTTTGATATAACCATTTATTAAATGAGCAAAACAACCTTTAACACAAAATAAAAAGATTGTTTATTTGTATGTTCGATGAATTATAAATGGAAAAATTCTAATGCGTAGACAGCCTTGACTTTTTTATGTTCCTGAAGCTTTGGGCGACAATAACTCTTCCGCGAAATAATTAAAATTTTACAAAAGACCTGCTGGCGCCGGAAAAAGGATAAACTCAAACATATAAATCTTGAAAACATCTGAAAACAGCTTTAGGCCAAAACATCGAAAATTTTATTTATTTTGGACAAATAAATTATCTATGCTTACCTTACCTGTAGCATATAAACCAAAACTGCTTATCATTACCGTTATTAATAACAATTTAATTAAACGCTACCGCTTAGTGAATAAAGAATTATCAGCTTAACGGTAGTGCGTTTCAGTTAAACAAAAAGAAAAACACACGACAATAAAAGAAGCTGAAGTCAAACTCAGGATATTTATGATAAATAAATTGTATCTGAGGACGAAACGCGGGGTAGCAACAAAGCAACAAACATATAATTAAAGCGTCTTCATTTCAATTATTTAGACTTACATTTAATCTAATGTTGCCACCTAGCAAAAAAACAAATGAAATTGCATATAATTCTTCTTCGAGTTCACTAAATCTGGTAACATTCCACAAATGAAACAAAGAAAGACTCAAGAATAACCAACATTTGGTAAAAATACACTTAACTGGCTGGCATATGTAATAACCCTATAGGAACGAACTAACTTGTTTTTAAAAACAACTAATTAAAAAACTAGTTTAAAATAAACCAGTATATGAACTACTTTGAACTATATTAAGGCGGCAACTACTATGATTTTGACATGTGCATTGCAAATTTTTATTAGATTACAAGTTTATATATATATTTAACCATGTTATTTCATCAAATATTATTAACTTTAGGCCATCAGTAATAGCTTTTAATTGGTTATTTTTAAGTAAATATAACTAATTTAACAAGTAGTTGAAAATATATGCAGACGAGAGTCAATTGACTTATTTAGCGGACATCACCATACAAAATAAGTTAGTTCGTTCTATGGGAAAAAGTCAGAATTTCAACTAGTTGTGGTTGACAAAAAACTACTTTATCAACTACTTTTAAATTAGTTGATTTTCCTACAGGGAAGCTTGTGTGGGTTTGTGTTTTTTGTGTGTGTGTTAAGCTTTTATGTTGCCTCAGTCGGCGTCAACCATGCGTCACTTTTAATTAATCTACGAAGCTGCTGAATGGAATCAGTAATGGCAGCAGCTGTCTGTCAGCGTTACCTGCAAGAGCCGTCTTAACGGTTTTAATGTGTGCACTTAATTTTTGGCTGTTGGCATGTTTCCCGCGTGTGTGAGTGCTTAATTTTTTGCATGGTTTTTAGTGCTGGTTGTGTGCGTGTTGTTGATGACTTTGATGAAATTTATTTATATAGATGTTTGCCACATAGCTATTAATATATTTATACTTACATTTACACTAACTGATGTTGTTATGTAGATATGTTTAAATTATTTCATGCATAAAATTAGATATGAATTCTTTATTTAAGAGTTTATTAAATGGATTTCTTTATTTAACTTATATGTGAGTGTATGTGCGTATGTGAGCTGGGGGTATTCATATGTTTATATGAATGGCTGTTTTTTGAATTTAAGCAACTTGTATGCCTTTTGCTTAACACAAAACAAAAACAAACAAAAAAAAAAAAAGAAAAACAAAAACGAGTTGGATACCTTAGAAAAACATGTTCTAAGTTCTTTGTTTTGTGGTCATTCAGGTTTTTAATGGAATCATTAAAATAATGTAGGCATTAAAAGTTATGAGCCCATAAAGTTTGAAAAAAGGAAAATAATCAAAATGGAAATCGCAAACAAAGTAGTTTCAATAAAATCTGAATAGAAAGTATTAATTGCAGCAATTTTATCTAAAATTTGAACGTTAATAAAATGTTGTTGAACTATCGTACTTGAGTTCTTCTTTAAAGCATATTTTCACTAATTGTAAATAAGAAAAGCCTAAAGCAAAATTTTTTTTGATGGTCTAAAATTTTTTAAAAGATGTATTGAATTTCAGTGAGTCAAAAAAAACTTTTCACATGCCCCAATGGCTTTCAATAAATTCAAAAATGTATTGAAATTCGAACGATTCAAATAATTGAGATACATAAATTTTCTATTTACAACGACTTTTTATAAAGTTGAGTAATTCGCTCTTATTTGCGGTGTGACAAAATCGGACTGGTTGAACAAATAAAAAATTCCAACAAGGTCTGAATGTATTAAAATATTGTATTCCAATTTTTTTTTTTTTTTTTTATCAGGTCAGGAATATTCTTAAATTGTATTTAAATTTTGCAGTCATTTATGCATTTAAATAAATTAGTGAGAGGAGTTTTTTGGTCCTTAATTTAAATATTTTGTTAATTAAATTAAATGCTCGAGTATTCTCCGATTCAAAAAACGCAAAAATTAAATCGATTAAAATCAAGTCCTTAATGAAAAATTGACGAAACACTCTACAGCCACCCAGGAGTCGCCTCTAGAGGGGTAAAATTCACTACTACCAATTTTCTCTCCACAACATTTTTTCTGAACAAACCCACCAACAGAGCCGGGTCGAAAGTATTCGTTACAATTCAATTCCAATTCCTTGGAATTAGGAATTGCTAATTGCTCATCTCAATTCCTCAGGAATGAAATTGGAAAAAATCGTCAATTCCATTACAGGAATTATAATGGGAAATTGAACGTTTCAATTCCTCAGGAATGGAATTAGAAAAAATCGACAATTCCATTACAGGAATTGTAATTGGTAATTGAACATTTCAATTCCTTAGGAATGGATTGGTTCGATTATTGGAAACTGATTCCTTACTTACTTACTTAGTTGGTCGTAACAACCCGTGTCCGGGTTTCAACCGACCTCATCAGCTCTCGCCAGGCGCCTCTGCTTTGCGCGCGAATTCTCCAATCGGATACACCAAGTGCGGTTAGGGCTTCCTCAGCCTGGTCCATCCATCGGAGGCATGGTCTCCCTCGTCGTCGTTGACCAGCGACCTTCGCCTCGAGCACTTTTTCGCTGGAGCTTCGCCGTTCATACGATGGACATGACCCAGCCAGCGTAGTCGCTGCACAGTTATACGCCGAACTACGTCAATGTCATCGTAGAGCTGAACGTAGGAAACTGATTCCGTTCCTTGGAATAAAAGGGTACTCTGCGGCGGCTTTGCTGTACACCACGAATAAGTTTAACAAATAAGTGGTCCCGGACAATACAGCGGTTGACCAGCGAGGGAGTGGAAAGGCGTAGCGTCGGACAAGCGCTGCGTCTTGATCGATAAGCCCACATATCCCGAAAACCTGGCACTGTCAAGGCGAGTCGATGTCGCCTAAAAAGCACCTTTTTCCTAAACTCCCTCGTCGTCCTCATGACGTTAAACTTGAGGGGTCGCTCAGTAGACCTTATGCATGGAATGTGCGCATGGTTTGGGTTCCGCTACATTACTACTGCCTAATGAAAACTAAAACAGCCTCGGATAAGAACCCCAATTATGTTGACGACCACTGCAAACGAAAAACGGACAATGACTTACGAATATACACCTGAAATGTCCGGACTCACTATCCAAATGGAGGAAACTCTCAAAACAATTAAAGCTGGCATCACCGCCATCCAGGAAATGCGATATCTACTACAGCTGCCATGCAGAAAAGCACAAATTCGGATGTGGATTCGTCGGGAACTACGCAACCTTGTTTCACGAAGGGAAACAATTTTTTTCATCAGCCTTATTTGCGCACACGCCCCGAAGGAGGAAAAGGACGAAGTCATCATGGACGCTTTATACGCTAGTCTTGAGGAAGTATACGACCACCTTCCGGTCCATGACATGAAAAAAGTCCTCGGCGATTTTAAAGCCCTCGGCTTAAGACGGAAGGGAAGCATCTTTGGCCCCATTGTCGGTCAGTTCATTCTTTACGAGACCTCCACGACCAACGGTCTAAAAATGATCGACTTCGCCGTGGCTCGAAAAATGGTACTTAGTAGCACCAGATTTAGGCATCCACAAGGCCACCTGGCTTTCCCCGAATCAAAAAACGCGAAACTCAATTAATCATGTTGTTATCGACGGAAGGCATGCCTGCAGTGCTCTTGATGTGCGTACCACTAATTTGTTGCAGCCAAGATCCACAGGAATGCAACGAAAGCTATATGTTGCTAAGCTGCAATTACAACGGAGTGCCGAGGCCTACTCCGCTCAACTCTCGGCTAAGCTCAACCAACCAACCTCTGAACTTGACAACGCCGACGGAATTTGGTCGCATATATCCCACTTCATGCGTGCTGCCGCTGAAGAAGTCTTTGCTTTCCGGCGCCCGCAACCTCGGAACCAATGATACGATCAGTCAGCTGCAACGCGAGCCGTGCGATAAAAGTACCGCGAAAAGATGAAGGAAGAGAAGCGCCTTTTCAGACGCAAAAAAAAAGAGCAGGAAAACAGGACAGCTTTCTCCATTCCAGTTCAGCTCCACGATGACGGAGTGGAAGTACCTTCACCTAGCCATGAAGAGGTTGCTATCCAAAGACTCAAAAACAATAAAGCAGTGGGTGCTGACGGCCTGTCAGCTGAATTGTTTACAACCAGTGGCAATGAATTGGCTAACAGAAAGCAGGCCCAACGATTTAAATCTAAGCGTACTTTGACCTATACTTAAGAAAGCAGACCGAACAATCTTCGCCAACTATCGGGGAATCAGTCTTATTTCCATCGCATATAAGGTTCTCTCAAGCATACTGTGCGAAAGATTAAAGTCGATTACAAAAACACTGATTGAACCTTATCAATGTGGCTTTCGACCTGGAAAATCCACCACAGACCAGATTTTCACTGCTGCGTTCAATAGACCGAAAAGGGATTGCCTATACGCAACAATGTCTGAGTTCGGTATACCTGCAAAGTTGATTAGACTTTGCAGAATGACGTTGAGCAACACACGCAGCTCCGTCAAGTTAGGAAATGACCTCTCCGAAACCTTCAATACCGAAAGAGGTTTCAGACAAGGCGATCCACTGTCTTGTGATCTCTTCAACATCATCATGGAGGGGATCGTAATGGCACCATTTTCTATAAAGGTGTCCAGCTTCTTGCGTACGCTGATGATATTTACATTGCTGGCAGAACCAAGATAGATGTTGTCGCTGCTTTCACCGCTATCGTAAAGGAATTAGCCAAAGCGGGTTTGACGGTTAACGAGGGTAAAACAAAGTATATGCAGTCGACAAACAGGGGAGCGCGTCGTCTAGACTTTCACGTTTCATCCGGCAACTATAGCTTTGAAGTAGTCAATAAGTTCATATACCTTGTCACTTCCATTAACAACAACAACATCGATATCAGCCTAGAGATAAAGCTAAAAACAAAATTTGTTAATAGATGCTGCTACGGGCTCAATAAGCAACTCCTCGATCGACAAAACTAACACTCTGCAAGACGCTCGTTCTACTTGTGCTTCTTTATGGCGCTGACACATGGGTAGTTTCGCAAACTAACGCAGCTGCTCGGGGGGTGTTCGAGAGAAAAGTTCTTCGCAAAATCTTTGGCCCTGTTCAAGTCGACGATGACTATAGCATCCGAATGAACCTCGAGCTCTATGGGCTCTACGAAGACATTGACGTAGTTAAGCGTATAACTGTGCAACGACTACGCTGGCTGCGTCATATCCATCGTATGGACGGCGAAGCTCCAGTGAAAAAAGTGCTCGAGGCGAGGATCATTGGTCGACGACGACGAGGAAGACCATGCCTTCGATGGATGGATCAGGCCGAGGAAGCCCTAACCGCACTTGGTGTATCCGATTGGAAAAGGCACGAGCACAGTAGAGGCGCCTGGCGAGATGTGATGAGGTCGGCCGAAACCCAAACACGGATTGCTATGACCACCTAATTAAGGTATTGTAAGTAAGTATTGGAAACTGAAATAACAGAGATTAAATTACTATTTCATTAATTTAAATGAAAAAAATTGGTTTTAATACTACAAAACATTATTTTACTTATTGTTAGTTATTAAAAAAGCAATATTTGCTTGAATTTTGCAAAAAAATAAGCAAGGTTTTGAATTGTATGAGATTTATATTCAAGATTTGCTTATTCTCGATACATATTTAGAAAACAGTTTCGTCTGCATATTAAACCATTTTATTAGTATTTTATATTTGATTAACTTTTGCTGAAATAAGAAAGCGTGCTACGCTCACATCTTTATCGTTATCTGAAGCCCATTAACCAATTGTTAATATCTGAGTATTAATATATTTATCTCTTACTTGTTAGTTACAAATTCGGCTAATTTTGGAGTCCAATATTTTTATTTTTACAATTTCTGTGTAAGGGGATGTTTCACTAAAGGGCATACATAAAGAATGTTATATTGTGCTAGATATCTTAAGCCTCTTTTGCTTGGTACGGCGAGTTACTTTCATTTTATCTTATCTAAGAAAACCTAGATTTTCTTAATTACACTATTTTATTTATTGTTTGGTAGATAGTCTTAATCTTATTTTTTATATTATAATGAAGAGTACTTGAAACAATATGAACCAGTCACACAGTTAAAATTCATATTAACTGTTCATCTCAGTTATTTCATTGATTGATTGCTGCATGAAATTTTGACAAGTTAATTTTTTACTTCAATACACTTCTATCAATGTTAATGATAACATTGCTTCCGTGCTTCCTTTCGATCAACTTTATCAAATGTTCATAGTTGTGTCTTTTTTCTTCTTTCTGTTTTTAACATCCTTTACTGCTAAGCATTAACAATTCGCTGACAATTGTTCCTTGTGGGTTTTGCTCGAATTAATCTCATATTAACGTTGAATTAATTGAAGTCCACTTCGTACTACGAACCGTATTACGGACGATATGTGGTGGACAAAGCCAGAACGTAGCACTCGTGTGCTTTTTATTCATGATTGTTGCCATTAAGTTGTATTGCTTTTTGCACTTCATGCTATCATATCTTTGGCATGGCCAAGTGGCAGCTTGGGAATAGAGTTCTGCCTCTGAACAGGACCTGCCATTTTCAATTCTTCGTGGGGCAGCAGCGAACAGAGTTCATTTATAATTGCTTTCTATTAGAGTAATTGTTTTTCCGCTTATTTTTGCTTACCTTTTTTATTAAGTTCTTAACTTTTCTCTGTTGATTTTTTTATTTGTTTTTTTAACGGTTTTTATGCTTTGTTTTTTCCTGCTTTGTTTGTGCAACGAGTTTGGATAGAATTGGTGACACAAAAAATTTACTCAACACTTTTTGAAGTGAAACTTTTATAGCTGCGTATACAACGATACGGCGAGCTAGATGGGGGGTAAAACCAATGTAACGAAATGGTTCTTATGAAAATAACAACACAGCAATTTGACGCACTAGTTTTAAAAAAATGAAAAAATTGCTATACTGAGGATTGAACACAATACGTTAGTATCTATAGCCGGCTATTCTAACCACTGGGTCACGTGGACATATTTATTTGAGTAGCTCATACTTAGCTGAAATCAACAATCTGTACTTCTCTCTTTCTTTTATGATTGAATTGAGTCTTTCGTTCAATACTCTGCAAGTACAGTATGGTTTAAAAATTTGAATCTTAACGTAGCTTTTTTCAGAACATTAGCATACTTTTAGGCTTCCCTCACATTGAGTTTTGATAAATTCAGATTGAGTGCATTTATTGATTTGGAAACAGCACATGCTGCAATATTAACGAATGCAACTTTGAATCTAAAATTTATTTTATTCATAGATCTGTGAATTTCCGTATAAATATCGTATCTCTCATATAATTGAAATGTAGTTCTTAACTCACATTTATATCGAAATTAAAAAAATATTCGCATGTACCGCAGCATTCAACACAAAAAATACTGGTTACAAGATCTTCCATTACCAACTGAGCTGTCTGATTACCTATGATATCTTTGTCGAAACTAAAACATAAGAAGGATATGTTATCAAAATATTGTGCCAAAAATTAACACTTGCGCATATGTAACCCAACCGGTGAAAGTTCGTTTGTAATAAACTTTTGTCAAAGAAAAATTTCGTATTTTACCCTAATTGGCGATCAAAAATCGAAAGTTATCTCATACCAGTATTATCACGTCAGTAATTATAAAAGTAAGTCTGAAAGTGCCAAAAAAGTTATCCGAAAGTATCCATCTCACAGTAAAAAAGTAGAAAATATAATTATCTTCGCATTTGTGTAGAAGAATTAATTGCTTTGGAATTGTAAACGAATAATTTTTCGAAACATAAGCGAACCTTAGTTTACGAAGTAGCCGTTACGTCCGCCAAACGTATCTTTTTCGAATCGTAATCGATACCGAATTCGATTGTTATCATCGCGAACTATACGTAAATTTTTAAATTTTCGAAATCGATGTCGGATTTTGTGCCGTGTGGGAAATAGCACAATTTTTGTGATAATGTTGGAGTTTCTACTATATATATACATGTCTGCAAAATTTAGCATTAAATATCGCCGCAAATGCGACATAAGATACGATGCAAGTCGTGTAACGAAAAACACATCAACATAGGCACGGTAAAATAAACTCAAGCAAGTATGCGTGCATATCTTCTGACCACGAAGAACATGTTCAGTGGTCCTAACTGCGGTTGAAATTTTTTGCTTTTTTTTAATTTAAAAATATTTAGAATCATACCGGCAGTTGTTTTTTTTTTATAAGAAAAATTGAAAATAAATTATAGAAATAAAGACCAAATAATATAATTGATTGATGATTATTTTGGATAAACAATAAATTCTTTTTGGCATCAATCCTATAGAATAAATTGGAAGATGTATATCATGCTTGCTTTCAGGTTTGTTCGTATTTTGTTTGCTTTGATTCAAGGGAGGTTTGCTTTGTGCGATGGTAGCACGTTCAACTTGCATTCGAATTGTACGCGGTCGGTGCGAGTACGGAAAGGGAAAATGCATTATTTCCAACACAGGTTTTTCGAAAATTTTTCTGCTTAATATTTATAGCTAAAAATATAATTAGCAGAAAAAAAAAACAGCAAGATCTGTCGTATGTGCTATGAGGATCGAACTTGGGTACTACTTAAGTCATTAAAATTAAATAATAAATCCTCTTTATAACCAACTGTGTCACGAAAGTAAAAAAAAACTGCGATCTAATTCTGTACGTGAATATTGAATTTTTCAGTAACTGACCGTAAACAAAAGGGACAATTAATATTTCCCATGATATCACCATGTTAAAAATACTATTTGGTATGAAGGAAGACTGCATTTTAACCACTTGATTGCACTGAATTAGGGAATGTTAATAAAATAAATAAGCAATCTTCCCAGAAATTTCATTTTTGCGAAGACAATTTCACTCCTACCGTGCGTGGCGACCACACACATGTCTTTTTTTCGCTAGGTAGTACGCTGTTGAAGGGAAAGATTTGGTCAACGCAGCCAAGTTCACAGTCATGTGTGGAGTATTAAAATGTCAAAATGTCGCTGGCAATTATATGCCCGTACATTTAATTGCCGCACAAATTCGACATTCAACAATTAAAAAAAAATTAGGCTGTATGTGTTGGTGCTGAATTTGTTATATAACAAATGTATTTAGTTTATTATTGTGTAGTCTTGCCTTTTATATTATATAAAATTGCAGCAAAAAAAATATGAATCTGACAACCATAACGAACGAATATAGCCATCTTAGCCCTTGAAAGGACTTTGATCGAGCTTCTTATGATCAATTGTGTTGTGTGTGATGTGAAATGTTTGCACAGATATGATCGAGAACTATACCTACATGTTTTACGCCGACTCCGAACGGCTTATGTACTCAAGAAGCTTTTCACGTCAGTTTTTACTCTCTGAGGTTTGCCATTGTCTGCAGAGAGGTGACGGCCAAACAGAAAAATTAATTCAATTGAAAAAATGTTCTGTGTCATTTGGAGGATAACAGCTAGTGCTTTTTCTCCACACAAAAATGTTTACTCAACTTGACTCCATAATTTCGCGTGTAGAATTATATGCCCAAAAATATTTGTTCCTACAGCATACTAATCTTAATTGTAAAAATAAATTAATTTAATTGATATAACATGCTTTAGTATTAACTTTTAGTTATAACACAGCATACTAGACAGCAGTTTCGTTGGCCACAGTAGTTTTGCTTGATTATCGCTGTGATCCACTCAGCTGTTCATCTTCTATTTGTTCAGTTAATGTTTTGAGTAAGCGCACTTTGTAAATATTGTCAATGTCTACAAATGATAAATCGACGAATGAAAACGATTCCTTTTTTGAGTTTGTTATTGGCAGAAAATCTCAATTCAGTAATTTCGTGAATTAAAAAGCCCAGAATTCCGGGATTGCCATCCCTAGTGATAACTTCTAATGTCATTTATGAAATCGATAATATCATCCTAAAGGGACATACGCAGAAAATGTGCAGGGTGAGAAGAAGAATCTATTACCCAGTATGATGAAAATTCAATAATAAAACTTTTTTGTATGGTTTACGGAAAAAACGAAAACATAAAATTTCAAATTCAACGAAACAATTTTTATTTGAAATTGTGCAAATGATCAATTTTGAGCTCGTCCCAAAAAAATACATGTGTATTATTGTGGATGGTCCCAAGTTCATAACTGCATTAATCTTTCGATTATCCTTTCATTGAATCGTTTTAAATCTTAAGCGAAATAATCATTTCTTTGCACAAGCAAACATAAACTCGTATATATATACACACGAGTACAATGCCATAAACATACTTATGTAGAGTATTTTATTTTTTTTATTTGCAAAGGAAGAGTGTTATTTTTTGTTATCTTTTTTTCCACAGCCGACTTCATTTACAAATCCACTTCATTGCCACAAATCTGAGCAATAAATTGCCTCCATTAAGAAGACCAGTAGCAGCAGTAGCAGGAGCAGCAGAAATCAAGCAACAACATGTCATACGTTAGCCCTTTAGGCCCATTTCAGCTGTCAAACATTAAGCGGGGTTTATGTAGCGTACATGAGACAGTTACAACAACAACAACGCACACTGGCTTAGCATTTATATCAGAGATTTCCGTTATGTTCTTTTCCATGGTTACTAACTGAATTGGTCTTCAACGCACGCAACGCAGCACCCACTGAATTAACCCGGTCGATGCCGGGCTACACTGACCTTGAAAATATTTGAAATAATTAACGGTTGGTTGGTTGGCTAGCTGGTTGGGACTGTTATGCAAACAGAGTGAAATCCGTTCATTTTCAGTTATCAGCTTTGTGATTCTCTTTTTGTAGCTTTTCTCGATATGTTTTTTTTTTTTTTTTGTTATCTGGGTTTTTTTTCGATTTTATTTTATGCTGTGGTTGGCATTTTTGGCTTCTTTAAGGTGGTTTTTGCTGTTGGTTTTATGTGCATGAATAAGCATTGTATTTCATTAAAATTTATTGTGTTGCTGGCTCTAATGTTGGTTCTGGCTGGTCTCATGTTAGCAACGCTCAACTTCCGTTGGAATTATAACAACATTGGTTAAAACGCCCAAATGTCTTGCCATGTGCCATGTGATAAAGTGTATTCGAATAGATTATTGAAATTTATTACAACTAATGAAGAGATTTACACGCAAGAAGTAAACATATTTAAGGCAAGGATGCGTGCAAATGAATGATACAAGACTTTCCTCTAGCCTATTTTCTTCATCTATCTCCTTTGCATAGCGTTCATAGAATTTTTGATATACACAAATAAATACATAAATAGCAATAGAATATTCTTGCTCATTACTGAATCTGCTTATGTGTTATTTATGCATGTCGAATAGACACCCTAAGGAATATCCATTCATGGTGAACACACAATAACCACTCAATAAATCCATAAATCTGCTTAAGGATTTTTGAATAGTTTCTTTCGTTTTTATTTATTATTTTTCTATGTCATATTTCCAACTTACCCCAACCACCTTCACCGAACTCACACGCAACAATGTCTGCCATAATAAGACAATATTTGGCAATATAATATTATAAATGCTTAGGAAGCCTTAAAAAAAGGCATCACAAAAAATTTTTATTGTTTTTATTACTATACGTTCTCTTCTATCTTGACATTGCATTTCTTTTTTCCACATCGTTAACACAATCTCCCGTCCTTAAGTTAAGTAGTTGTCTCTGAAGAGTTTGAAAGTGGTTTTTAGTGCTTTTCGTTCGATATTCCTTGATGACAAAGCAAGCAGCAATAATTCATAAGCATTTCAATGGTGCCATATCCGGTTAGATAACCGAAAACGTATAAAAAAAGAATAAATAAAAGTTGACTCAAACACTAGACGATGACATTAAAAATGCAAAGAAAACTCAGCATGTTCGACACGACCCTTGTACTCGAAGTTCTTTTCATGAGTAAAGCATATCTACTCTATTGAGATCAAAAACACCTTAATAAGATTTGTTAAAGAAAGTGTTCAAGCTTGTTGTCAGACCGCTTGAGATTTTTTTTTTTTTTTTTTGCTTCCATTATCTAATGCAGCGTTCTTCAAATTGTATTTCGCGAAACCCTAGTGTTCCGTCAGATGTCTTAGGGGTTCCGTTCGAAAATGTAGGAAATGAAGGAGATGGCATTTCAAATATTATTAAAAAAAAAATGGTTTTAAAAAATTTTGAGCAAGCCAAATCGTGCAAAAATTTGAAAGCCAACTCAAACAACAGGTCAATAAATATTTAATTTACTTGATGCTTATTTTCAAAGGTATATGCACTGATGGAGCGAAGGTCATGGTTGGAGTTACAGAGGGCGTAATAGCAAGCAAAGAGTTCCAGACATCAAAAGTAACCATTGTAGACATCTGTTAAACAGATACCACAAGCACTTCAAGAAGTTCTCAATGAAACTGTCAAGATCGTAAATTTCATCAAAACCAGACCCCTAAATGCTAGGATATTTACACTATTGTGCGCTGATATGGGAAGCTTACATAATAAATTGCTTCTTCATACAGAAAGTAATATGGTTATACAAGGGAAAGGTTCTGACCAGATACTTTGAATTACACAGCGAAACTCGGATCTTTTTATCAGAACATGAACATGATTTGCCTGCGAACCTAAAAACATTAGTTGACTTCGAAATCCACCCTATCTTTTCGATATATATTCGTACCTAAACGATTTTCGTATATAAACGAACCTTTTCGATTTATTTTCGTACCTAAACAATGTAAATCTTTCACTTCAAGGGCCAAATACTACAACTTATAAAGTTCAGAAGTAAAGTCGACTCAATGTAATTAAAGTAAGAGCCTTAGAGGGAATGTATAAATAAAATACACAGTTTTTTGTTAAATTAAAAGATTTTTTGGCATTCGCATTCCACCAGAGTGTCAAAAATAATATTTTGATACATTTAACAGGTTTTAAGAAAAGATTTTTGGAATATTTTCCTTCTACTTATACTTATATACGGACACCACACAAAAATTTACATTTGGCCATATTGAAATTGCTTAATTTTGATCAAAATAATGAAAGAGTATCCGGAAATTTAAAAAACGCATAGTAAGAGAATTGATGCCTTTTGCTACAACCTACCAACGTGAGAGGTCCTTTTCATATACGTCGCTACAAAAACCAAATACAGAAATCGACTTGATCAGAAAATTAAATATGTCTCCAACTAACAACAATATATTTTGATATTGCTATATTAGCTTTTTTAAAATATTTTTTTTTTTTGTGTATTTTATGATAAGAAAGATTCCAATCATTTGTAGCTGAACTCTTTTAAGACGCAATCAATTAGAAAAATTTTTGATTAAGTGTTTATTTAATTTCGTTAATAAGACTTCAGAAAAATTAAGTCACCAATCATTTTGAATATTTTTGAATTATTAATCATTTTGTGGAAACATGACTTGATTTCACTGTCACCATTCCCAATCAATTGTGATATGACTTTGAACGCATTCAAGTAACACAAATTTTATAGTTTTTACTATAATATACTAAAGTAAAATTTACGCAATATACTATAGTAAAATTAAAGTAAAATTTTGTGCTGATTCTGAATTCGGCTTCTGTTTCGTTCCACCACGCCCGCTTTTCAGATATTCATTTAAATATGTGCAATGTAGTTGTACAATAAAAGTTTTTCATACTTAATCTAAATGAGTTCCATACTTAAGAAATGTGTAAGTTTTATTTTGTTATATTAAATTTTTCCTCTAATATGAAATTATACAGAAAAAAAAAAACACACACACAAAACATTATGAACAATGAATTTAAAAAAAACTTCCAATCAAGGGATTTGAAGTCTCAACTGACTTCAAGTCACTTGAATGCAATCAATTGCCACATAAATGAATTAGAGACTGCAATCAAATTATGACAAATGATTTCTGATCTCACATGTTGAAGTCAGAAGTACCGAAAAGGAATGATGTATTGTAAAGAATTTGAACAAAATCAAAAGACAAAAAAAATAAAATGATTGAAATCTATCACAGCTCTGCAAAATATGTACTATATTAAATGAAATACAATTAATTGTTTTTTACTGAAAAAATGGAAATTTATATCTTTTATAAAGTTGTCAACATTATGGGGTTCCGTCGCAAACTTAATATAGAAAAAGGTTCCGCTGATGATGGAAATTTGAAGAACGCTGAACTAATGTAAGGCGGCTGAGCTAATATTTTTAAAAGATCAATTACGTGTTCAGTGTGAGCAGTTTAAGCAATATATTATTGTGTTTTTCCATAGATTTCAAAGAAAATTTGATGTTTTGCATCATTTATTATTTATATATAAAACTAGCAAAATACCCCCCCCGCGGCCATATTGAAGTATATTCGAAGTCTTTTGCCACGACATACACGATGACATTCAGTTGTATATATTAACGAAAGTTTTCCTATTTTGATGACTTCACTTTGTATGGGAAGTAGGCGTGGTTTTGATCCAATTTTGCCATATATCATAGTGATGGTTCATATTATATATCAAAGCTAAGTTTCAAGACATTTCATTGATTTTTGTGGATTTTTAAGAGATTTTACGTTTAAAATACAGCCAATTTGTATGGGAGGTAGGCGTGGTTTTCATCCGATTTGGCCCATTTTCGAACTTAATCATTCTTTTTTAAAAATAAACTTATGTTTTTAATTTCATCCCGATAGCTTTAAAATTGCGGCTGTAATCGTGTCGACAGACGGACAGACAGACGGACACACGGAAATCGACACAGGAGATGATGCTTATCAAAAATATATACATTTTTCTATACCTGCCACGCCTCCTTCTTGGCGCTACAAACGGAATGACAAAGTTAATATACCCCTTACGCAGTACGCGTTGGGGTATAAATATTTATTAAGCAGGGTTATATTGAATGGAACCGCTTATTACTAGTATAAAATATGGCCAATTAAAGATATTTTCCAATCAGTAGGAACATAGGGCTGTTTGAGAAGGCAAAAGATACAAATACACCAATTTTATTAGAACGTCCAATTTGTTTACACTTCGGATCAGTTGAACCTTTTTCTACATTGAATTCATTAAAATAAAGATAACTTATATCTAACTAAGCTGGAGCTCACGAAGTTATACTATCGACTAGCAGGGCCCAGTGGTCAGCGGCTTCGCCACGGACGTTTTCTCTTATCAATAAATATATATGACCGCCATTTGAACCAAAAGCACCTTCATACCAAGTTTCACTATGAAAACATGTACAATTAAGGAATTATAATGATTTCGTAAAAGTGGGCGTATATATAGTCCGACAACGCCCATTTTTAGAACGTTTACCGACAATAATCATACAAATTAAGTTACCAAATTTTAGTTTAATACGACCAAAACCGTCTGAAAAAAATACTTTTAATTAATTTGTTTGCGGTAAAAGAAGGCGTGGCAAAGATAACATAGCCTTTCACGATTTAACTGAAATAAAAAACTGGTTGGTACCTATATCGTTCAAATCGGTTCAGTGGTTTTCGTGTGATTGTGGAGATCCATGTAGTGGTACAACCCTTTTATATAATAGTACAGATAGAAGCTAGATGGGCGGTAATAGTAGGTGTGGCAACTTTTTACCGCTTATTACTAGTATATATATATATATATATATGACCGCCATTTGGACCCATAGCACCTACATATCAAGTTTCACTAATAATTAAGGAATTATAATGATTTGGTAAAAGTGGGCGTATATAGAATCTGACCACGCCCATTTTTAGTAAAGTTACCAACAATAAGCATACAAACAAAATTACTAAATTTTAGTCTAATACGACCGAAACAGTCTGAAATATATTTTTATTGATTTGTGCGCGGTTATAGTATTCGTAGCAAATCTAACATAGCCTAACACGATTTCTTGAACTCACGATTTTTTGACCTCCCAAAACTCAATGGTATAAGTCTGGAGCTAGCCAGTGCAGCTAACTATATCGGAGTAATTCAAGACTCTAAGGTCTCTTAGAAAAACAACACAGAAGAAAGAATAAAAAAGTTTCACAGTGCACTTTACTTCGTCGCAGGAAAACGTCGATAAAAGATAGGAAAGAGACTAAATTTCATTCATTGGATGTATGCGGCTATCGTTAAACCTGGATACAGAAATTGGCTTGTCCAGAAATAACAAGTGCACAGCAATCAACGCCTCAAGTATGCTTCGAGGTAATGCCTAGGAAGCTCGGCAGCTAAAGCGGCGTTCCGGTTAAAACAATTAAAGCTCTGGAAGCATTGAATTATGGATATTCTTCTATACTCACAAACTTTCCATACATTTTTTGAAAAGGGAATTGAATTGAAAATAAAAAAAAATTTCGAATTACAGTTATTTAACTAGAAATTAAATTCAGAAAACATATGTTGACAGTTTTAAAAATTCGCTCGAGTGTATTTAAAATATCAAAATAAAACTGTGTTTTCTGTTGTTTTTCTTTCTACACAAAGGGGTCTTCACAATGGGGGGTTAGTTGATTTACGTATATGTCTAATTACGCACAAATTATTAAGAGTGGGTAATGTTAATTCGGCCTAAAAATTACCCATATTTGCGAATTTTTTGACGCGCTACTGTTAGCGGAAGTAACTTGAATTTATGTAGGTTTAATAAAACAGCATAAGAAGAATATCTAGTAAAAGTTATATTGAAAAATGTCAAGAAATAACAAATTGGCAGCCGTTTTCCGGAAGCACCTCCAAAAAAAGTGGTTTGGCGGTGAACAGCATACCCCATCAGGGGATCAACTGAAATCCAAAATGAAGATGTTTTGAGAAGCTAATAAGATTCACAAAGTAACAACTGTCGAGGTTTTTTTTTTCATTTTCTTTAGATTTTTGGCAGCACTTGTAGCCAAAAAAATCTTTTTTTTACTAAAAAATTCGTCATATTTCTTACTGTAAAATGAAAAATATGCAAAAAAAAAATAAAAATTTAACAGCGTTACCTCATGAATTTGTACCAAATTTCAAAACGATCGGTTTAGCAGTTGAAAACACGAATTGTGGGAAAATCGCTTTAAAGTTTTGTTCAAGGTACACGTTCGAGGTACACTTTCTTCAAAAATCATATCTCCGTTAGTTTAACTCGGATCGACTTCAAATTTGGATACAATATTCTTAAGAGTTTGTGCACTTTTTTTTGTGAAAAAAATAATAAAAAAAAAATAATGAATAAAATTTGAGCTTGAGTTATTATATTAGCATAATAAAAAAATTCACCTGCTTGTGATCGTGATCAGAACAATGTAAACACACTTAGATCAGGTAAGTAGTAGGCTACTGTTGTTCCGTGAGATCATTTTTTCACGAGGTTTTTTAAAACATCAGTTCTTAAGAGCTCTAAGAAAATCAACAAAGCTCTTCGATTCATAGTGTAATTAACAAAGTAGTTGCAAATTTTCAAAAAATTTATTTTGTGGAGTTTGTATTTATTGCACATGTAAATTTTTAAATAAAAAATGCAAGACGATTAAAGGAATTTTATTTTTATTCTTTTTTCATGAAGTTTTATTATCGTTGTTTGAAAGCTATGGATACCTTGTTAAAAAACGCACTTTGCATTCTACACCTAAGGTGGTGTGAAAAAGATTGCATAAGTATTCATATTTATAAATGATATTTCATAAATACCATATTTTTATCAAGCTTGTCTTCAAATAAATATATTTCAATTGTATATTTACTTTTCCAAAACGATGCAAGGAAAGGGAGCCGGCGACTACTGCAATTCACCTCAAATATCTATATCATACAGACAATCAGATAACTGCAGATTCTTTGAAATGATGATCTGTGCGGTTGAACAAGCAGCTCTGTCAATCCAATCAATGAACAACAATCCATCTAGCACACTACAATTTTTATAGACAGCCAAGCAAAATCTGTTTGGAATTGTTGCTATGTTCTTCTTAGAATCAGTCATCACCATAGGGTGAATATATCTGCTGGGCGTCCCAGATCATCGTGGCATAAAGGAAAATGAGATTCCAGACAAACTAGCAATATGTGGCTCTGAACTTGCTAGAAGCACTTCCCATATGGCAGTCATGATCTATGAACATGGTCTAACAGAGACCACTGTGTTATCTCTCTCTGTATTTGGCCGAGACTCTGCGAAAAAACGAATTATCCTAAATCAGATGATTATTACGATTCTAACACGCTTTATATAAACATTTTAGCATTCTTGTATTAAATTTTTATCTTGGCCCTTAAAATAAATTTTTAGATTTAATTTTTTTCTATGAAAGCCACATACCAACGTTAAAAAATATTAACTCATAAATAATTACCACCAATAGTGAAGACTGGTTTGAAAACAGCAATGATAGTATATTAGACGAAGATTTCGAAGAGAGTGAGGTATATTTATTTGTATACTAGCTGAATACCCGGCTTAACTCGGGAGTTGATATAAATAATTTTTGAAGTCATTCGTCGGCTTGAAAAAAATTTTTACAAACTTTAGAAGACTTTTGTGAATCTTTCAAGCCGGTAATTTGAAAGTGAATCTTTCAAACAATGTGCATCTTTTCAAACCGGTAATTTCGGTGAAATGAACAAAATGTTGCTCGAACATCTGAAAATTATGAGGAAAGTTAGGGAAATCGCTATTTGTATGCGTGCTGATCGCTTGCAAAAGTATATTTTCAAAATTTATATTGTATTCGATAGAATGGACATTTTTAAAAAAAAATCAGATCAGAAACAAATTTTTGGCAATCATTTCTGTAAATTTTCTCATACATAAATGCTCTCCTTTGACCTCGTGTCGTAATGTGTTCAAGCTACTAAACTTGTGGACAGTTCATGTGTTATTATTGTTGACGTAACCTTTGTGTTGTCTTTAAGGCTTCACAATATTTATGATTCACAGATAGTATCTTGAAGAAATTAATATATTAATAAAAAATAAACCAAACATTCTAAGTGTTCTTATGAATTTTTTTTTTTAAATTTTTTGCGAATAAGCAAAAGTAAGTCTTTTTTTTTTTTAACTGGACAACAATTAAATAAGCACTGAAAATAGAAATTGAAATATCAAAACAACGCCAACGTACGACTCAACTGACTTGCGCATATGTTGATGCGAACTCAAATATTACAGAATTCGGCAACAGCTGTCCTGATATGGGAAAATAAGAATGTTGAATATATATACACATAAAGAAGAAAATAAGATATGTATCACCGTTTGCGCTGTGCTACGCCTTACTGCATTTTGTAGTACAGCGCTCTCTGGTGTTCAAGATGTATCAAAATACATAGCGCAAAAAACTCACCGCAAAAGCCCTTTCCATACTCGAAAATCCCTATACACAAATTTTCATCCTAATCAGATCAGCGGTTTGGAGTGTTTCACCATTTCTTAAGAGATTTGTACTACAGCGCCCTCTGGTGCTCAAGAAAGCACAAAAAAATAAGGGTGTGCTTTAGACCACACGACTGGAGTAAAACTTCTTAAGCTTCATCAATATGTATGTATATGTATTTGTATAACATATACATGTATACATATCAGGGGGAAAATGCCCTGCTCTGCCCTACCGTTGCTACGCCCATATATATATATGTATATATATATGTTTATATATGTATAATATATACATAAGCATATCAGAGGGGCAACTGCCCTCCCCTGCTCTACCATCACTATGCCTATGTTTATTTATGTATAATATATACATGTAAAAACATTAACATATCAGGTGGGGAAACTGACCTCCAGTGCCTTACCCTCGCTACGCCCATATATATGTATATATGTATGATATATACATGTATATGCATGTACAAATCAGGGGCGAAACTACCCTCGATACGCCCATGTATATGTATGCATGTTTATATATGTGTAATATAAACATGTATTCGGATAAACGGCTTAGGAGTTTTTCGACGTTTTTAAAATATTTGTACTAAAGCGCCCTCTGGTGTTCAAGATAGCACAAAAAAGCTGGATGCACGGCTTAGGAGGTTTTCGAGGTTTTTCAAAATATTTGTACTACAGCACCCTCTGGTGTTCGAGATAGAATAGAGTAGATAAGTCAACAAAACTCAGCATGTCCGAGAACCTCTACATACAAATTTTCATGCAAATCGGATGAACGGTTTATGTTTGAACCCATCAAAATCAAAATGCATCGTAATCTCAAGGAAACCCATGCAGACACCAGTTCCTACATTAATAATAAATGGTTCATGCATTGAGGTGGTTAAATCCGCGAAAAATTTGGGTATTACTTTCAATAGCTCCTTAACTTGGTCAAACCACATTAATGAAGTGCTAGGAAAAACTTATAGCATGCTGCGTAATCTCTGGGCCACTCAACATTTTACCCCTCAAAACATCAGAATGTTACTCGCAAAAACTTATTTGATCCCAAGGTTACTTTATGGATGTGAAATTTTTGCAGCTTGCGACTCTACGAGCAGGCGCAAACTAAATGTGCTATACAATAACATTGCACGATACGTTTTTACGCTAAAGCGCTCCGATCGAGTATCGCAATTTGCAAATAAAATATACCAGGTTTCCTTTGATAATCTTGTTAATTCGAGAGCTCTGATCATGCTGCACAGAACCATTACAACGAAAGAGCCTGAATACATGTTTAAAAGATTGCATTTCCTACGCTCTAATCGCGGCATTAATCTCGTCCAACCAAGACATACTTGCCTTACGTCTGAACGCCAGTTTTTTGTCCACACAATACGTCTCTGGAACTCGCTCCCCAATCACATTCAGAAAATTAAAAATGCAACGCAATTTAAACTTAAACTGATGAATTATTTCACACGTCCATGAAGATATGCTTCTGAGGTATTCACTTCTTAAATAAATTTGGAAAATAGGTTCGCTCGCATTCGTACTACAATAATATAGCTTAGTTTCGCTTAAATTAAAATATGGCTTGTCTGTTTAAACTCTCACTTGCGTATAACTTGAATTTTATAATGTTTTATCCAATCTTCTATTAAATCTTTATCTTAATCTTTATTTTTAATTCATTACTTAAAATACAAATAACAAAAATTTTTAATGTCTCATTTATATTTGTATAAAACTTTTATCTAAATTATTTAAACTTATTATTAAATTTAAATAATTTTTTCTGTTCTTATATTATATAATTTTTGTTATGTTTTGGGTCATTCAAGGCTATTAAACTTTATTTTCTTATAAAATTTGTCACTAAGAATATCATCTACATGTTACGGTGCTTGTCATAAGACTTATGTTTTGTTAGCTCCGTTGTCGAATAATAATAATAAATAAATAAATAAATAAAACACATAAACGGTTTCGGAGATAAGCTAAAAAAAGAATGCCTGGAACCCGATCCTAGCGCCCCCTACCGGGTCCAACATTTTTTACTGAATACAAAGTAGCCTATATATTGACCGGGGGTATAAGGAACCTAGATGTCAAGTTTCATTTAAATCCATCGAGTGGTTTTCGCGTGATGCTCTGACAGACAGACAAAATTTTTAAAAATGCGATTTTTGGACTCAGCGTCATTCAAAATGTCCATCGCAAAAAGAATTTTAAAAAAATATTTCATGTACAGATTTTTTTTTTACAATTTTATATATATAAAGATTAGTGGCTTATAACATTATTGCAAAAATAATGGTAGTCTAATGGAAGTTTCTTTGCTTTATACATATTTGATCATGTTTCAGAAGGCTCCTTTAACCAATAACTGCAAGTATTAAAAGTACGATTTCATGAAACGTCTATTTTATACATTTTTTTAAAGATTCAAATGCGGTTATTTCAAAATTTTGTACTACAGCCTTTAGATTTTGGATCACTATTATTGAGTTAGGCTGGTATTTTAAATGGTATTCATGGCTTAAAAGCATCGAGTAGTGTTGCTGCTGATGGTTTATGTGCTGTTTTTTTTTTTCAAAAATTGTGCGAAAAGTTTACTTAAAGTTATCTTTAATAACTCGTTGCGATCTTCTTGGTTGCTGGAAAGTGGCTCTTATAACACCGATTCACAAATCTGGTTGCAAAAATAATGCAGCCAATTACAGGACTATTTCTAAACTAAAGCTTATTTCTAAGCTTTTTGAGTACATTGTCATTTTTTTTTTTTTTTGAGTACATTGTCACATTTTTTTCGCGGTGAAAAACATTATTTCTCCGTGTCAACACGGTTTTGTTGCGGGCCGCTTTACTATATCTAATCTAATGTTATTCTCTGAGTACTGTCTATCATCGTGTCAGGTTGATGTTATTTATACTGAATTTTAATTACAAAAATGTGAGTTGTTAGGATTTCATTCCAATTTTTTGAAATGGCTTAAGTCGTATTTACATAATCGTCAGAATTGTGTTGGTTTTGATGATGTTAAGGCTTTTTCTCTTTTCGCAAAATCAGGTGTTCCGCAAGGAAGTATTTTGGGTCCGTTATTATAATTGTCTGCTTTTCGCTGATGACCTCAAGATCTTCCTTAAAATAAGGAATGAGTCTCTTTTCAGAGTGAAGTCAATAAACTTTACAATTGGTGTATTCTAAATAATCTACATCTTAACTTGAACAAATACACTTTTATGTCTTTTTCTAAGTCCATTAGTCTTCTGCTTTCCTCTTATTATATTTCGAACTCTTCTCTATTATCTGTCTGTCAATATAAAGACCTAGGAATAGTTTTTGATTCGAATTTTACTTTCGTTGATCATTTAGAATATATTAGACCTAAGGCTTCTGTAATGCTAGCTTTTATAAGGTGTAATACATCATTTTTTAGAGATTCTTATACACTCGAGGCTTTCTTTACTAGTCTTGTTCGTTCAAGACTTGAATATGCCTCAGTTATATGGAATTCATTCTTTGAATTGCACAAAGCTCGGCTTGAAAGGGTCCAGAGAGCTTTCACCAGGTTCACTTTACGCACTATGAATTTTTAAATTGTTCTTCCACCATATAATGCTCGTTGCATTCTGATTGGTTTAATAATCTTAGAAACTAGAAGACAAATTTTATCATTACTTTACTTATTTGACATTGTGTCTGGGTCAGTAGACTGTCTTGAAATTCTCAGTAGGATACAGTTTAATGTCCCTCCAAGAGCTCCCTGAAATTTTGATCTTTTTTACATAAATACTGTTCGAACTAGCTATGCTGTAATGCGTCAATTAACAGAAATCTAAAATTGTTTAATGATATTTATTAAAGTTTCAATTAAGATTTTTCAATGTCCAAAAATTATATGAGGAAATTATTGTATAGTATTTTTTTAATATTTTTGAAATTTATTTGTAATTTCTAGTCTGTAACAATTTATGTTCATAGACTTCAATAGAAAAAAAACAAAGTATTTTGTGGCTTATCATATTTCTGCAATAAGGCCTTCATATATTTGAAAGTTTTGCAATCTATTATGAATATGAATGAATACTTTTTGTATCAAAAATCCTTGTAATACTTCGCTCATATTAAAATTCATTTCAAGATTTCTAAGCGTGTGCAATTTACTGCGATTAAAAATCTGGCTGTTTATTTTTACAGCAAAAGACATAAAAGGAAGATGTTTGGATAATTTTCCTTATAAGTTAATCATTACGAAGTAAAGCTTCCTCTAAATTTTGAAATATAATCCTCTTATTTTGAGTTTTGGTTATTATTCGACTTTTAAACTTTCTGCCGGAAAATTATATTCACATAACCTTGAATTATGTGAATATTTACCAACACACAGTTTTCTTGATAAATAACTTTATTTTACAAATTCTCTACGACCATATAATATCTAGTATTAGGCAAACAAAGAAAATAAATTAGTTAGGTCTTTTGTTAGTTTGTTTTTCCGGTATTGAATTTGAAACTTTTCCCCAAACTGTTTTTCAATAAAATTTTGTACGTAAATATTTCACGTCAAACTTTTGTGTGTACAAATAAAAAAAAAAATATCTTTTGCAGTTATTTTGTATAGCATTTTATAATGGCAGATTATAAAAACCACACCTTAGGAGATGCAAAAGTTTGCGTCCAACAATCCGATTACACGGAAAACTTCATAAATAACAAAATATAATATTGCAAAATAAACACAACTCACGGATATCGAACGTAAAAAGCTACAAATATGCGTCTCAACCCGCACCAAAAGTTAAGGGCGACGCTCGACGGCTCAACAATAAAACCAAAAATACTTTGCTAAACATTTAGAAAATTTTACAAAGACAATCAAAAAGTTATAAAACATTCTTCGGCACGATATACAACAATTTGGCGCCCAGCCTAGCTATCCGGCGCAAGCAGCGCAATAAGCCGCCGAACAGATTAAAAAACACAAAAAAAAAAAATAAACAATCTCAAAAGAAATGAAAAAAGAAGTAGGGCTTGTCAAAAATTTGCCTAAAAATGTAATCTATGTAAACTGAAATTCGAAGCTGCTAGGTGAAAGTTCAAAAAGTCGTATTCAACTTGATTATCTTTGAACCTGCCAATTGTTTCAGCTGCGTGCTGAAGTTTGAAAACAAGCGTTATTTGACTTTTCAGGTGTTTACTACGAAAATACTTTTAAGATCCCGAACTTTTAGATTCCCGAAGGCTGTTAGCATGAGGCGTCAAGGCAGTCAAGGCAGTCAAGCCACTCAGAAAGATTAATTTCATTGATTTGTGTCATGGCTTTTTCTTGGGTTAAATTTTTATTACAAAAACATATACGAATTTAAATAAAATATAGAGAAGTTATATGGTACGTTTTACCACGCCAAATCCAGAATTTTAAAAAAATTTTTCGATGGGGTTTTTTTTTAAACACGATAAATATACTTAAGGTCACAATGGGTCTCATGCATAAAAGTGGGAAATAACTTTTTACTTGATTTTTGAGCAGTTACTTGTTGTCTGAGATCTAGGTTATCGAGATGAATCTCAAGACCTGGATGACATCTTATAACGAAAGCTATATGTGAGCAAGTTCTCAAGACCATATGCATAATCCTTAGATGAGGCTCGCATGTCTGAGAACTTTCTTGGTAAATGTTAAGTCTCATATCAAGTGATCTTACAGTCTTTTTTTAAACAACTGAGATGGCAGAATATTTTCGCGTTTACAGTGCCACATTTTATAAGTCGTGTAGAGATTTTAAAAAATCAAACAGTTTATATATATTTATTGCTTCATATTATAGGTATTTGAAATATATAAAAAAATAACTAAATTCTTTATTCAAATGAAAAACAAGAATGATAAAAAATAAACAATATTTTAACACAAACAAAAAAAAAAACTAAATGCATAGGTGAAATAGGTGGAAATAGGTTGCCATAGGTGGCTGGCAAAAACCCTCTTTCCAAACCCTCCGCGTGGGTGCCGGCTGGGCAATGACCACTACAGAAGTCGTAGTGACGGTGGTTAGCTAAGGTTGAGGGTTGCTTTCGGGCGTCCATAGCTCCTTAATAGCTTGACGTTCGGTATACAACTCCTCAACCATCGGTTAGAGGTACCTTAAACCCATCCCTTATCCCAAATCCTTACCCAATCCAATCCCCAAAAACAGAATGCCTGGACTCTGCAAGATGGCAGCCCCATCATCAGGATAGGGTGATGAGCTGGATGGCTTCCACGTCACCTGAAAATCAATTAGCCAACGAAATCCAAACAATGCCTCGGATAAATGATTCAACGATGACAACTTTTGGCTATTTCACAAGGACAAAGATTGGTTTCTGGAATGTTATGACGCTCCTTGACGATTGCGCTCAAACTAGCCATAACGCCAGATTCCTCCAACTAGAACGAGAATTTCTGCGATACAACATCAATATACTGGGTGTAAGTGAAGTTCGATGGCTCGGGAGTGGAACATACAACTCCCCAACCGGTAGCACTGTATTCCTCTACTCTGGTAAAGATGCAGGATCAAAACGAGAGGCCGGTGCTGGATTCCTGCTAACCAAAGAAGCCCACAAGAGTCTGATGTCTTGGTCACCTATATCAGACAGATTGATCACTGCCAGATTCAAGAGTAGAGTCAGGAAAATCACCATCATTCAGTGCTACGCGCCTACTGAGCAAGCCTCTGATAGCGAAAAAGATACCTTCTATAGTATGTTAAACGCCACATACAACAGCGTACCCAGGGGAGACATTATCATAGTGATGGGCGACCTAAATGCAAAAATAGGGCAGAATAACGACCAGCTGAAGCATGTAATGGGTAAGCATGGCGTCGGAAACAGAAATGACAACGGAAAGAGGTTTGTAGATTTTTGCAACACCAATCGCCTAGTCATAGGTGGATCCATGTTTCAGCAAAAGCTCTGTCACAAGGTCAGCTGGGTCTCCCCCGACGGAAGAACAGAGAACCAAATAGACCACTTTGGCATCACACGCAGATTTAGAAGCTGTCTCCTAAACGTTAGAAGCAGAAGAGACGCCGACATTAGAATTGCACATGACCACCACCTCATGATAGCGTATATGCGCCTTCGCACCGCAGCAGTTAAACACCATTCGAGCTCAAAGCGGCGAGCGCCTGCATATTTTACCGAAAGGCTGAAAAATCCCCAAGCCCTTACGAGCTTTCGGGACCTGCTTGAGCATCGTACCTCAGAACTTGCCTTGACCCCTGAACACACTACAACACAGTACTGGGAGATCATCAAGACAGCGTACCGTTCAGCAGGAGATGAAGCAGTCGGCAGACCACCTAGAGGCTTCCGCCCTTGGATGTCCGAAGACACCTGGACGTTGATCTCAGAGCGTGCGACACTTAAGGCCAGTATAAATGCAACCAGTTGTAATGAGCGGCGTAAAGAACTTCGAACTCAGTATCGCATAAAGCAAAAATAAATGAAACTAAGCGTAAGACGAGACAAACGAAACCGCATAAACGATTTAGCTCGGAAAGCAGAAGAGGCCGCTTATCGTGGTGACAGTGGCACTGTTTATAAAATAACGAAGCAGCTAGTAGACAAAAACCTCGCGACCGAGCATCCTGTGAGAGACGAACACGGCAAACTCTTGCTCTCGGATGATGAGCAGCTGGCACGATGGAAGTGTCATTTTTCGTCGGTTTTAAACCACATAATGGCGGCCGACGCACCAACTTTCGCTGCAGGTCTGCCGAATTTAACCACCCATTTCCGAATTAATCCAGGTCCACCCAGCGTTAACGAGCTATGTGACGCAATAAAGACGCTTCCAAATAACAAAGCAGCAGGAAGTGATGGTATACCAGCGGAGTTTTACAAAGCTCATCCTAGACTTTCCGCTGAGCTTCTGTGTCCACTCATCTGCCGCGCCTGGGAAAACGAAAGTTTCCCCGATGAGTGGACGGACGGCATCATAATCAAAATTCCGAAAAAGGGCGATTTAAAAGAATGTGATAATTGGCGTGGTATCTGTGTGCTGCCTGCGGTTTCGAAAATAGTAGCGAAAGTAATTCTGGAGAGACTGAAAGACCACCTCTACTCGACGATCGACGTGGCACAAGCTGGTTTCCGTGCTGGTTCATCGTGCACGGACCATATTAATACAGTGCGTATAATCATTGAGCAATGTGCGGAATATAGATCCGATTTGCACATGATGTTCATCGACTTCGAGAAGGCGTTCGACAGCGTTCACAGGGATTGCTTATGGGCTGCCCTACGACGAAGGGGTGTGCCAGAAAAGATCATCGCTATTATTAAAGCAACCTATGATGGTGCAAAATGTCGAGTCTTACACAAAGGAGTACTATCTGATCCCATCGAAGTCCACAGCGGTGTCCGTCAAGGCTGCATTTTGTCCCCAGTTTTGTTTCTGCTGGTCATTGGGGATGTTTTAGATGCAGCGTTACACCAACTTCCAAATAGTGGTCTGAGATGGACGATGACAAACTTTTTGCAACACATCGACTATGCGGATGATATCTGTCTGCTGGCAAATCGACTTACAGATTTATCGCGCATGGCAGATTCTTTAAATGCAGAGGCGGTGTCTGCGGGTCTTAAAATTAACTTCAAAAAAACAAAAGTTTTAAGTCTCGCAAATGAAAGTAGCAGTTTGGTGGAGGTATCTGGCCAACAAATAGAGAAAGTAAACAGTTTTACATACCTTGGAAGTGAAGTTGCTGCTGGTGGTGGAACTGAGGAAGACATTGAATGCCGAATCAGAAAAGCCAGAGCGGCATTTGGTATGTTAAACAACATATGGCGAAATAACATACTGAGCGCCAGCATTAAAGTTAGACTGTTCAAAACGAACGTTTTATCGGTGCTTCTCTATGGGTGCTGCACGTGGAAAATAACACAACTTATTATCGCGCGATTGCAAGCTTTCGTAAACCGATGTCTAAGAATTGTTCTTCGAATCTTCTGGCCGAACACAATAACTAATGAAGAACTGCTCCGCAGAACAAACATGGAGCCCCTAGACATCTTAATCAGAAGACAAAAATGGAAGTGGATAGGCCACACTCTCCGAAAAGACGACAGCTGCATCGCAAAGAAAGTAATGGAGTGGAATCCCCTTGATGCGAGGGGAAGGTTACCTGGCAGGCCAAGAGAATCGTGGAGAAGGACTGTGGAGCGTGAAGCCGGTCAACTAAACAAGAGCTGGAGGGAGCTCAAAACAATTTCCAGGAATCGGACACGTTGGCGCGTAGGCGTAGTTGAGACCCTATGTCCCGCTAGGGATTAAAGGAACAAGAAGAAGAAGAAGATAGGTGAAAAAGATTTTGATCAATATTATATTTATTTAACTGTGGACTGTAATTTCTTGAAGAAGCAGTCAAGAGGACGGGCGATTAGCCAACAAGAACGAGTTGCCAACAATAACTAGTCAAAGTACGAGTAATAAGCAGGGATGATATTTGGGGACTTTCAGGGCTTTTTTGAGCCCTTTTTGATTTCATAAGCCACGAAGACCTTTTGATTCATTTTAGGCCCTTTTGAAAAATTCGTCTGAAAAAATATTATCTAAGTAGTATGTCACATCGGTGTACAAAATTTAAATTTTTAATAGAATGATTTTAAATCGATCTCAATAAAATATGTTTTGTTGAATTTTTTGAAATTATAGCTATTGAAATACAAAAAACTTGAACAATTCTCCTCAATTTTGTTTTTTTTTTTTCAAGCTATATTAAAGCCTTATTTATGCTATATAAGCCTACGCAGGTACGTTTTTGATAGACTACAGAAATAGTACACTTGTAAAAATCTATTAAAACTGAAGAAAATGTTTGAAAAACTGATGTTCTTATATTTTATATAAGTATATATATAGTTAGTATTATGCAGAAGAACCACTATTTTGTAGAATTGATTAACATCTACAAGAAAATTCCTTACAAACATTTGGTATCTACTATAATGGAGGAAGTATGAAGATTTCTGCACACCCTCCAAAAGAATGTTTAAATTTTCGAATCGATTTTACTTATAATAGTATCTCAAAGTAATTCTATAGATTTAAGAATGGAATTTTGAGGTGGATAGCTTCAAGCACGATACATTCCTGACAGCATTTTATCATGCATATAGATGAAAAGGCGAAACCGTACAAAAGGCTCCATCGTAGTCTTAAGTAGCCTTAACCGATTAAATATTTAATGACGTCAATTTTCAATGAACTTTCACCCATTTTTTTTTTTTTATTTTATCTGTACCAAAAATTATTTCCACAGGAAAGTCCACTGTGACCCAAAAATTAAAAATTATTAAAAACTTATTATTTTATATTATCTCTGAGAAACCTTTAGATTTTATTTATTTAAGCGATTTATATATAAATTCATTAACCCTGATGATCAAATCGTCTGTTTCACAAATGTGGTTTTTCTTTTTAGTAAATGTTTAGTAAATGTTTCGAAAAGTTTTTGGTTTATTAAAAATGGAAGATATTGGCTATATATAATGACAAATGGTTGAGGTAAGGCGCGTAAAATATGTTTAATTTGTTTTTTAATTACTAAATTACAATTACTTAATTACTCAATTGAATCCTAATGGAAAAAATGTCACGTTCAAAATGTCACGTATCGACTCAGATTATGATTAAAAAATAAAAAAGTACTGAAGACATTTGAATCAAACAAAATACATTATAATGTAAACTGAAACTAGTTGCACCAAAAAACTGTAACACATTTCGCTGAATTCTAATTTTCTATATATAGACACGAAAACTACTTCCATTTTTGTATATTTTTTTTAGTGCCTACTATAAACTTTGGCACTAATTAAAGTGCTACCGAAAAGCTTCAATGTAAACTAAAAAGAAAATACAAATATGTCGTCCTTTGCCTTTTTTCCACTTTAAATGTGTGCGACGGTCACGTTTGGCATTATGGAAATGCCCATATAAAACTTTACACTCTTTCAGATTATGGCGTCAGAATTTATCTAAATAAATTTTTAAAAAGTAATAAACTATTATTTGCATACAAATTCCTTTTTTTCCACCTTTAATTAGTTCTAATTTAACTAATTTTGTTGCTCAAGGCTCTATATTCCAAAATTACAAAACATTCATGAAATTATTCTTTATTAAATTCCGCCATTCTTCCTTAATATGTTTTCTTGGTACAACTGATTTTATTTTGGTATCATACACATTTCGTTCCGCATCTTTGATTTGTCTTCTTACAAGCCTTAACGTAGACTCTTTGTTAAATTTATCAATCGTATCTTTCTGGCATTCTTATTTATACAACCAAGGACTCGAAAGAATACTTCTAAGACTCTTTATCGAAGAATATATCGATCCGATTTGCGGTTTTCTGAGGAAATGCTTTGTAGTTTTTTATTTGTATTATTAACTTATTAACTTATTAAATAAATGCCTTTTTTTCATTTTTGATTTTTTTTTTTTTTTTTGACATATTTTGGACTATTCCAATGAGGAATTAACTATATATGTATATTATTTTTTTGACATATATTTGACGTTTGCAATCAATGCACAAGCCTTTTTTTTAGAATGCAATGGGACCTCTATATATGAAATCAAATCTATTTAAAAGAAAGAATTAAGTAATATTACTCTGACCCACAATTTCTGATTCTGAAAGCTGATCGTTTAAACTAATATGTGCTATTTTTGTGACAAATAATTACACTTCCCTGCTTAGGTCAAAATAGTGAAATAAAAAAAAAAATCTAAAAAAACATTGAAAACAGATAATTCGAAATCAATTTGAATATATGTGGACATGGCAGAATATTCAAATATAAAGTCTTTATTATTGAATTACCACTAAGGGCCCCATTCTTGTCAAAAATGCCCTAGTTTTGTATAAATTATGGCCCTTTTACAACTAAGCCAATATTATTATTATTATTATTATTTATTTGAATGCTAAGCACATATGGCTTTATAGCAATTAATATTCGACAAAATAAATATGATACAATTAATTTATGTACAATTAAATTTTATAAAATAACTATCCTGGTAATAAGTAGTAAAAACTTACGAGTAATAATTCGGCGACATTTACGAGAGTGGAGAGCAATAGTGTGGCATCATGGTACAATTATAATGGTAGTTGTGAGAATTCATTTGACGAAAATAGTATAAAGTAGAGAACAAAAACAGTAAAAAAAAACACAGGTGCGTCGTTGGACACACGAGAGAAGCGAAGCTTTTTTACAGTTTCATAGATATGATAATTTAATTTTTTTTTGTTTTTTTGAAATACCTTAAATTCAAAAATTTAAAACATTAAATATGTTAAAAAAATACACGTTAATATTCACACCAGTAAATTGTATTACATTTCATTATTATATTATTTATTTTATTACATGTTACTGCTATTGTTTTTTTCAACGCACTTGTGGACAATTGTTAATTTTCCTTCGCACTATGCAAAAACAAAACAAAAGCATGTACCAACAACAGCATAAGCGAATTCATATAAAAAAAAAAAAATATATCACTTTACCCACAGTGAGGATCGATTATATAACCCATTGATTAATACAAATGCACTCTTTCCACCGATCCAAACAGCTCTGTTAAATTTTGATGTTGATTTAATATTAAATAATAACTGCAGCTACGTTAACAGTTGTTAACAGTTGTTAACAGATGGCACTAACAAACTGAGGATGATGACCAGTGTTGTCACTTGCAAATTTTAAATAGTGGTAGGTTGAGTCTAAAATGAGTGGTGAATTTAAAAAACTGGAATATATTGTTCTTCTTAAGGAAAATTTCGACTGAAGTCCTACAGCAAAACAAATCATAAGAATTATACCATACAGTACGTTTTTTCACGCTGAAATAGTTTTATTCCAAATAATACCCATATAATGTTCTCAAGACAGTACTAAAATACAATATTAAATGTAATAATAAATAAAATATATGCAATAAAATTTCTAAAATTTTAATTATAATGCAATAATTTTTTTATAAATATATCAAGAAGTGATAGATTTTGTAAAAATGCAAATAGTGGGTGATAAAAGTGGTAGAAACCAAAAAAGTGTTAAACTTACCACAATTGTGGAAAAGTTTCAACACTGATGATAGCAACTGGTTTAGCAGCTACCCAAACCACACAAATTCATTAATAGGTTATTGGATGTGCTGCAACATAGCTTCAGCTGCACTTAATACTGAATCAATGCTTTCGCATAAGAAGGCTGCTTGGCTCAGTGGATGTAGTATAGAACTCCCAAACAAAGATTTGTGGGTTCGAGTCACCACGACAAGTGAGGAAATGTTTTTTTATATTTGTTATATAAAATTGTCTTGTTGTAAAAAATACAGAAACAAAGAACAATATAAAATTCTAAGAAAAAATCTGTCGAAAATTTTTCAGATTTCACTCCAAGCAAATCACAGAACGAGGCGTAAAAAGCTTCGCTTCAAAAAAGAAATACAATGTAAAATATACAAGCAAAAGAAAACTTATGGTCGCCGTTTTTGAGAAAATAGCCTGATGTCACTAATAACTCGATAATTGCAAATGCATGACATTGAAAGTCCAAATAAAAACGGAAATTCATTTATAAGGCCTGTTTATTGTTTTTATTTGCATTAATTGGTAGCTGAAATAAAAGAAATACATTTCCATGCATTTTCTATATTTTTCATTGATTGTTTGACTTTAGTGGAAATCCATTTGGCCCATATTATACGATGCTCGCTTGCTAGGCAAGCAATGAATTCTTTTTACTCTGTTTCACAATTTGATCGTTAGGTGGGTACGCGACAACGATGTGACCGCGAACAACGTTTCATTATCATTTCATTTGATTACTATTTCTACTCATTTTAAATTTTGCTTGAACGCTTCCATTGTTTAAATTGTTTATTAATCCAAGACAGAATGAGAAGTTTTATTCTAAATAAGTGTGACAGTTTTAAGGGTGACAAGTAGTTGCATTAGTAGCCCAAAATAAAAGTTTTAAAACTTTTCATTTTAATAACACTTTTCAGACATAAATATGGAATTTGATGGCAAGAAACTAGATAGTACTAACATTTTTTTTTTTGCGTACATAAGTGGCGGCCGTGACGCAGTAAGTAGAGTGCGTGGTCCATACCTGACCATAGAGAACCCTGTTTCAATTGTGGCGCTGAGGCATTCTTTAATTTTATGATTGTATGCATACCTTGAATTAAAAAAAAAAAATCGCACCAGACACAGAAAGTTTTTCAATTGAATTAATTTTTCTGTTCAGCCGTCACCTCTATGCACACAATGGCAAACTTCAGAGAGTATAAACTGCCATGAAAAGCTTCTTGAGAACATATGTTAAGCCGTTCGGAATTGGCATAAAAACTTGTAGGCCCAGATGATCATTTGTGTTCAAACATTTTACAACACGCACTACACAATTGACCTATAGAAGCTCGGTTAAAGTCCTTTCAAGGGCTGAAATGGCCATTTCTTTTTTTTTTTTAAGTGTCAAAAGCACTAAAAAATAAAGAATGAAAAAAAATAATAACTATAAATTAAAAACGCAAATGACATATATGTTCGCCGCACAGTGGCTTTAACTTTTGAACCAATAACTTTTGAACCAATTGAGATATTTGAGTAATATTAATTTTAACTGACATATAGATATTTCCTTAAATTTGTGGTGTTTAAAATTTTGATAAAATCGATTGAGTACGCATTGAGAAATTCAAGGTCAAAGCTGAACTTTTGATATTTTGAACTCTTAGTATGAAATGATGCTTTTCTTATTTTTTTAATGTTCTCTATTTATTAAAAAAAGTCATATGTTGATAAACAAAACATTTTGTTATTAATTATTAATATGATTTTTTACATTGGGACATTTTTTGTTTATTTAATTTTTTTTTTCTTATATTAGATATATTTTACTAAAACAAGAAAAATCAAAATATTTGAATTATTATTTATTTGGTTAGAATATTGCTAGCAAGTACTCCATACCCAGTTCTGAATTATTTTCGTCCTGTAGTAGCTCTTTCGCTTCTTTATCTAAGTTCAGGTGATTCACTTCCCATTGATGTCGCATGCTAGAGATGAGTCAATAATATATTAAAAAGATCTTCATTTGTGCAATTGCGTCACATTTTTCTGGTGTTGTGTTCTCTATAAAATCTGTTATCCTTATTTCTTTTTTCCGGAGCTTCCTCCGATAGATCTTCAAGTGGTACCACATGATATTTAAACACATCTCTCCATGATAAGGGATTTTGTGAACTGTTGCAGGCATATTTCTCCATGGGTATTTCGTTGTATATATTTTTTCAATTTTCTTAGCGTAATTACCAAATTTTTTTGCGTCAAGTTGTTCATGGCATGCAAGTACTTCGATGATTATTTTAAACCTGGAAATAAGGTTTAAATCAACTCCTGTTATTTCAGATGCTCTTTCCGGATCAGAGAAGAATCTTCTTGCTGTGTTTCCATCATTTGTATTGCCTAAGCCTTGTTTTGGCTGATCTATAACTAATGCTTATTTTCGATATTCATCTTGGACATGTTTCTATTTAAGCTTCGTAACTCCTTGTTAGTGTCGTTGTTTCTTACTGATCCTGTAGGTCCGAGTTCCAAATCGTGACTGATTTTCAGTATGTGTTCCATAAATCGTATTCTTGCATGTAGTGGTGTTAGTCCGAATTCATATGCCTCAGTATTATCTATTGATTTGTCTGGGACTTGGTTTAATTGGCTTGATGTTGTTTGGCATATGATGCAGCTGGATGAATCCTTTTTCGATTTCCTGCTCGTTAATTTTTATTTACGTATATAATGGATGAAGCTGTGAAATTTGGGCTCTGATACTGGCTGTAGAGCTTTTTTAAATTTTAGACGAAAGCAGATAATTTCTCTTCTAAGTCCAATGGAATTTCGAATTTTTGAATCAATTTATTTATTTCCAATTGCAATGGCTGAGATATTAAAGCGACTGAAATTGTATCCGAATATCACTTCCTTATCAGCCTTTCCATACCGTAGTGCTTTAATAAGCCCTATATCAAGTATCAGTACCTATATCTATTTACTTATTACCTGCACCAGTTCTGTAAAGGTAAAATTTAAAACTCCAAAACTCCACATGTTTCATAAAGGTTGAATGAAATAGGTTAAAAAAAACCCTAGGCACTATTTTTATTACTAGAACCTGCATATATATTTTGTATATGCACCTGTCTTATGGAGTTGGAATAAAAAAGGTAAATAAAACTGAAAAATCCCTTAAATTGCATGCAATAAAATTCCTAAAGTTTAAATAGAATACAACATTGCATACTTATAGGGATGCGTTTAAATTAGCGTCATTCGAATATTTGGGTGAATAGTTTCAGTAAAAAGAAAAAAGCTTCTACGGGGTATCGTGGGGGGAAAAAAAATATATATGGGGTGAAAGAGGAGACTTTCACATTTAACTGGATGCTTTCATTAACCGACTTCAAAAAGGGGGAGGTTATCAAGTTCGTCGGTTTCTCTGTTTTTAATTTTTTTTTTTTTTTTTTTTTTTCATGTATGTACATCGATAACTCCTAAACCATATGCTTGATTGCCATAATTTTTGGGGAACAGATAGATATGATAAGCATGGAGGTGCCCGTAAAGTGGGCGGTATTCGATAACTGGGCGGGGCAATAATAGATCTCGCAATAATAAATACTAGTGTATCTCGAATAATATTGACACTAGGGTACTGCAATTTAGTTTAACGGGCAAGAATGGGCGTAATTCGACAAATGGGCGTGGCAATATTAGAAAAACAGTGTATCTTGAATAATTTTCAGACTAGAGTACTGCAATTTAGTATAGGCGTAGGCATTATTATTACAAATTATGGTCAATAAAGTGGGCGTTTTCGACAAATGGGCGTGGCAATATTATAAAAGCACTGTATCTCAAATAATATGGACACTAGAGTACTGAAATTTAGTGTAGGTGTAGACACAGCTAATACAAATTACGGGCAAGAAAATGGCCGTTATTTGGCAAATGGGCGTGGCAATATTAGAAAAAGAGTATATCTCGAATAATATTGATACTATGGTACTGCAATTTGGTATAAGGGTAGGCATTATTAGTAAAAATTACGGTGAAGAAAGTGGGCGGCTTTCGACTACTGGGCGTGGCAATATTAGAAAAACAGTGTATCTTAAATAATATTGACACTAGGACTGAAATTTATTGTAGTACAGGGGTGGGCAGAATTATTAAAAATTATGGTCAATAAAGTATGCGTTATTGGATAAATGGGCGTGACAATAATAGATAAACACTATAGCAGTTAGTATTGACGCTGGGGTACTGAAATAAAGTACAGGGGTAGGCACAATTATTGGAAATAATGCTCAAGAAAGTGGGCGCTTATATAACAAAGGGGCGTGGAAATATTAGAAAAACACTATATCTCGAATAATATTGACACTAGGGTAATAAAACTCGTTACAAGAATGGGTACAATAATTTCAAAACATGTGACATCTAATTTAAATTTAAGAGGCAGATATTTGAAATAACCAACAAACTTTCAGAATTTAATAGAACAAATTTTTTCGGAACAATTGTACTAATGTTGTTTATACTCTTTTTTCGAAAATTTATCATATTCTCTGAAAAGGAAGAAATAAAAATTTTTAAAAAAAAAAAAACAACCGATTACAAAATCACTACACAGTAAAAAATAATTTTAAAATACTTTTCCTTTTATTTTCTTGGTCATATTTGATAATTTATTTAAACATATTATTATATATGAAATCTTATTATCTTAATTTTTTTTCTTATTTGTTTTATTATCATAAATATATTAATTTCTTGATGAATACAAATGCTTTGAAGTTAACGCTTCTGATTAACAGTCTGATTACATTAGCGCCGACCTTAAAAGCATTTGTATAATATTTATGCATACCAAACGTTGCACCAAAACCACACACAATTTGTTTCATAAATTCAACTGCCAAGAATAAGGGTTTATGCAAACATTTTTTGATTATGTTTAAGTAGGATAGTACTACTTTGCTTCAAAATAGCACTTTTTAGTTGCTTAAACTCAGCAAACTTTTAATTCCACCACCAAGCAACATTGTTCTGATCGGTGATTGCTGTCATGTTCACCGAGCAATAAATGAAGATGTTTTAGTCGGCCTTCAAAGTGTTCATATATGGAACATCTGGAATATGTGACGTCACAAGCATGAGGAATGAAGATCGAATTATTTCAATAAAACAATTAAAGAAACACTTTATATAAATTCAACGCATTCAAATTTTCCTTTTATTTCGTAAAAGAATATACATAACAAAGGCATTATTTCGATAACATAATGACATTAAAAATTAGTTTATTGAAAATTAATAAGCGTGGCACAAGTACCTAATATGAAGATATCCTATCCCAGAATCCATATCCATAACACCATTTTTTTTTTTTTTAGTAGAATAGAAAAAGTAAAAATACGAGATTAACACAAAAAGATCTATCTGGAATATCCATATTGAATGGATATAGCCATTTAAAATAGTGTTAAAACGGTTACTTTATTTAGTAGAGCAAGAAAAGAGAAAAAAAAAGCTGACACTACAATGAAAGCCACAGAGAAAGAGATGATACGCTATCTGCTCAATTCAAAACATATAGGCATAAGTTTAGTTGTACTCGTTGTTGTATTTTTACCAATAATATCAGGTGCGTACTTGTTTTATCTGTTTGTGCAAATAGAATGGATGGTTCGCTGCTGACCATTCATATTAACTTTGTCATTCCGTTTGTAACGCCCTTGTTGGCGTGGCAGGTAAGGCATATATATATTTTAGATCAGCTTTACCTCCTGAGTCGATTTTCGTATGCCTGTCTATCGCAATGTAATTCAATATATAAGCTTTCTTCTTAAAAAATAAAGATCAAGTTTTGAAATGAAATCATATGAAAACCACGCCTACCTCCAATACAGAGTGACTTTATTTTAAAAGTAAAATCTCTCAAAAATCTGTTCAAATTAAAGAAATGTCTTGAAATTTTGCTCATAGTCTTTGAAATTTAATAAAGATCTATATTAAATCTATTAAAAATCCACAAAAAATAAAAATGTGCCTTGAAATTTTGCACGTATGCTATGATCTCCAAAATAAGTCCTGTTTATGAAATTTGGAAAAATTGGGTAAAAACCACGCATACTTCTCGTACAAAGTGGCTTTATTCAAAAGTTAAATCTCTTAAAAACCAAATAATTTCTAAAATATTTGACAAAATCGGATGAAAACCACTCCCACTTCTCATACAAAGCGGCGTTATTTTAAAAGTGAAATCTCTTAAAAATCCACAAAAATTGGAGAAATATCTTGAAATGCTACTGACATTTAATTGATATATAACAATAATATGAACCATCGCTATGATATTTGGCAAAATCGAATGAAAGCCAACGCCTACCTCGCCTACAAAGTAACGCCATCAAAATAGAAGAACTTTCGTAAATATATAAAACTGATTGTCATAGAATCTGTGGTGGCTAAAGACTTCGACTATACTTCAATACAGCCGCGGGGGGTATCTTGGCTTCGGTACTCTGCTTTTATTTCAATTTATTTTGTAAATGTTTATTTTTTTGTTATTTATAAAATGTTTTTTTTTTTAATTTATTGATCTTATTGCTTATATATTTGGATACATTTTTATTTAATAAATTATTATTCTTGAAAAACAGGTTCATTGATCTTTGAACGTTTAATTATATAGGTTTATTTTGACTTTTTATGTTTAGTAAAAGTATTATAACAAAAGCTTAATGAAATAATAGCTATATCTCGTAAAACAGTCTGAATCTCAATTAGTTAAAATAAAAAAAAAAAAAAACTAAATGAAAATTGTCGGAAACATCCATATCGGAATGACAATTCACACAAACAAGTTGGTTCACAACAAAATAAAAAAGGCCGCTTGAATTTTTTGCATTCAAGTGAGTTTAAATGATATAAATGGTTTTGCAAGATTTTGGAACAAATCAGGCAAAAATATAGATCTTCTTGGGTTTCGCTACCGAGCACCTTCCTTTGTTGTTTGATTGGTTTTTATTTCCATTTTTATTTTTTTCCACCTCCCTATTCACACAATCCTACCACTACATACCTCCTCCTACCACAATTTTGATGGAGGCTGAATAGTATGAAATTGGCAGATTTTTTTGACATTTCAGAACTTGACGTTGTTACCTTTTCAATGACAATTATAATGAATAAGATGTGTTACACATCACCCCACGGTACCCATTAGCCCCCCTCTCCCTACACAATTTTACGCTGAATTTTTTTCTTAGCTTAGATTAATTTTTTCCTATTTTTTATAAGCAGCCTATGTGTAAGTTATACGCTGACTCAGAATAAAGCGAGAACGAAAGAAAATTTATCTATTTTATCTTCTTTCTTTACTGTACTTTTTTTTCTCTAGCATCGCCTGCAAAAATAGTACTGACTGGAATTACAATAGAATGGAACTTGCGGATGCAAAACAGTAGTTCCAGAAATTGTTCGAAACGTTTCCTTTTTTCTGCTGGGTTTTAGCAAGATTTCCTCACACAAGCTTACACAAACACGCATGCACACACTATACCTTCACATTATCGGGTTTTTCACAATTTGCAACGATATAATCGGTTATTCATGCAAATAAAGTAGCTTGTAGCAATTTTAATTATGCCTAAAAGTGTGCTACAAAAATGAATTTTCATTGCGCTACATATTAATAGGTAATCAAAAACTTGTTCCAGCATCATCTTCCCTAGATAGGATAGACCAACAACAGTGGAAATACAGCAACAACAACAGCAGAATAACTTTATGGCAACAGACACGTATCAGCAATTTTATGTCCGACACGTTTATGGATGCAGCAGCAACAAAATCAATTTCAAGTCATTAAATTGAATGAACCCTTATTGAGCGACATAACCGTAGAGCACAGAACAGCAGCGAATGAAGCCAAGTGGCAGCAACATAAATATTGGTATTGCTATAATCGCTGCTGTTGCTATATTGGCAGCATATGTTTTAAAGCGAACAAATGGCATTGACAATGAGTGCTAATGTTAGATAGCACAAAAACAAAACAAAAAAAAAAAAAAGGGAGATTCAAGCACAAAATAATGTATTAAAAATGTACACACGTAGCAACAGAAGTGAGAGTGCTTTCGAAATATATAGCAATATTGGTGCTATTATGATTGCCAAATACTTAGCAACAATTGCTGATTGAATTATTTATACTTGGCGTCTATGTAAGTTAGGCCTGTCAAGCGTTTCTTCAACTACTCAATTCTGCATACATTTTTATGACAACTTCAGAATGAGAGCAGCAGGTTTTCCTGCTGTTTTTGTCACTGTTGTTGTCATTATTTATTGCTACAAATTGTACTCGAATAGCACACGCATAGCACATGCGATAACAACAAAAATAAAAACTCAAAGCCTCGTAACAAAAAAAAAAAATTGCAAAACGTTTGGCATGTTTATCACGCAACAAGTTTTGCATAGCGAGAGGCAGGTACTTAAAACTAATGAAAATCAAATTAGACACGACAACTTTTCCCATCAACACCAAAGAGGATAATTGTATAAATACAGTTGCAATGAAAGTTAAGTACGTACATCAGAAGCTAGGGCACATGATCGATGAAGTTCAATTTCAAAGCATTAGGCTGCAAAGTGGTTTAAAAGTGGAAAAATGTCAAAAATTCCTGAACTCTTTCGGTGAATTACTTTCTAAACATTATTTCAGAATTATCTAATTAGTATTAACATACCTTAAATATTTTGATTCCAAAGTCGAATTATGTTAACACTCTGCCATAATTTTCACAATTCCACTGCCAACTTATATTTTCGAAACATGTTTATTCTAGCTTCTTTTACCTATTATATTTTAAAGTTAAGAGTGTACATAATTGCTTTAAATTACTAATATAAAATATATAAGAACGTTTAAAGTTAAACAGTATTTACTGATATATCATAAATAACTTTTCGAAAACATACACATATAGAAAAACTCAAAAAAAAATAACATAAAAACTTTCTTTATTTACTTATATATTTATTAAAGTTGATGCTTATAGTATTAGACAAAAATAGAGTCATTCATTGGTTTAATTAAAGTATGTGTACCCTCAAAATCACAATTTTTTTGACAGTCTTCACAAAGTGGCTTAGAGCATTAAAGACAAATTGGCTTCAAACAATCACAGCAACAATATCTAGTTCCTTTTTTTATTTTTGATGGACAAATAGAGCATAGTTTTCTTTAACTTGGTGGAATCGATTGAGTTATTGGTGATCTTTTCCCAAAACTCTACTCCTCGTTGTAAACGTGGCCTTTGATGTGATCTAGCACTAATTCTCTTGCTGTATTCAAAATAAATGTTCCTCTTCTCATTTTATCATCACTGTCTGCACACATTTGATACAATACAAAGCTGTTAATGCCTGTCATATCTAGTATTCTTTGGAAAATTGCCATAGGCCAACGACGAGTTTTGCGACTGCAACAATGTTTTGAACACTTCTTGTCGATTTCGTCAACTCCTCCTTTAGTGCGATTGTAGTCTGCAAACATAATTGGTTTTCTTGTATCATTATCTATTTCTTGATTGTGATGGGAAGTTTCTTCGCTACATATGATAACAATGTATAGTCTTTCGTAAGGTAACCATACAGGGTACTCTCCAATTCTCTATTGTTGTTCGGTAAGAAGAATGGTGGTATCTCAGCTTTATTCTTCTTCAGCGTACCTAGGTATGTCAGTCGCCTTGTCAGCAATATTTCCATAAGTGGAATTGAAGTGAACCGATTGAGTTGGTACTGCCATTTTTCTTTCTTGTTCAGTCAAGCCTATGCCGTTCGAATTTTTGCCATGGTAGATGTACGCATTTTAAATGTAGTATGTGCGGGCATCTACCAATAATATTATTTTGATGCCATACTTTGCTGGTTTCTGCGGCATGTAAATAATAAATTTTCAACGACCTCTAAATGCCAGCAACATTTCATCGATGCATAGGTATGGTCCAGGGGTGTATTCAGACTGGCTGTTTGAAATGAAATTGTTGAACATGGCTGATAGTGGGCAAGTGGATCTTCTTTCAGACGTTCCTCTCTGGTAGTAGAATCATCAAATCGGAGGCAGTTGACCAAACAAGAAAACGCCATTTAGACATTACACAGCGGAAAATTTCGCGGCCAGTTCCATCGGTGACAAATATAATGCGAAGATCAGCGTCATTACACTTAAATACGGACGAGTAGTACATCACACCTATAAACGCTTTCATTTCTGCAATATCTGTGTCCGTAAGTTCTACCTTAGTGCTTTGATTGTACTACAAATGTTGGGGGCTGCAGCTCGTGACGACCTTGGACACTCTTGTCTATTCCAAATGAAACCTTTTATTACCCTTGTAATATTCAGATGGCTCTCTTGACGTTTTTTTATGCACATTTTCAGTGGAGAGTACATTTTGTATTTCTTCACGTGGTTCTTGATTCTCTTCTTCACCTTAAACTTCGTCGTCTTCCCATTTTTCGGTCTCTGGCTGATAATTCAGGTCACCACCTTCATCATCAAAATCGCTGCACTCGCGCTCGCTTTCTTCGTTCAACCACTGCTCTATTAGCTGGTCCTGACTTACAAAGGTTCCAGTCGATGTTCTTTTAGATCTATAAGACCCTTGGTTGTTATTTGAATTAGCCAACTAAGAAACAAACATTGAATTGAACTTATTAAAAGAATTTTACTGATATGTTGCTTAGGATACACTATGAACATATAACTATTACATTGAGGTGGTTGTTTATTAGACACATACCTTAACACTGACATGGTTGGCTCGTAGACACTCTCCTTTACAAAACAACTCACGTACACGCCACGATCGATCACGTTGCAGTAACACACACTTGAGCATACAAGAGTAAGGTACTGAGAATGTGGGAGTGAACATTTGAAAAATAACGACGCAACACAAGTTTTTCGATTTTATGGTGTCTGTCGTACTACTACGTCAGTCGCAGAGGGTTAATATTCGTATCATTTTGTAATATGTTTTTTGTTGTAAAATTGACCAAAACATGTAACGTAATTCATGAACAGCCCCAAATTTAAATGTTCAAGTAACATCACTGGTTTCACTTTTCGTTGGCTCGTTAACTTCACTTGCGAAATTCTGTTATTTGCATTTTGGTGGTCTTCTCTCTTTATGTTTATGCTTGATACACTATAGCGAATACAACAACCTTTTCATAAAAACATGACTTGAATTCAGTTTATTACACAACCCAAAAAGTATGCTCCAAGCAAATTATAAAAGGTGACCAGATAGCAATCATGGTTTTTCCAATTGAGTTCTTTAGTTCCAAAATGAGACTGAAAGATTTTTTGAAACTTTTCAGAAACAGCAAAAAACAGAAAAAATCTCTGTTCTGTTCGCGTTTTGGAAATTTGGCTGTTTTTCAAATCACCTTTTAAGGCATTTAGACTGGGTTTGGAATTAAATGAAGTGCACAAATCAATTCCTGAGAAGATTTTCTATAAGAAATGGTGTTTAACTCAGTTTCGTAAAAAAATTGCTTGAGTCTCATTTTGGAACTAAAGAACTCAATTGTTATGTTTTAGCATCTGTCAAAGTTACCAATGACATCCAGCTCCAACATCCAGCTGTCAAAAGTTTCAGTAAAGTTTGTCTTTTCATAATGCATCGTTTCACGCTTTCCGAAAGACCAAGAAATGTTGGTGAGTCAACCAGGCTTATTTTGTGGTTGCAAAAAAGTTTTTTTCTGATAGAACACACTTCAACTAAGAAAAAGCCCAAAGGGCTTTTATTTTTTATATTTCGTTTAGTTGCACGGAGCAAAGTGGGCCCAAATGGACTTTTACGTCTCAAAAATCTGTGACTTTTTTGACACTTGGAATAATTAAGTCAAATTGGAATATTGGTATTATCAATGATATTCAATAAATCATTTGAAGTACTTTTTGTCAAAATCCATGTTTTTTTTGAGTATTTAAATATTTTTTAAAGTTCAAAAAATACGATTTTGGCTTTCAAAAACTTGTAACTTTTATTGAATACTTCAGCCAAATTTGGAATATATTTTCTTTCAATAATATATTCAACATTTATATTCAATACTTGAACTACATTTTTTCAAAATCGATTTTAGTTTTATGCACTAATTTTTTTATATTAAAAAAAATACGATTTTGGCTTGACTTGCTCGTTTCAAAATTCTGTAACATTTGTCTCTTTTGCAATAATGAAGCCAAATTTGAAATATATAACCTGAAATATTTAGTTAATCATTAGATGAACTTTTTTTTAAATCCATATTGACTCGGAGTTAATGTTTTTTTTCATTTTTAATTTTGTTTTTATTTTTTAAAATAATGTTGAATAAATGATTTATTTATTTATTTAATATGATTTTAACAAAAATATAAAATAAAAAAAAAGGTAGACACGGAATTACAGTAAATGCAAAACTTGTTAGTCCTGTAGGATCAGTAAAGCTTCTTCACAAAGCACTTTTGATTCTACTGTCTGTTGTTTTCTTACACTTTATATGAGCGAAACTGAAGCGAATAATAAGCAATGAAGGACATTTTCGTGTGTTGCCTTTCTTTAACATTTATAGAATGTGACACCCTTATTTTTTTTTTATCCTTTAATAAATGCTTCTTGGGAGTCTTCAGGCAGCTGACCTATTGGTAAAACCCCAAAATGCTGACTTTGCAACTATTTACTTTTTATTTTCGCTTATTGTTGTTATTGTTTATTTACTATTTACTATTATTATGTACATTATAGAGAGACAATAGGAAAATCAAAAGAGGATCGAAATCGAAAAAATTTAAACACATCAGAATAAAAAAAAAAAAAAAATACATAAAAATATAAAAAAAAAAAAATAAAACATAAAACTTTTATTTCGAATTACATTTGAAGTTGAGAAAAAGGCATAAGGAACTTCGTTCGTGACCGGAGCCCGCCAACCGCAATACTTCTTTTTTTGCCAAAGCATTAGCGGCTTATTTTTTTTTTTAAGGGAGAAACTAAGACAAGAAAATAAAATTTCAAATATTGAAAAACTGGGATATATTCGATGCTTCAAATATATAACCATGAGCTCGGATTACAGCACATGAACACAAAAATCGTATTAGTTAAAGAACTCTAGTATTAACCAGAAACTAGTAAGGTATGGAGCTCTTCGGCAGGGTACCGAAGATAAAATACCCCCCCCCCCCCCCCCGCGGCCGTACTGAAGTACATCTGAAGTCTTTAGACGTCTATAAAATTTTTATGTACAATTTGCAAAAATATTTGTGTCATAAGCTTAATTTAATTTTACCCTTAGCTGCAACGTAGAGTAATTTGTAAACAAAGAAAAATCCCACACCCACTTTTCTAGTATAAGGACTCCACACTTTACCGAATAACATATGTATGGCATGGATAAACGATGTGGGCGGAACTTGGGTACATACAGACACGATGTCATTCAGTTATATATATTTTCGAAAGCTTTTCAATTTTGATGAAGTCACTTTGTATTGGAGGTAGACGTGATTTTCATCCAATTTTGCGAAATACCAAAGAGTGGCTTATGTTAAATATCAAAGTTTGTATGCAAAATTTCAAGACATTTCAGTAATTTTTGCAGATTCTTAAGCGATTTAACGTTTTAAATAAAGCCACTATGTATGGGAGGTAGGCGTGGTTTTCATCCGATTTTGTCAAATATCATAGTGATAGTCCATATTATATATAAAAGCCTATGTGAAAAATACCAAGACATTTTTGCAATTTGAGCAGATTTTTAAGGGACATTACGGTTAATATAAAGCTACTTTGTATGGGAGGTAGGCGTGGTTTTTATCCGATTTTTCCAAATTCCATTGTCAAGATTTATATTGTAGACCAAAGCTTATATGCTTTAAATATTAAATTTCATGGCATTTCACTAATTTTTGTGGATTTTGAAGAGATTTTACTGTTAAAATAAAGTCACTTTGTATTGGAGGTAGGCGTGGTTTTCATCTGATTTGGCTCATTCTCGAACTTGATCTTCCTTTTTTAAAAAGAAGCTTATATTTTGAATTTCATTGCGATAGCTTTAAAATTACGGATGTAATTGTGTCGACAGACGGGCAGACAGACGGACACACGGAAATCGACTCAGGAGGTGATGCTGAACAAAAATATATATATACTTTACTATACCTGCCACGCCTCCTTATTGGCGTTACAAACGGAATGATAAGGTTAATATACCCCTTACGCAGTACGCGTTGGGGTATAAAAATATGGTGTAGAATAATACTATGCAGGTATTCATAAATTAAAACAAAATTAAAGAAATAATTGGATTGTGCAAAATCACTTCTAGACAATCATGTATTTGTGAAACATGCAGATTTTGCGACTGCATCAACAGCGCTCAATAGAAAAAGAAAAACAATATAAAGCTTATGCAACAAAGCTGCAAGAGTAATTTTGAAAAAATCATTTACGAGACGCAAACGTCAATTTGGGCCCTGCGGAGCTCTGAAGTCAACTGTTAGAAATACTAATAATTCTGCAAAAAAAAAAAACATTAAATTTTGTGCAACTTTCGAGTCCTCTTATTTAGTTATTTTAAGAATATGTAATCTAAGAAAACTAAGAAAACTATTTGGGGCTTGTTTTGATTATAACTTTCGTTTAACGGTTATTTTCAAAATTATAGTGATTGTTCACGAGAATAAAAGTGCTTTTAAAAGTTTAAAAGAGAATGAAAAATGTATATCGAGGTATATTCTCAATTTTTTTGCCTAAATTTTGCGAGGAGTATGTATTATCGAATAAAATATGCCCCAGCTGCAAATGCCCGCAAATACTACCGAAATTTTATTTTTTTAGTTCTATGAAAATTGGTGACATCTTCTCTGCAAGGCTCGAAATGAAAGCTAAATCTGATTGCATTGGAAATATGTTACGCTTTGCAAAAGCCAAAATTTGCATACAGCTTAATGGGCTGCTCATAAATTACGTAACATATTTTTGGCCAATTTTTGAAAAAAAAGATAGAAGTAAATTTTAACCAATAAAGATTTTAAAAAAGAGAAATACATTTTAACAAATAAAGTGTTTAAAAATGAAAAATAAATTTAGACAAACAAAGATTATAGAAAGGAAAAACAATTTTTTTAAATTAAAATTTGGGGATTTCAATATGAATTTTTTTAAATTTTTATGAAATTTTAACTAAATTTTCAGAAAATGAAAAAGGCGACAATTCAATTTCAATTTCAATTTATTTCATATATTATATTAGCATACAAGATAGACTCTTTTATATGCAACGATTTAGAATATTCTAAGTAAAAATTACAAAATTAAAATTAATAATACAAATTTAAAATTTAAAATTCAAAATTTAAAACATAAAAATTTTAAAAACTTACAATTTAAAACTTAAAATTTAAAAAATTCAAAAATTCAAAAATTTTATTATTGGGATAACAACCTCTTAAAAGGATATAACAAAGATACAAATTTTTAATGGATATAACCATAAGAGGGAACAGGGGGCGAACCTTCACATGGCAACGTGTCTGACCGCCTCAACCTGGCGAGGCCAGCATTATCCATGTCGAAATCGTCTCAAGTCGACTCAAACCTCCACGTGGTGTTCCCTGGGCAACGGCAAACTGGCATCCGTCAGTTTGACGGCTAATTTGAGCGGCGGGTCACTCCATAGACCTTAAACATGGAATGTGCGCAGGGTTTGGGTCCCGCCACATTACTTCTGCCCAATGAAAACTTATCCAGCCTCGGATAAGAACCCCAATTACGTTGACGACCACCGCAAACGAAAAACGGACAATGATTTACGGATATGCACCTGGAATGTCCGAACCCTTTATAGGGAAGGTGCCATTATCCAACTGGCGGAAGCCCTCAAAACGATAAAGGCTGACATCACCGCCATCCAGGAAATGCGATGGAAAGGGCAAGGCTGCTCTAAACAAGCACACTGTGATATCTACTACAGCTGCCATGCGGAGAGGCGCGAATTTGGATGTGGATTCGTTGTTAGCCGGAAACTACGTCACCTTGTTTCCCGGTTCACACCTGTCAACGAAAGATTGGCCACGATCCGCATCAAGGCAAAATTTTTCTACATCAGCCTTATTTGCGCGCACGCCCCGACGGAGGAAAAGGACGAAGCCGTCAAAGACGCTTTCTACGCTAGCCTTGAGGACGTATACGACCACCTTCCGGTCCATGACGTGAAAATAGTCCTCGGCGATTTTAATGCGAAAGTCGGAAGGGAAGGCATCTTTGGCCCCACTGTCGGTCAGTTCAGTCTTCATGAGACCTCCACGAACAACGGTCTAAGACTGATTGACTTCGCCGCGGCGCGAAACATGGTAGTTAGTAGCACCAGATTTAAGCACCTCGACATCCACAAGGCCACCTGGCTGTCCCCGGATCAAAAAACGCGAAACCAAATTGATCATGTTGTAATCGACGGGAGGCATGCCTCTAGTGTTCTAGACGTGCGTACATTTCGGGGGGTCAGCATTGACTCCGACCATTATCTTGTTGCAGCCAAGATCCGCATACGATTATGCAATGCGAAGAACATACGCACAGGAATGCAACGAAAGCTAGATGTCGCTAAGCTGCAATTACAACGGACTGCCGAAGCCTACTCCGCTCAACTCTCGGTTAAGCTCAACCAACCAACCTCTGGACCCGACGACGCCGGCGGACTTTGGGCGCATATATCCCACTCCATGCGCGCTGCCGCTGAAGAAGTCATTGGTTTCCGGCGCCCGCAACCTCGGAACCAATGGTATGATCAGGAGTGTCGCATTGCGACTGCAGTAAAAAACGCCGCATATAGAAAAACGCTGCAGTCAGCTGCAATGCGAGCCGTGCGAGAAAACTACCGCGAAAAGAGGAAGGAAGAGAGGCGCCTTTTCAGACGCAAGAAAAGAGAGCAGGAAAAGCGTGAGCGTGAGGAACTAGAGGTATACCACGGCAAGAAGGATGCACGAAAATTCTATCAACAGGTTAAGCGTCTAACTCAAGGTTTCAAGCCCGGAGCATCCACTTGTAGAGACGAAAATGGAGATCTGAATACGGATACGCAGTGTGTGCTGAGATTGTGGAGACGGCACTTCTCCAATTTACTTACTGGCGACGATTTCACCAATGCCGCCCATGGAGAGCGCAGTCCAGAGCTACCAATCAACAATGACGGAGTGGAAGTACCACCACCTAGCCATGATGAGGTTCGAGTTGCTATCCAACGACTCAAAAACAACAAAGCAGCGGGTGCTGACGGCCTGTCAGCTGAATTGTTTAAAACCGGCGGCGATGAATTGATAAGGCGCATGCATCAGCTCATCAGCATAATATGGCTAGAAGAAAGCATGCCCGACGATTGGAACCTCAGCGTACTGTGCCCTATACTTAAGAAAGGAGACCCAACAATCTGCGCAAGTTATAGAGGTATCAGTCTTATTTCCATCGCATATAAGGTTCTCTCAAGCGTACTATGTGAAAGATTAAAGCCGATTACAAAAACACTGATTGGACCTTATCAGTGTGGCTTTCGACCTGGTAAGTCCACCATAGACCAGATTTTCACGCTACGACAAATCCTGGAGAAAACCCACGAAAATCAAATTGACACACACCATCTCTTTGTCGATTTTAAAGCTGCGTTCGATAGCCCGAGAAGGGATTGCCTATACGCAACAATGTCTGAGTTCGGTATACCTGCAAAGTTGATTAGACTTTGCAGAATGACGTTGAGCAACACACGCAGCTCCGTCAAGGTAGGAAATGACCTCTCCGAAACCTTCAATACCGAAAGAGGTTTCAGGCAAGGCGATCCACTGTCTTGCGATCTCTTTAACATCATCATGGAGGGGATCGTACGAAAGGCCGGTGTGCATCGTAATGGCACAATTTTCTACAAAGGCGTCCAGCTCCTTGCGTACGCTGATGATATTGATATTGTCGGCAGAACCAAGAGAGATGTTACCGCTGCTTTCGCCGCTATCGAAAAGGAATCAGCCAAAGTGGGTTTGACGATAAATGAGGGCAAAACAAAATATATGCTGTCTACAAACAAGGGAGCTCGGCGTTTAGACTCCCACGTTTCATCCGGCAGCTATAACTTTGAAGTAGTCAAGGAGTTCGTTTACCTTGGCACCGCCATTAATACCAAAAACGAAATCAGCCTGGAGATAAAGCGAAGAACAATAATTGCTAATAGGTGCTACTACGGGCTCAGTAAGCAACTAAGTTCCAGAGCCCTCTCTCGATCGACAAAACTAACACTCTACAAGACGCTCGTTCTACCTGTGCTGCTTTATGGCGCTGAGGCATGGGTAGTTTCGCAAACTGACGCAGCCGCTCTGGGGGTGTTCGAGAGAAAAGTTCTTCGCAAAATCTTCGGTCCTGTTCGAGTCGGCGATGACTATCGCATCCGAATGAACCACGAGCTGTATGAGCTCTACGATGACATTGACGTAGTTCGGCGTATAACTGTGCAGCGACTACGCTGGCTGGGTCATGTCCATCGTATGAACGACGAAGCTCCAGCGAAAAAGGTGCTCGAGGCGAGGGTCGCTGGTCAACGACGACGAAGGAGACCATGCCTCCGATGGATGGACCAGGCTGAGGAAGCCCTAACCGCACTTGGTGTATCCGATTGGAGAAGGCGCGCGCAAAGCAGAGGCGCCTGGCGAGAGCTGATGAGGTCGGTTGAAACCCGGATACGGGTTGTTACGACCAACTAAGTAAGTAAGTAAGTAACCATAAGAGAAAAAATTAATTTAACTTAAATAGAGGAATAGAAAAAGTGAAGCATTTGAAGTAAGTAATTAAAGAAAAAGATAGGTAAAGAAAATTTAAGAGAAATAGTCAGGAATTAAGTGCTTAAAATTTGTTTTGTTGGAAACGCGATTTAAATTAAATGTTGGTAAACGACTAGATTGTATCATTGTATCTGAACTGTGGAACAAGGATGAAAACATTTCTGTTGGATCTGCACAATGTGAGTTTTTGGAACAGGTAGTTGGGGCTTTTCGAATTGATAAGTCTGTGCATAAAAATTCAATTTCTTGCATTGAGAAAACTTAAGATATTGCAACCAAGGATGCGTTTACTATTGGCTGATATATGGTCAAACCTTCGTATACCGTAAACATAACGAGCTGCATTGTTATACGCCACTAATAGTTTATGAGCTGACCTTGAGTCTAGTTTGCTATAAACAACATCGAAATAAGTTATTATTGGCACAATTAATACTATAACCAGTTTTCGTCATGTTTTAGTGGGAACCAATGACGCAGTTTTTCATTATGTTAAAGAGGAAAAAACAAATTTTTTAAAATTAAAACTTTTTTAATGTGAACTTCTATGAATTATTATGAAATTTTAATAAAATTAAAAATGCAACGATTAGTAATGTTAAACGGAATTGATTGTAGTATTTTCGTATGTACGTTGTGGGATTAGAATAAAAAAAATAAACTCTGGCAATGAGTTTAAAAAAAAAAAATTTTTTTCAGAATAAAGAGTTTAAAAAGGAAACATAAATTTTGACAAATAAGAAGGAAAATTTTAGCTGTCAAATTTTAATGAAGGAGATATGGGTCTTTTTCTATTTTGTTTATTTTGTTTCAAATTTAAATTTTTCATTTTATTAAACTTTCATTAAAATTTATTAAAATTCATTTTATTAAAATTTCATAAAAATTAATTAAAAGTAATTTTAATCAAAAGTTCATGAAAAAATAAATTTTATTAAAATTTCATAAAAATTTATTAAAGTTAATTATATTTAAATATCATAATACTTAATTAAAATCGCTTGATTTTTAATTTATAAGGCATTTAAAAAAAAAAAAAAATCTTGTCAATCCTCCATTAATAAAAATTATCCTCTTTATTCGTCAAAAACTTTTTTTTTAAACGCTTTATTTGTAGGTCGAAGAGTGTTGGGGATGGGAATATTTGAGTCTCAATGTACATTATAATCAAAAATTGTTTAATAAGCCCAAAATACAACATTGAAGCAAATTTCATTGAAATATTTTGATTTTTTAATGTTTTACAGTTCCGTGTTGTTCGGGGGGAGGTGGTGTTAGTGAATCGATATATAGCATGTATGCAAATTGTGCTAAAAAGTCAACCAGATTTTATTGAAATATCTCAACGTTTTTCAGTCAAGGGTTGTACGGGAGAAGCGGGTTGTAGTGGTCCGATATGTACAATTATTTTGTTGTTTTCATAATAGGTCTAAAAAATGACTCTTTACCGAATTTTATCAAAATCCGTCAACGTTTTCTATTTTTGGCACAAGAATGTGTGAAATCCAAACACTGTGAGCCGTGAGTTCCTGAATTTGACCAAAAAAATCTTCTCAGCGGCTAACAAACAAAATTGCCGTTATTGAAGCAACCAGAATCTGCAAGAGTTCGACCAAGCATCAATACATACGCAAAGATTGTCGATTTGGTGCGGTTTATGGCATGCCGGCATTCGACATGATTTCGACATGAGGTAGAAGACACCGTTACCATAAATAGTCTTCGATATAGAGAGATGTATCCATTTTTCTGTGGCCGGAGAGCTCGACAACATTGATTTATCCGAGCTGTGGTTCCAACAAGATGGCACTACAGGCCATACAATTCACCCAAAGCTCGTAGTGGTGAAGAAGAAACTTGGCGACTGGGTCATTTCATGCCGAGCACTCATCAATTGGTCCCCGCGATCATGTGATCTGACACCCCACGATAATTTTCTCCAATATTCGAGACGCTATTGCCGGAATAACGCCGTACATATTGGAATGAGTCATCAAAAATTGGACCTACCGTTTGAAGCAGTGCCAGCGAAGCCGAGGCTGCCATTTAAATGATGTATATAAATAATGGCATGAATGTAGCTTAAAAATAAAACCGATGTCGCACAATTTCATATTTCAATCCGTTGCTATTTTATTTAAATTTTTTTTTCCTATCCTATGAATAATATTAACCACTACTTTTAGTTATTAGGATGCCACATAAAAGTAGAAATTTTTGCAAACAAAACTTGGGAAAATTTTCCTTTGATAGATGGAAGGTACTCGATTCATCACATATAAAATATAAGATTTTTAATGGAGATTTTTCAATTGTAAGCTTTGTACCAAATATCAAATATCATTTTACTATGAAGAATTCTTCTATTTCCACTTTTGGACATGCGTACACATCTGTGCCCGCTGAAACTAACATTTTCAAAGCAATATTGCCTTATTGCAAACAAATTTTAGAACATAGATGAACAACAAGTTGTTTGTTGTTACTGACTAGTTATTTGATATGACTATTTATTTGCTTGAAGCTATGAATTCAATGTTATGTGTTGCGCTTTGCAGTGGCAACACGTCAATATTTCTCTACAATTGCAAACTGTTAGATGGTTGAAGAGGAGAAAGAGGAGAAAGAGGAGTGTCTGGGTAAAGGGCAACAGCTGCCGCAAGTGAAATTTCATCTCAGAACTCTTTTGCAATTAAATGAAGAATTCCTTTTATGCTCCGAGTTATTTTATGTGCTGCAGAGAACTGTAAAGCGGAATGAGTGGGCCAAAGAAGGAGTGCAGGCTATCCAGCAGCTGCACGAAAGTACTGCGAGCAATCTGACGCGTGAACAAGTATTTGAAGTTGGCAAATAAATTGCACTCTGGACATGGGTTCGGAAGAAGATAATGTTTATCGAAATTACTTATTATAAGTGCTTAAAATTGATGAATTGGATAAGTAAAGTGTACCTAAAATTTGTATTAAATAAAATGTTCTCTACTTAACTCTACTCGTGTGGTATACTAGGAAAGTTGTCAGTTTCCTCTAAACTTATTTTTAATATTTGACATAAATAAAATATCATTGAATACAGCGAGTTAATTAATTATTAAGAATAAATTTGTTCAGAAAATTAATTATCCTTAATAATTACTAATGATTACTTAATACAATACTAATAAACTTGAAATCTTTGGAGTTCCGAATAAATAAATAAAGTTTCAAAATCTGACTGTGTAAAATTGCTAAAATAGAAAACGTTGTTCATTTTAAGTTTTTTTCTGGAAGTTTAAGTTTTTTTTTTTTGAAGCGAAGCTTCTTACACCTCGATCTGTGATTTCCTTGGAGTGAAATCTGAAAAATTTTCGACGGATTTTTTTTTAGAATTTTATGGTTTTTTCATTGCTTGCGTTTATTACAACAAGAAAATTTAATACTTTAATATAAAATATTTAAAAAAACTTCTTTGCGCCTGTACGGCTTTGAACACGGATCCAATTGATAACTAGCTTATACGTTATACACTAAGCCACCAAGCAGTGTTGAAATAGTTGTTGATTCAATATTAAGTGCAACTAAAGCTATGTTGCAGCACATCCAATAATCTATCAAAATATATTTTTGTGGTTTGGGTAGCTGCTAAGCCTCTTGCTACATGAGTTGAATAATAGACTTTTGTGGTTTGAATAGCTGCTGCAGTAAGTGGTTTGCTCCAAGAATCATCGGTATTATCACTTTTCCATAGTTGTGGTAATTCCACCACTTTTTGATTTCTACCACTTTTATTACCCACTATATGCATTTTTCCGAAATCTACCACTTTTTTATATTGTTATATAAAAATTACTGGATAATAATTAAAATTTTAGAAATTTTCTTACAATATTTTATTCTTTTTGGTATATGAATATTATATGAGAATTATTTGCTATAAAACTTATTAAGCGTGATAAAACTTTCTTTATAGTATACTTCTTATGATTTTTTCCTGCAGGGCTTCAGTCGAAATTTTTCTTAACAAGAAAAAATATTCCAACTTTTTTTAAAATCTACCACTCATTTTAGACTCAATCTACCACTAATTAAAACTTACAAGTGACGACACTGGTCATCATTCTCTATTTGTCAACGCCATCTGTTAACAATTGTTAACATAGCAGCAGTTATATTTGATATGCAGTTATATTGATTATCAATGTGTGTTGTTGACAGAGGTGTTTGGATCGGTGGAAGTAGTGTAATAGCATATTCACACAGAGAGTTTAGTTTGAGTTCAATTTAAGGTGATAACACCAGTGATCTGCAACGGATAGCTGTTTTGCGACTCTGAGTATCGCTCGGATATAAGAATGTACTTATATCCGAAAATATGCTAATAAACCGAATGCTTATAAGTATTTTACATATATCATTGAGTCTGGATAGAGTTGAAAAGGGCATGAAACTCAGATATGATTTGAGTATCCGATTTCGGTCGAATACTCATTGCAGTTCTCTGGTTCACACAGAGATGTGTCAACAGAATTGAATTTAGTTGAGTTTGATATTTCGCAAAAAAAAAATCGTTCAATACTCTGTATGTACAGTACGATCTAAAAATTTGCATCTGAACTTATATTTTTTTTAGAACATTAGCATACTTTCAGGCATTTCTTAAATTGAGTTTTGATAAACTCTTGAGTTCAATCCAGCAAAAATGTACTGGAAACTCTAGAGTTTACATTGAGTTCAGCGACAAAACTCAACTTTGTACTGGAAACTCAAATAAACTATCTGTGTGAACATACTATAAGACTTTTAATCGATGAAATACGGGATCGATCCTCACGTAGGACAAAGCAGCATTTATTTTTTAAGTAAATGCGTTTGTGTTGTTGGTGAAACATGCTTTTCTTTTTTTTTTTGGATAGTGGAAGATAGTTGGAAGTGCAAGTGTAATACAATAAATAAAATAATAATGAAATGTAATTAAATTTACTGGAGGGAATAGTAACGTGTGTTTTTTAATTTACTTTATGTTATTTAAAATTTTTGAATTTGAAAGTTTTTTTATTACAAAAAAAAAACATTAAATTATCAAATCAATGAAACTGTGAAAAAGCTTCGCTTCTCTCGTATGTACAACGACGTACCTGTGTTTTTTCTTATTTTATTTGCAATCTATCAACTATGACAGTAAGCAAATATGTTATAATTATGGTATTATAATTGCTGACAAAGTTTGAACTTCATTGAGAACAACATTATTTACAAAACTTTGCTTTGAATGAAATTTAATAAATTCAATTTAATTTGATTTTTATTATCATCATTATTTTCATTATTATCTTTGTTCTAAAAGCCACGTCCAAAATGTGGTGTCACTTAAGATGTTTGCCAACGTCACTGTAGGTATATATATTTTGCTCCAAGATCATTTTAATTGTTTAATAAAAAACAGCATGAAAATTTTAAAGAATCTTATTATTTGTTTATGAATACATTTTATTCGATAGTTTCGATAGTTTTTGTGATACAATCGATGGTGAATTCGAAAACAATCGTAGACTATCGATGGTGTCGACTATCGATAGTTCTCCAACACTAGTACAAAGCCCGAAAATTTATTTGTGCTTTCGACTGATTTTTTCTTTTATCATATTTTGCTTATTATTAGAGTGATTCTTAAAAAACCTACACTCAAAATAAAAAATCAAGAAATAACTTTTGTTGGACGTATATTGACAAAAATTTATCAAATCAACCTAGGTTTTTGTCAATTTGATAAAAATTGTTCATATTGACAATAACCTAGGTTAATTTGACAAATTTTTATCAATATACATACGTCCAACAAAAGTTTTTTGTTGATTTTTTATTTTGAGTGTTATAAGGATGGAGGATAAAATACCCCCCGCAGTCTTATTGAAGTATATTCGAAGTCTTTAGCCACGACATACACGAAGACATTCAGTTTTATATATTAACGAAAGTTTTCCTGTTTTGATGACGTCACTTTGTATGGGAAGTGGACGTGGTTTTCATCCGATTTTGCCATATATCATACAGATGGTTTATATTAAATATCAAAGCTTATGTGCAAAATTTTAAAACATTTCTTTAATTTTTGCAGATTTTAAAGAGATTTTACGTTTAAAATAAAGCCACTTTGTATGGGAGGTAGGCGCGGTTTTCATCTGATTTTTCCAAATTTCATAACCAGGATTATGATTGAAGAGCAAAACTTACATGCCAAATTTCAAGGCATTTCTTTAATTTTTGTGGATTTTAAAGACATTTTACCGTTAATATAAAGACACTTTGTATGGAAGGTAGGCGTGGTCTTAATCCGATTCGGCCCATTTTCAAATTTGAAATTCCTTTTTTAAAAATAAACTTATATTTTGAATTTCATCGCGATAGCTTTAAAATTGTGGCTGTAATCGTGTCGACAGACGGACACACGGAAATCGACTCATGAGGTGAAGCTGATCACATATATATATATATTTTTCTATACCTGCCACGCCTCCTTCTTGCCGTTACAAACGGAATGACATAGTTAATATACCCCTTACGCAGTTCGCGTTGGGATATAAAAATTGTTGTCATTTAAACCATATAATCATTAAAAAAAAAAAATGATTCTTAAATAACAGTCAGTACACTGACACAGACGAATGTACGCATTAAATTCTATTCTTAATTTTTAAAACCTTCATGTAGGTTGGGCTTACAAATCATTATTATTAAAATATCCTACAGATCACACTTTTCCGAAAGTTGTTTTTTTTTTTTAAATTCGTTCACTTAACTGACTGTTTTGGAAAAGTTTTTATAAATTCCGAACTAAGTGCATTCACATTACAAGCCACATGTTGTGAAATTTTCTTTAATTCATTTTATTTCTTAGGAAATGTCAAAACCTATAAAGAGTAAAATTATATTTACCTATGTCAATAAATATCACCAGCAGACATATCAGTATACTTATTAAGAGATATTCATAGACTTTTCTAAGTTTTTGTTTTTCTTGACGTCTCCCAACTGGGATAGCTGTCAAGCCAACAGCCTGCAAATAACATTTGTTATTTGAGCTGTGTTTGCTCAAATTATCACAGCTGAAAGTAACCAACGCTGGCAGCGAAATTATTGAAATTTATTTCCGAAATAAATCCGTTTTAAGCAATGTGTTGAATATTATAACGATACTCAATTTAATTTTGTCCGAAAGTCAAAACACACTATTGTGTTTTATTACTTTTCCAACTCAAATTTGAACAAAAATCAATTGAATTGCTTCTAATTTGAATGGAATTCCATACACCCAACATTTCCAAAAACTATCGATCAGACTGAGTTAATTGCTTAACGGCATTGCCAACCAATGTACTATTTGAAAATTGAGACAACAAAAGCAACAACAACAACAAATGCTAGCTGCAGTAAATCCAACAAAAGCCAACAAACTAAACTTTGGCCACCTAACTTGGCTTAGCTTTGATGGGAGCGTAGCGACTTGCGGCTATTGAATGGTGGGCATGGAACATGGCTTGGTGGCTTAGTTCTTGGTGTGGGGTAGCTTGTTCGGGGGTTGGAATTCAGTTGGCGTTTGCCAACGCCTTGTGGCTGCCTGACCAACATTTCATTCAGTGTATGAATAATTCATTTGGTACGGTTCGATAATTTTCTTGATAAACATTCTGCTACAAAATTTTTTTCGTTCACTACGCTACCATAATATCAGACAATTTATGTGTTGCTGTGTTTCTGTACGCATACACATACACACAATATATACATGTACATAGAATATGTTTCAGTATGAACAGATTTTATGGTCTGAGGCTGGTTTCTGCGTATGTTAATATTATAAATTTGCTTTCTAAAATATTTGTTTCTTGACTTTGCTTATAAATATAACATCAGCCTTTAATAATTTCTATAGGAGACATGTTTTATACTCATACTTACACAAATATTAAATTTTTGTTTTCTGGAAATCTTTTCATAATGTTCCCTAAACAAAATTGTTTATTCATATTTTGCACTTTAATAAATCTAGTTAATATATTGAAAAACATACATATTTAAAAGTTTTTTGGAAATTAATCATAACTCATTCTTTAAGAAACTATCAACAGTAGGTTATAACTTTCGCTACCCTTATTTAAAAACATCAATTAAATCTGTAATAATTATTCAACTTTGTATATAATAATTTTGTTATTTTGGCTCAATAAAATTTGAGGCTTGAAATCATAGGCTATGTTAAATAAAATAACCTAAATTAACCTATGGCTCCTTTCAGTTTCTTGATTCAAAATTTGATTTTTTAAAAAAGTTGTACTAATTTTTCAAAAATAACACCACTTATAACCACTTATAACACCACTTTTAAAGAACATATGACAACTATCTATTAAGTTAAATCCTTATATCCTATCGCTTTAAGACTTGCGAACTATTAAGAGGTATTTATCATGCAGCATGTTAAAAAAAAGTATAACTTTATTTTTATAAACTTTTTATAACACTGCGTTACAAAAATCACATATTGTTCTGTCTCACTTAATCAAAAAGGGGGAAAATGTAAGTTCATGTTCACGTCAGAATTTAAATTTTTTTACGTTTTAAGTTCTCTGGTGCCCCTTAGTGATGTGGCTTCATTTGTTGCATTTTGATGAAACTTCATTTCTAAAACTATAATGGCATGCTGATTCCAAAAATCGGTTTTTTTGTTTAACGGTTTCGTTTGGTGAAGAAACCATTTTTTTTATTGGTTTTTTTTAATAAATAAATACTTTGTGCTGTGATTTCAGAAATGCATTCGGTTTTTTTCTTTTACACCAGTTAGGTTTTTTTATAATTTTTTATGAATTTTTTTACAACAAAAAAAATTAATATTAATATGTGTAAGAGCTAAATTTATTTTGATTTACTTTAATTTATTGTATCTAATTTTTCGTCAGCGTCAAAAGCGGAAAAGTATAGAAAACATAAAGCAATTTATAAAAGAAAAAACCGTATCTGATAAAAAAAATTAATAAATTTCTGAAAACACCGCCAAAAGAAGAAAAATACCTAAAGAATTAAGGTATTAACGAAATTATGTGCATCAATACAAAAAAAAATAGGTTTTTTAATCAACAGAAACCGGTACAAAAAATCAGTATCAATTTTGGAACTAGCGTATTATTGCAATTAAAGAAATGAAGAATGAACAGATACAATAAAATGTATAGCGTCATACTGAATTTTCGATTCACAATAATTTTATGGGTTTTTTCTCTATCTCTGAAACCGTTAAATAAAACTAAGAACTGTTGTCTTGATATAAAGAAACGATTCTTTTGGTGTAAGAAAAATTCATATAAATAAATCAATGAATATTTATTATTGCTTCAATGAAAACTTCCCTAATTTTAATAAACAGATCATTGGCATCCACTTGTAGAGACGAAAATGGAGATCTGAATACGGATACACAGTGTGTGCTGAGATTGTGCAGACGACACTTCTCCAATTTACTTACTGGCGACGATTCCACCAATGCCGCCCATGGACTCAAAACAATAAAGCAGCGGGTACTGACGGCCTGTCAGCTGAATTGTTTAAAACCGGCGGCGATGAATTGATAAGACGCATGCATCAGCTCATCAGCAAAATATGGCTAGCAGAAAGCATGCCCGACGACTGGAACCTCAGCGTACTGTGTCCTATACTTAAGAAAGGAGACACAACAATCTTGCGCCAGCTATAGAGGTATATGATGTCTTATTTCCATCGCATATAAGGTTCTCTCAAGCGTACTGTTTGAAAGATTAAAGCCGATTACAAAAACACTGATTGGACCTTATCAGTGTGGCTTTCGACCTGGAAAGTCCAACAGAGACCAGATTTTCACGCTACGACAAATCCTGTAGAAAACCCACGGAAATAAAATTGACACACACCATCTTTTGTCGTTTTTAAAGCTGCGTTCGATAGCCCGAGAAGGGATTGCCTATACGCAACAATGTCTGAGTTCGGTATACCTGCAAAGTTGATTAGACTTTGCAGAATGACGTTGAGCAACACACGCAGCTCCTCCGCAGAGGTTTCAGGCAAGGCGATCCACTGTCTTGCGATCTCTTCAACATCATCATGGAGGGGATCGTACGAAAGACCGATGTGCATCGTAATGGCACCATTTTCTATAAAGGTGTTCAGCTCCTTGCGTACGCTGATGATATTGATATTGTTGGCAGAACCAAGAGAGATGTTACCGCTGCTTTCGCTGCTATCGAAAAGGAATCAGCCAAAGTGGGTTTGACGATAAATGAGAGTAAAACAAAGTATATGCTGTCTACAAACAAGGGAGTGCGGCGTTTAGATTCCCACGTTTCATCCGGCAGCTATAACTTTGAAGGAGTTCGTATACCTTGGCCCCGCCATTAATACCAACAACGAAATCAGCCTGGAGATAAAGCGAAGAACAATAATTGCTAATAGGTGCTACTACGGGCTCAGTAAGCAACTAAGTTCCAGAGCCCTCTCTCGATCGACAAAACTAACACTCTACAAGACGCTCGTTCTACCTGTGCTGCTTTATGGCGCTGAGGCATGGGTAGTTTCGCAAACTGACGCAGCAGCTCTGGAGGTGTTCGAGAGAAAAGTTCTTCGCAAAATCTTCAGTCCTGTTCGAGTCGGCGATGACTATCGCATCCGAGTGAACCACGAGCTGTATGAGCTCTACGAAGACATTGACGTAGTTCGGCGTATAACTGTGCAGCGACTACGCTGGCTGGGTCATGTCCATCGTATGGACGACGTAGCTCCAGTGAAAAAGGTGCTCGAGGCGAGGGTCGCTGGTCATCGACGACGAGGGAGGCCATGCCTCCGATGTATGGACCAGGCTGAGGAAGCCCTAACCGCACTTGGTGTATCCGATTGGAGAAGGCGCGCGCAAAGCAGAGGCGCCTGGCGAGTGCTGATGAGGTCGGCCGATACCCGGACACAGGTTGTTACGGCCATCTAAGTAAGTAAGTAAGTAAGTTCGTTGGCATAAGAACTTGTTCTCAATCTTAAGAACAGAGAAATTTATTGAACCGTTCTTGGACCAATTTGAACGAATTATATATTGACACAAAAAACTTTTTCTTTGATTTTATGTACGTTTTCAAATATAAGCGATTTAGAGCGTATCTTAAGTTTTGTGGAACGAACAGATCGCTGTGAATAATTGAAATGCACATTCTTTACGATTTTACTATTATCACGGATTGTAAATATAGGCACTTTTTTCTTTGTTTTTTTCTTTTACAGTAGGTTCTGTTGGTTTTTTCCCCATTTTTAATCAAATAAGTATAATTAAAATAAAGGAACTTCTTGTAATGAATTAAAATTAAAACTTTTTACTTAAGCTACACAAACGCTTTCAATTTCAGTACAATTAACGTTGTGCTAGATAATGTACAAACATTTTGATAACGCTGTACCTTTTGACCGTTATGATTATATACTTAGCAATACCGAATACTTTTGTTGTTATTCTAAGGAAAATGTCATGTTGTTGTTATTATTTTGTTTTCAGACAAATTTGGAAATAAATTGTAATCAAATTCATTTAAGTTTATTCTATTTATCAACTAATATTTAGACTTTAAAAAATAATATCAAATTCCGAATACTCAAGTAAATGACTGTAGGAAAAAATCCAACATTTATTTCTCAAAATGAATTCTATAAGAGTATACAATAAACTCTGGTCATCTGTCTTTTGATTATTCAAAAAAAAAAGCGCATTCAAGAACCTGCCCTATCAAAGGCGGGACGAAGAGGTTCAAGCCCTGTGCCCCTTATCTGAAGGGGGCCCCCAAATTCAGAATATTATGTAAGAAAAAAATTAAATAAAAATGTTCAGATGAAAAATTTCCTATAGGGGTAATAAATGTAAAATTGCTGCTAATTAGCATACACTTGATGCCATCCAATCAGTACTAGGAAAATTACAGAGCAAGAAGAAAATTCAAATTCAATCTAGAACTCAGAGTGAACAAGGTGTGATCTGTGTGAGAAAATATTATTTCTAAAAAAAAAATTCAGTCAACTTTAAGATGGATTGCCAGCCAAAGAACTATTTCAAGAAATTCACCATCTTGAGCTTTCTGGGCTGCTTTCAAATGTAACCATTGCGGTGCAGATTTTTCTTATTTTGCCAATATCAGTCGCGTTAGCTAAACGATTTCTTAGTGTCCTTATAAATCAACTATTAACAACTATCACCGCTCGACCATGGGACAAAATTGTTTCAATGGCCTTTCAATGCTGAACACAAACAGAAAACTTTACAACTATTTTTAAAAATAAATTATATTAAAAAAAAATTATGTATCGTCATCTTCATACCAAAAACGTACATGTGAAAATAAACCATTTTTGAGGTTTGAATTGCATCCGATGCATTAAATGCAAAGAATATTCTACCAAAACAAGAATATTAAATGTGGCTTAGAAAAAGTCGACAAAACCATTTATGTGATTATTATTTTCCTGCCAAAAACGCCAATAAAAATAATCAAAATAAAAATTGCCTAAATTAGTTGTGGTGACTTAATACCGCCACATATAAACGATACCACACAAGAACACTATATGTGCACCAAAAAAACTTTATCTAAAATAAATTATATTTAAGTTTTTTTGTTGTAATTTCTTCTTAAAAATCAAAAATTGCATCGTATAGCAAATATTTTCATTAAAAAACAAAAATGTTATAAAATTTCATATTTGAAAGGAGTTGAAACCAAATAAAAAATTATTAAATTATCCAAATTAATTTATATTAAAAATAAAATTAATACCAAATAAAGTTATATTTAAAATAAAGAATTATGTGGTGACTCAATACCACCACAAATGAATGCCACCATATACGAAACACTCTATACAAAAAATTATAAGCAGAAAAAATTATTTTTCAAGTTTTCAAATTTGTCACTTTTTAATTTTAAAAAAACTAAGTAATAATTGTAAAATAATTGTAATAATAAACTCATACACCAAAAAATTGGAAATCGAAAGCAAATGGTTCTAAGTGCGCCATTAAAAACGTTTCTTACAAATCATGAAAACTTATAATTTCTTGCTTACAAAGTCAAGTGGGAACCAGAATGGTGTAGCTTGTAGTACCTAGTATGACCTGTCAAAAGTTAAAATATACTAAATGCACGGAATCGCACAGAATGCGTAGCACGTCTGTGACTCGTAGCTGTAGTTGTAGCGCAAGTTGAGTTAACTTTAACATTTGATTACTACACTGCTCTGAAAGTTGTATTAATGAGCTTTCTTAAGGATCGGGTATATCAAATCGATACTGCAAACGCTGTCGGTACCGAAATAAGTGTTTGAAATTAACAATATTTGTAAAGTCGTAAAAATTTATAAACAAGTGTACTCTGAAGCGCTCACGCCATTCTGGAGATATTTTTTGGCGTAGCGTGCTACGCACTGAACAGCTGATGATGAGGTTACTACATGGAATCGCTACAACTACATCGCATTCTGTTCCACGCTTTATTCGCGTCAATCTATTTAAAAAAACTTATGTTTTAAAAAAACATTTATATAAAATAAAAATAAATCAAAAATAAGACAAAGCAAACAAACTTTTTTAAATTTTTCTTTTCAGGACACGTTCTGAAAAGGTGAAGAAAATCAGTTGTCTTCCGCCTTTGTAGTGGCTGACAATTAACTTTTCTATTGGAAATGGAAACTTTTCAGAGTTAAAAAGAAAATTCCCTAAAAACAAAATAAAAAAAGAGGTGCTAATTTAATAGAATAGAGCTTATAACCGCTACAGTTGAATAGATCAGTGATTATTTTTTTCTGTTGTTGAAGAACATAATTAGCAGTGTATGCATGAAATACTTTTAACATAAAGCTCTTTTCAAAATCTTAAGAACAGTCTTAATACGATTTTCTATCAGTAATTAAAAGTCTTTTATTTTAATGTTTTTGTCCAGCAACGGCAAATTTTAAATGTGTATTATGAAGGCATGTATCTTCCATTTCCGAAATGAAATTTGGAAAGGGTGGAATTTTTCAATGTTTCTAAGCTATTCGAATTTTTAAACTCGATTTTCCAAAAACATGAAAATGTGCATTGGTGTTTTTGGCATGAAGGGGACGATATATAATAATTTTTGAAAGGGTTGGGGGCCCCCAGAAAGATTGTATCCGGGACCTCTCATGTGGTCTCAAAGGCCCTGTTCAAGAATAATTTTAAAATTAAACGATTTTGCTTGGAAATATTCCCGCATCCTTGTTTTGCCCTTTTTAAATGTGGATTTTTTTATCAAAACCGTTTTAAAAATGACTTTTATTTTTCGATCAATAGTTGAGATGACTTTGTTGAAATGACATTTATTTCTTTTAAATAATATGTTTATGACTTTTGCACAGAGTCTTCTAAAATTCTTACTCTATCATCTGTATAAAATGCAGGAACTAATAAAAGATTCTACATCAAATGTAATAATTTGTTCGAACGGATTTTCGGCTTTTGCTTGATTTTTACCTTTTGCTTTTCTCTAATTTGCATCCTGTAAGTCCTTACATTGTTTTAGTTTTCTGTTTGTTAAAACAGTTCCCCCTTTTTTGGGCAATTTACGAGTTGGCAATGAATTTTCTGTTTACAATTATAAAGATATGCAGCCATTTTTCATTAACAATTTTTCTAGTCCCTTATTAAGCGATATAAACTACATTTTACTGAAGAGGAGTTGCGATTGTGGTATGTGAAATTTTTCAGTTATTAATAAAATTACGGAAGATAAAGATCTATCTAAGAGTATCTTAGCTTCAAAATACAGCACATCCACTAAGTTCAATTTAACCCATTATGGACTACCCCATGTTCCCGTTGAGCTAGAATGATGAAACTTTCCAAAAATATTTAGGTTTGTCTAACTTAGAGAAAATAAAGCAAAAAATTAAAAAAAAAAAATGTAGAGATTTTAAATTTTCAAATTGAACGATATTCTGCAAGCAAAGTCGAGCGTTTTGCGCTAATATTGATCACAAGAATTTCTACAAAACAACAAAAAATATACAAAAACGTATTTCGTTAAAGACCAGCGTTGTGTCAACCCGCGGGAGCCACGTATGTCAGTCAGGCTTCATGAAAATTCACAAAAGTTTAATATAAAGCTTAAGAAAGACGCTCGTATAAGAATTATATTTTGCTTAATTTTTTTTTTTTTGAGGTTTTTTAGAGGTTTAAAATAAAGTATAAAAATATAAATGAAAAATTCCCAAATTCCCAAGCTTGGAAATGTAAGTAAACGTAATTGTTCAGCCTTGAGCGAAAACAGATCGATTAGATAAATTCTTAAAATAGTATATTCTTTTTAGAGATCATGAAAATCTATCACTGTATGACCTTCAGGTTAAAAAAGTGTACCGTTGGGTTAACGCAAAGCTGAACAAAAATGGGTTAAGGTAACTTTGACCTAAAGGTGTCGGATAGTAAGTTTTTTACTGTATTTGCCCTAATGACAAATTAAAATTGAACTCAGAGTATTCTTCGAATAAGTTAAAGTATCAATACTTCATTTCCATTGGTCATATAATTGATATAAATTGAAATAATATAATACTAGCTGTTATTTCATTTCATTTCATTTGTTTCAAAGGATTTTTTTATCCTTACTTACTATACAATATTAATACTTGAACTAGATATGCATACAATATATCACAAAATTTAGATTCTTATCTATAAATTGACAACAGAAGGTTATTAAATACTGTCCTTGATACAGTAAAATCAATCGGATACATTATTGATATTCTATTAAATTCACTCAAAAATCTTGTAATTGGAGTATTGGAAGCATAATTTGTCATATGCAATCCTACATAGAACAATTGATTTAATCTTGATATTCTGAATGAAACATTAATATTTATTAGTCCCAGCAAGTATGGGCAATCCGTTATACCAGAAACAATGTTATGTACAAATAACAAGGATACAATAGTCCTTCTATTTTTTAATGAAATCAGGTTTATAAGCCTACATCGAGCATCATAGAAAGGGAGAGGATCAAAAAATTTCAAGATCGGAGCTCAAATGTATAGAATTTATAAAATTTGCGCTGAACACGTTCCAGGATTTCTATAAATGGGACTCCAAATGAAAGACGCATATTCAAACTTTGATCTCACTAGACTATGTAAAGCATCTTAAGAGCATATACTCTTTACGATTTCGCTTAATAAAGCCTAAAAGAGAGTATGACTTGGGAATTATATAGTTAAGATGCTGTATAAAAGTGAATTTAGAATCAAATATGACACTAAAAGTCTCTTATAAATGCAAATGTTTTTAAAGGCTGATCATTCAACTTGAATTCAGTTCGAAGAGGATTATTTAATTTAGAAAATGTCATATGGTAACATTTATTCCAATTTAAAAGGAAACGATTCTTAGAACACCAGTTGTATACATTATTTATGTCTTTTTGAAGAGCAAGCATATCATTTAAATTTGCAATGCGTGAAAATATTTTCAAGTCACCTGCAAACAGCAGAAACTTTGAACTTGTAAAACAGTTACTAATATCATTTATAAAAATAATAAAAAAAAGTGGCCCAAGATACTACCTTGAGGTACACTTGAGGAAGCAATATATGACCATGAAATTTCATTATTAATTGACTCCATACAAAACCTTTTACTAAGATATGACCTAACCCAGGACAAAAAGTTCGAATGAAATCCTAATTTCGCAAGTTTATTCAACAGCAGGCTATGTGAAACCTTATCGAACGCTTTAGAAAAATCCATATACGTGGCATCAACTTGTGCGCCCTCTTCGAAAGTAGATATACAATAGTCTGTAAAAATAGACAAATTACAATATATTTCTAATGAACTACCTTAATTTATGTTGAAAATTTTCAAATGATATATGTATAATTTATATGTACATTTCACAAATGTTTAAGATGTTAAGAACAAAGTTTGCTCGTTGCACATATAAACTTTACTGTACTTATGTATAATTAAATGATCTTTTTGTTTCGTAATCATACTCAATTTGACCCTTTGTTTGTTTGACCCTTTATAAGGCAAAGTAGATATTTTCGTTCGAATATTCTGTGAGCGAATACTTATAGTGTATTTGAGCGAAAATATTGATGGTAAAAACTTTTCGATGACAAACATTTCACAAAACATTTTTATTTTTTTATATAAGACAATTTTTTATATATGTGTACAATACTTACAAGTTGGCTTTGTTTTATATAATCCTAGACAGAAAACTAATATCCAAATTTTTTCCATTTTTGGTTTCTTTACTTTGTATACAAATGCTGAATAACAAATAGATGTTTTGGTAGATATGTCACAAAATATTTGAAATAAAAAAATGTTGTAATTTCTTAAATATCGTATTTCACAAAATCAGCTTAATACTGGCGGTACGATTTGAATTGATTATCTTCACTTGATTATCTTTATCTTTTTTTTTTCTACTTGGGATGAAATACAAAAATTTCTACGCAGCAGTTGAAGTGAAAAATGTTTCGGTGGTTTATAGCGTTGCAATAAATAATAAGTTAAAGTCGCTCAAAACTCACGTTATATAAACGCGTTGAACAGAAATTTGTGGCGAAAAAATTTTCAGCTTACTACATTTAAAGCATATATGTTTTGGATTGAATATTTTGAACCAATTTTTTAAGTTTCCAATTTATTGGCACTTATTTTACAACAAATTTGAGTAAAATTTTTTATTGGTTACAACATCTCTTCTTTTACTTTTTCTTCAATTATCGCCTTTAAATGATCGCGGCTGCACACTTCATTGTTCACAATATTCACGCTCTCAACAACATCCGCTTTTTATATGCTAAATTAAAGTTATTATTATGCTTATTCTTGCCTGACACTTGAACGATTTGTTTAGCGCTCAAGTTCAAATTTTTTAATAAATTTCAACAGCCGGAATAACACTTGATGTCACCGTCGCGCACTCACACTGCTTTGTATATCCTACTTAGATACTTTTGCCTTTATGTCAAAAGTAATAAAAACACTTGCACATATACGCAAGCACACGCAAATAGACAGGCACAGACGCTGGCACAAGCTTTTGGCCAAATTTACACAAAACAACAAATCCTCGTTTTGGCTTAATTTTCGTCAACTGCTGTCACTTTCGAAGGGTAGTCAAGAATGCTCAATGGTTGGTGGTGGGGAAGTGAATGGAAACCGGAAGAAAAAACACCTTTAAAAGGTTCCTTTTTACCGTCGCGTCACTTTTTTTTCTGCTAAATTTTGCACGCGCGCACTTGTTGTGCCCGTCTAAAGCGTTTATCCCAGACTAACGGCTGAAGACCCGCTTCGGGAAGGTTGCTAGCACAGAGCCAAAATAGCTTTAAGAGTACACGCCACCAAGACGTACTAAAATACTAGCACATACTTATATATGCACACCCACCTCGTATTGAGAGGGCGGTCTCGAGGTTGTGAACTGAACAAACGGCTGTAGAAACTCACGCACGAAATTTTAGGACTTTGTCCCAAAATCTGGAAAACACTCGCACAGAGCAGGATGTGAGAAATCATACACATGCGCGCGCACAAAGCTTTTGAGAAAGGAGAGCGCCACCTGGCATTTGTTGCTTCGTCCTGTCAGGCAGTTCGTAGTTGGCTGCAACAGTTGTTGCTGTCCACCTCCTGCAAACAGCAACAATTTGCATCCTCATCAAGCAACTATCCTAGGTCAAAGTTGCTCTTGGAAAGCGGGGACTTAGTGTGCTCTCTTTTAACGTTTTGTTTTTGGCTGGAAACAATTCTGCTCGCTTTGGTTTCCGGTATAATCTGCAGTAGTCATGCGCTCTGACCCTCGACTTGAAGCAACAGGCGGTTCATGTTTATTTCATTTTTGTTTTTTTTTTTTTTTTTGTTATTTTTTGTCTGATTCCTTTGAAAATTCTGTTTGGGGGAGATCTTTGGAGCAACAACAAAAATATTGATTCAACCTTAAAGTAAGGCCCACATCCATTGTTGAAAAACATTGTTCTTTTCTTTATTCTAGCTTATCGCAGACACTCTTTTGACTCAAAAAATATAAAATTTCCCGTTTCTTTTATTAAAAAAAAAAAAGGAGGCATAATTCAAATCGAATTAAGTACAACTTAGGCTCTATCTTATGCTTATTGTGGCTGACATAGCTACGGAGTACATAACGTAAGGCAGTATTCTAGTCTAGAGGAAAGAGTTTTGGGCGTCTTTTAAAAATCAATAAAAACAATAAAAATATTTAATATTTTAGTAATACCCAAAAAAAAAAATAAAAAAATAAATAAAAAATTTAGAAATTACTGGCTGGTAGAGAGGGGAAGCTTAAAGAAAGGGTGCCTCCATCGTGACACGATTTCAAATCTTGCAAGCATCTGAAAAAATTTTAAGAAATATATTAAGTAAGAATGTGTGAATCAATCGCGAAATGGCGATTGATGAATAAAAGATGTAATTTTTTTGTCTTTTTTTCAATGTTTTGAATTTTTTCAAAATATTAGAAAACAACATTTTTACATAATTCTAGTCCGGGTCATGGAGAGTATCTAAAAAAGGCTCACACCAATTTTTAAATAAATCGGTTCATTAAAACTTGAGATATCATGTCAAACGTATTGAAAAAAGTAGTTTCGAGAAAAACGCTTTTGAAGATTTGACTAAAGTTTCAGGCGTCACTAAAAGAACAGTTTAAGCGTCACTAAAATAGTTATAACTCCGTAAAAAATTGAAATTTTAAAAATTCCTTCAGAGAATATATTCTTAAAGTTAGCCTCCGAAAATATGCTAAATCAAAACAAAATCGATTTTTTTCAAAATTCTACACAGCAATACTGTCTTAAATCTGCCGCTCGTAACAATAATGCAAAAGTTTTAACTTTAAACAACAGAACCTGTTAATTAATTCAAAGCACATGATATAACCTTCTTATGAAATTTTTATCTTTACGACGGATAATGCATGAGCTTAACGAATATTGTTTAGTTACTTGAAATTCATAGAAACAAATATGAAAAATTATAACGTTAGTTAAAAATAACAATATTTCATTGATTATAACAATTATTCAATAGAGTACCCAGATAGCAATGTCACCTGAATATTTTAAGTCATTCATGCTCTACTTTAAAAGGTTTTGTTTAAAAAAAGTTATTTATGCTTTCCTTGAAAGAGTCTTGTAAAAGCCTTGAAAATTCAACTTTTTTGTTTAATATTTTTTATAAAGCTTAATTTAGTTAAACATTTTAGTTTGTGAAAACAATAAAATTAGAAAATAAAACAACATTCACTATCATAAAAAAAAACAAAAAAAAAATCAATTTCAATAATAAAAAATTTCGAAATGATACAAAAATTCTCTAAATGCAGAAAGTCATCATATATAACCACTTAATAAAATTTCTATGTTGGTGGTCTTGTACAGTTTTCGTGTAGAACAGTGTTATTTAATACATATCTATGTTTGTTTAACAAAACACAGGTGCGTCGTTGGACACACGAGAAAAGCGAAGCTTTTTCACAGTGTCATAGATATGATAACACTGTCCAACAGCATTTTTGGAACAGAATAGCGACCCTATAATTGAATCCCATTTACAAAGAAAGCACATATATTTTGTGTATCCTGTTTGCATTCCAGTCAATTTATATTTATATTCATTTATTATATTATATTTATAGTCATTTATATTCATAGTATTCAATTTTATTTAAGAGATTTGAAATATTTGCGTATGTTTCCTTCTTTTTTGTGGAATTGATGGATACTGATTTCCATTGTGCAGTAAAACTGCTTTTAAGCTGTGTTTTGAACTATCTATAAATAGTCGCCAAGCGGAAGAGTCCAGTGGAAGCTTTAGATATTTTAGAACCTCTTCAATACTGCAACAGTATACAAGTTCTTCTGATTTTTTAAAATAACTTTCCAGATCGGCGTGTCTTTTTCTTGGAAATGTAACTTTTACATCGGCTTTTATCAAATTCCTGTTTTTCAATCTGGAACATAATATTTCAGCTTTCTCTTTTGTTAGTCCTAAATCTCTTACAAGATCTTCAAAATAAGCTTGGTCTATCAAATTAGGACACATGTTTAAACCATCAAGAGGCAAGTAACTTATATCTGATATGTTTTCAACCGACTCTGTTATTTCTGTATTGGAAGAAAGTGTATGTGTAGGCGGTTGAGGCACCGGAACACCTTCACAGCGCACTTCTAGTAAAATGACATTGTTTGTTGCTTCGTATGTCATTATCGCGTAGTGCCTTTGGCTTCTACCAAATTTGTAATTTACGCAGAAATAGCATGTATCTGATTTGTGATCTTCAGGTTCAATCCATGTAATAGGCGCAGAAAATGGCAGCGCCTTAGTACCGCCTTTGTACCAGGTCAAAAGACCACTTTCGCAAGTAGTACATACAGTTTTTGGTATCCAAGCTTCAGATAAAAATCGTATTCCAAAGAAAAGAAAATATGGTTCTTCAAGGGTAGGGACTATCTTTCTTCTGCTTTGATGGTGCGTAAAATGTCCACATATAAAACAAAACCAATCTCTTAATTTGCACACAGAATCCGCCATGCTTATTTAAGCTTTAATTTTTTTTTATATTAATTTTAGTAAAAATCACACCCGATATGTACTGCTAAGTAGCTCAATTTTGCTTGAGTTTTTTCTTTTATTTTTTATTATTAATTTTAATAAATATCACACCCGATTTGTAAGTCACAGCTAACTAGACGCGAGAACTCAGTGTTTGGCCCGGCCCAAGGTACATTAACCAGGTACTATAAATACAACTAAGGCATCTGTCAATACTAGAATTATAATGTCAAATCAGTACATTTCAATTAATTCACTTGATTTTGACATTATACTCTTGGCGCTCGGCAGCGCAGTCGCTATGTATAGTATCGCTATGTATATGTTTTGTATATGTTGGTGTATAATTTAACTAATTAATCGTAAAGAGCTTTATTAACAACAATAGTGTCTTTGATGACCCCCACTGAAATTTTCCGGCAAATATTTTCGTAGAATATTTTAATCCTTAAATGTCCTTTTTTAAAGGATATTTTTTGATTTTCTCGAAAAAAGGGTCAAATTGACTTATAACGAGACCAGTTAGAGGGTTAAGACCTTCCACAAAAATAATCCTCATACAATTCCACAATACAACTCTGTCCATAAGAATTCTCTCAGACATTAACTTACAGCATTTTTTTCATATAGTATAATGCTCCCTTCGACCAAAAAATGAAAACTTTGACCCACTGTAAAAAAAAACTCAGACGTGCTGGACCATAAGTTTGTTCTACAGAAATGATCTTCTCAACATACCCTTTCAGAATTATGGGGTCGCTATTCTGTTCCATTCAAAAAGTCTTAATTTGTTGGACAGTGTAATTTAATAGTTTTTTTTAATAACTTAAATTCAAAAATTTAAAACATTAAATATATTAAAAAAACACACGTTAATATTCACATCAGTAAATTTTATTACATTTAATTATATTATTTATCTTATTACACGTTACTGTCGTTGTTATTTCAACGCACTTGTGGGTAATTGTTAATTTTTTCTTTCCTTCGTACTATGCAAAAACAAAACAAAAGCACGTATCAACAACAGCATAAACGCATTCACATAAAAAAAAAAAAAAAAATATTAATTTGCCCACCGCGAGGATCGATCGCACAATCCACTGTTTAATAAAACTCCACTCTTTCCACCGAACCAAACAACTATTCACAAATTTGGTGTTTATTTAATGTTAAATATATAATTGCAGCTATGTTAACAGTTGTTAACAAATGGCACTAATAACCTGAGGATGATGACCAGTGTTGTCACTTGCAAATTTTAAATAGTGATAGGTTGAGTCTAAAATGAGTGGTGAATTTTAAAAAACGTTGGAATATATTTTTCTTCTTAAGGAAAAATTCGACTGAAGTCCTACAGCAAAACAAATCATAAATCATAAGTTTACCATAAAGTAAGTTTTTTACGCTGAATTAGTTTTATTGCAAATAATTCTGATATATTGTTCTTAAAACAGTAAAAAAAACAAAATATTAAATGTAATAATAATAAAATATATATGCAATAAAATTTCTAAAATTTTAATTATAATGCAATAATGTTTATATAAATATATCAAAATGTAATATATTTTGGAAAAATGCAAATAGTGGGTTGCAATAAAAGTGGGTGGGTGATAAAAGAAATATTTTTTTGAAATTCCTTTTGCGATGGACATTTTGAATGACGCTGAGTCCGAAAATCGCATTTTTAAAATTTTTGTCTGTCTGTCTGGCTGTTAAAGCATCACGTTAAAACCACTGAATGGATTTAAATGAAATTTGGTAACTAGGTTCCTTATATCCCCGGTCATAACATAGGCTACTTTTTATCCAGTCATTCTTTTTTTAGCTTATCTCCGAAACCGTTCATCCGATTTGCATGAAAATTTGTATATAGAGGTTTTCGAATATGGAGAGTTTTTATGACTTATCTACTCTGTTCTATCTTGAACACCAAAGCAAGTGGGCGCTGTGTATAAATATTTTAAAAAACTTCTAAGCTGTTTATCCGATTTTCATGAAAATTGGTATATATGGGTTTCCTAATATGGTGACTGTTTTGGACTTATCTTTTTTGTTCTATATCAAACACCAGAAGGCGCTGTAGTACAAATCTCTTAAGAAACCGTGAAAAAGTAGAAAGCCGCTCATTCCAATTTGGATGAAAAATTTTATTATAGCATTTTCGTGTACGGCAACTATTTTGGCGTTATCTCTTTTGCTCTTTCTCGAAACTAGAGGGCGCTGTTGTACAATTTGTACGTGTGTATGTTATTAAACTGTTCCTTAACAGCTGCACTGATTTTGATGAAATTTTTAGTGTGTGTTTGAGTGGATCCCTTGATGGTTTAGATTCACAATTGGACCCGGTAGGTGGCGCTGTGATCGGGTTCCACGAATTTTGTTATTATAGCTTATCTCCGAATTCTGTTCTGTATTGAACACCAGAGGGCACTGCAGTACAAATGTTTTAAAACTGTCGAAAAACTCCTAGCTGTACATCCGATTTGCGTGAAAATTTTTACAAAGGAGTTTTCGGATACGGTGGGTATCTTGGACTTTTTTTCTGCGCTATCTTAAACACCAGATGTTGCTGTAGTACAAATCACTTAAGAAATCGTAAAACAAAGACCGCTCATCCGGTGTAGATAAAAATTTGTATATCGGATATATAGGATTTGATTATCGAGTATGGAAAGGGCGTTGGCGTTATTTTTTTTATTCTATCTCGAAAACCAGAATGCGCTGTTGTACAAATACCGCAAAAAACTCAAAACAACTCATCCGATAAGTATGATTTTTATAAGTGGTTTTCGGGTGCGGTGAGTCTTTTGGCGCTATGTATTTTGCTATATCTTGAACCTCAGAGGGCGCTATACTACAAAATAAAGTGAGGCGTAGTATAGCGCGAAGGGTGATAAATATCTTCTTCTCTTCTTTATGTGTATTTATATACCACATTCTTTTTTCGCAAATCAAGACAGCTGATGCCGAATTCTGTGGTATTTGAGTACGCATCAATACATGCGCAAGTCAGTTGCGTCGTAAGTTGGCGTTGTTTTGACATTGCAATTTCTATTTACAATACTTATTTAATTTTTGTTCAATTTCCTCGCGAATTGCCAAAAATTCGTTTTTGCTCTGATTTTTTTCAAAAATATGCAACCTATCAAATACAATATAAAACTTGAAAATATATTTTTGCAAGCGATCGGCGGCACGCACACACAAATAACGATTTCCCTAACTTTTTCTCATAATTTTCAGATGTTGAAGCTACATTTTGCTCATTTCGCCAAAGTTATCGGTTTGAAAGATGCACACAAAATTCCTTCTAAAGTTTGTGAAAAGTTTTTTCAAATCGACGAATGAAATCGAAAAATATTTATATCAACTCCCGAGTTAAGCCGGGTATTCAGCTAGTTATAAATAATTTTAATTAAAAAAAAAAATCACAAAATTTCCACTGCAGAAAGGACCACTAAGTCTTTGCTTTGCGGTCAGAAGCACTGACCTTATGCTAACGCGCATACTTGTTTAGGTTTATTTTTCCGTGCCAACTTAGTTAAAAATTTTTATGCATTTTTCGGTACAAGACTTGCATCGTATTTTATGTTGCATTTGCGACGATATTTCCCAGTAGTCCAAGTCTTAAAGAATTGATAAGCGAATCATTAACGATTTTTCTTCATCTTTGAAGAAACATGCTGATTCGGCCATACATTTCATTGACGAAAATCCCATATAAAATTCCCAAATTCATGCACGAACGCAATACAGCAACTCAGTTGAGAAATTCTCTACTAGCCGTGACGTCATGCTCAATCGCTCTGCCAAACTCTACCGATAGAAAACAAGTGTTTATATATGTCATCAAACTCACTAATAGAGATATTCGTGATGAGATAATAACACAGAATGCTATTTTTTTAATTTCGATATAAATGTGTGTAAAAAACTGCATTTGAATTATATAAAAGATATGGTTTATATATGAAAATTCACAGATCTAAGAATAAAAAAATTATAGTTTGAAAGTTACATTCGTTAATGCAGCAGCATGTGCTGTTTCTAAATCAATCAATTTAAGGCCTACTTCGAAAGAAATGCCTAAAAGTATGCTAATATTCTGAAAAAGCTACTTTCAGATTCAAATTGTTAGACCGTAATATACGTTCAGAGTATTGAACGAAAGACTCAAATCAATCATAAAAGAAATAAAAGAACTACTGACTGTAAAATTTAACATAAGCATGAGATACTCAAATAGATATGGCCCAGTTTGTAGAACAGCCGACTATAGATCGAAGCATAGTGTGTTCAATCCTCGGTGAAAGCAAGAATATGAAAAATGATTTAAAAGCCATTTTATCGTATTTATACAACCAGTGTGGCGAATTACTATATTGTTGTTTTCATAAGAACCATTTCGTTTCATTGGTCTTAAACCTCATCTAGCTCGCCGTATTATTGTATAAGCGTCTATATATATAACATGCAATAACAATAGAGTTCAGCTACTACAGCTTTATCGCACTTCCTCAGCATTAACCCATCTAAAGCCACTACCCAGTAATCATTGAAAAAAATATCAATGTTATGGATACCCGTGACCACAAACAAGTTAATGTGGGAAAAATTTACCCACCAATAAATGGGTTGGGCTCAGGGACAACACAAGACGTAACAACTAACCATGCGTATACATAGATCTAATTACACAACTAATTTTAATCTACTTTTGAGTTGACCTTTTGACAAATTAACATCAAAAACGCTACAATTGTTAACAAAGGAACTCATGCGACTTAAAGGAGCAGTAGCCATATAATTTGTTCTACTAAATGGCAAATAAATTAAGTTGTTAGCGTTCTACTGCTTCTACGGTTAGTGTTAAAATTTATGTGAGAAAGAAGTTCTGGAGAATCGAATACACCTGTTATCAGCTGGTGTAAATATACGATATCGGCCGATTTCCTTCGATCACCTAAAGACTGCATTTTTAATAGTTTTAAACGATCCTCATAAGGAGGAAGGTCTAATATGTCAGTTCCACTTAAGCCCCTTAGAGCAAACTGAACAAAACGTTTTTGGATTCTTTCTATTCGATCAACATGCACATTGTAACTTGGGGACCAAACTTGACTTGCATACTCTAAGTGAGGACGCACGATTGCATAATACAACGTTGTAGTTGTAATCATGCTATTAAATTCTTTGGCCCAGCGTTTTACAAAACCAAGCATTGAAGATGCTTTTTTACAAATATTATCAATATGAATGTTAAACGATAGCTTAGAATCCATGCATATACCTAGGTCTTTGACGGTGTCTACACGACTCAAGACAGTATCTTTAATCTTATAATCAAAAATAAAATTATTCCTTTTTCGCGAAAAGGTCATAGTTTGGCATTTATCTGGATTTAAAAACATATTATTTTTAAAGCACCAAACTTCAAAGGATTTTAGATCAGACTGGAGTAGATCTGAATTATCTCTAGAATTAATCGTTCTGTATATTTTCATATCATCGGCATAAATAAGCAGATGAGAGTGTTCAATGACGTGAGTTACATCATTGATAGCTAAAATAAACAGAAGAGGACCAAGGTGACTACCCTGAGGAACACCTGATCCAGCAATAAATTCAGAAGACAATGCGCCTCGGAAACGTATTTGATAAGATCGCTCCACCAAATACGATTTAATCCAGTTCACAAAATATTGTGGAAATCCCATTAACTCAAGTTTAAATAAGAATAGATTGTGTGGTAGCTTATCAAATGCCTTATTAAAGTCAGTGTAAACACAATCGACCTGGTTACCAGAATCAATAGAATTTAAGCAGAATGTTGTAAAATCGAGGAGATTAGACACAGTGGATCTGCCATTCACAAAACCATGCTGACGAGTTGTTATGACTTCTCCACAGTGAATTTTCACCCGATCATACACCATCCGCTCAAAAAGTTTTGGAATCGATGAGAGCTTAGCGATAGGCCTATAGTTACTGACATCGTTCCTGCAACCCTTTTTAAAAATAGGACTTATAAATGATTTTTTCCAAAAAAGTGGAAAATAACTTTCGTTAATAGATTTATTGAATAATAAAGAAAGTGGTTGACTCAAAACGGAACCGCATTGTGTTAACACTGCGGCAGGAACACCGTCAGGTCCAGCACCAAACTCCTCATCGATCGATCTAATATACATTAAAATATCCTCTGGAGTGAAGGATATATGTTCCAAAGATACTCTGGGTTCGGAATACATATATTCAAAGTACTCTCCATCAGGATTAAAAGAATCTGAACAGAATGATTCTTTAAAAAGATTGGCGAATAGGCCACAAATTTTGACGGGATTGTCAGTAAATCCCTCAGGAGTTCTAAAAGAAGAAGGAAATCCATCAGATTTCTTCTTTGTGTTTACGAATCCCCAAAATTTCTTTGGATCTGTCAATATTCTCAGCTTAACATTATCTAAATATTCGTGATACTTATAATGTAGCTGAGCGATTTTCAAATTCCAGAAACAAACGTTTGTAAGTTTCTAGGTCGTTTGAGCCTAAGCTACAGACGTATTTCTTCCATGCCCTATAATCCATGTCTATAAAAGTTTCACTTCCTAAAATTATATTCGAATGGATACAATTCTTAGTTGTCAGTTGTACGTGAAATACTCAATAATTTGTTAGTTTCGAGAAATATCACCTTGTTCAAAGAGAAGGGTTCATTTATTGAAAAAAATTGGAGTACAAGTTTATTCATCCAAATCAATATTGTCGCATCCAGTCTCGGAAACCTTTCTGGAACACGGTTTTTGGTATGGCCTTCAGAGCGTTCACCGATTTTTCCATTACCTCTTCTTTGCTGGCGAAACGCGTTCCTCGAAGCGGTTTTTTGACTCGATGGTTATAGTGTTTTGTTTGGCCAAAAAGTCACGAATAAGATGAGCATTGTGCGATGGTGCATTATCGTGGTGCAAAATCCATGATTTGTTTTGCAACTGCGGTCTTTTTTGGTAAATTGTTTCACGAATACGTCTTATAACGCCCAAATAATACTGTTTATTGACCGTTTGACCATATTGCAAAAATTCATGGTGAACTACACCATTGTAGTCCATGAAAACAGTGAGCATCGCCTTTTTTTTTTGACTGAAAACGACGTGGTTTCTTCGGACTCGGTTCATCTTGCGACCGCCATTCACTCGCCTGATTTCTGGTTGGCGTGCCATACTCGTATACCCATGTCTCATGATCAGTAATGGTGGATGCGATGAATGATTCGTCGTTTTAGACCATTTCCAGCATGTCTTTCGCGATAGCAACAAAATGTTCTGAACGGATCCAATTGAAATGCCGACGTCCTCTGCTATCTCTCATAAATCAACATTTCTTTGATTTTTTCAACGTTCTCTTCGGTAGTCGAACACGATGGCCGCCCGGTACGAGGGTCGTCTCTACTTTGTCTTGGCCACTCACAAATCGGTTAAGCCACTTGTTTGCCTTCTGATACGATAGAGCAGTCACATTTCACCAACATTTTACGCGTATCGGCGCAGTTGAAACCATTTTTCACACAAAATTTGATACAAACTCGTTGCTCAATTTTTTCTGCCATCTTAAAAATCGAAGACACGAAAAAAGTTGTTGTAAACAAAACACTGTCACTTCACCAAATGTCAACGAGAGACGCTGATATTTGGCAGCCTTGTCATAGACACATGTGGCAACCTACTTAAAAAAAAATGTTCGAATCGGACAGTTATTCCGGTTCACAGTGTGATTAAACCTTTCTTTTTGAACAAGGTGGTATTTTTTTTTTCAATTAAGCGAGTATTATCTTTATTACATAATGAATTACAAATTACATTATTTGTTATTACATTTCTTCAATACAATAATCTCAAAAAAAAAGAACATATAAACCTAATATTCTACAGTTTATAAAATTATATTCTTTCAAGGTATAATTTCTTCTAGTATGTATATCTTTTTTTCGGATATCAGAGACCTTTTGACCATTGAAAGCAATAGTCGGAAATGGTGCTTTAATATACAAACTTCTTAAAGTCAACTCAATAATAATGTTAGTGAACTTTATAAGCAACTTTAATATTTCCTTTGGCCAAAACATTTTTCATTGCCCAGTTGAATTTTTTTAAATTTGCATTGTATATTTCAACTTTTTATTATTCATGTAAACTAACATCATTATCTCGACCTTTCTTAAAATTAATTTTTTTTTTTTATTTTTTCATCATTTCTGAACCTATGGAGGTGGTTTGTTTGAGCCCCGAGAATAGCCTTGCCTCCTCTCTATGTGGCGACACTAAGCGAAGAACCCATTTTAAAATCATGGACTATCATATTTGGTTAAGGCTTGCTAATTTTTAATTTACTTGTTTTTGATTTAAAAATGCGCAATTTTGAAATAAAATTAACACCTTAATATTATATTGGTACGAGTAGTATGCATACTTTTCACAGCATTTAGTATCGTTTCGCGATTAGGCTGAGAAGAATGTTTAATTTTTAAATTGCATGATACCATTATTATAAAATAAATTAAAAATAAAAAAGAAAATAATATAAGTCTCCCTCTGTTTGTACTATCTTTATCGTGTTCAGTTAACAATCAAACTTGCGGGAATCGTTTATTAATGGTAATATTTATTTCATTCCGGTTAACCTATACTCGTTGTCGTTTTTTATTAGTTTCATGAAGAACTTGCGTGTTTCTTTTTTAATGTTACGTTAAGAAGAAGAGTATTAATAATGGAATTCTTTAAAACAAACCAAAACCTAACAAACTCTCAAAGGGATGAACTCGTTACCATTATTGTTGAAGAATTGCATCAGCTTAAAAATGCAAAACTTTCCAGCCTTAATGCAAGCAATTAACTCTTTAGCAGCAACAGTATACGTTTTTGTAGTACAAATTAAAAAGTTTCAAAGTAGGAATGTAATTTTAATATTAAAAAATGATGTATTTTTAAATCAAACTGTATATTTTTCAATTCAGCTTGAATTCAAAAATGGTCAACTTTAAAACAACATTTTTTTATTTAAGTATTAAAACTGAAACAACTTTATTCTTGCAATGACAAATTTTAGAATGAAAATTAAAGTCATGTTCAAAATAAAAATATCAGTTTTGATTCGAAATTTCCAATTTTACCCTACTTTTGACCCAGTTGAATTTTAATTAAACGTTGTTATTTTTATTTTTTCTTTGTTTTTTCTCGGTGTTCGGTCCTGGACTAAGGTAAAGAACTCCTGGACACTTAAAACATCCTTCAATTTCCTTTTCTTTCCCATTTATCTGTCAACTAATTTCGAACCACGGCAGAACGAACCAACAACCGAAATTCTTGGTTGAAAGCTGAGGTAAAATATTTCAAAGGTCGATAATACATTTTTTTTTTTTTGTGTTCCGAAATTTTACAAAAAAACGATGGTTATTAAAGTTATTCCTGTGTTATGATTGCTTGAGTATTGAAATGAAATGAACACCAACTGAAAAACTTTTGCTTCTATTATAAATTCAAAATGAATTGTTAATCTGCGGAATTTTGTCTAAATTATATGCATAAGAAAAAATTATTTGATAAATTTTGGGAACTTAGTTCATTTAATACTATATTTTATTATATAAAAAATTTTCTTGAACTTATAAAGAAAATGGTTTCTCGGTCTTAGCACATTAAAGACCGGCTCCCAATTGCTTTATTCGATTTTGACGAAATTTCACAGAAATATTTATATTGAAATTCCCCTCCCATAGAATGAAATGTGTTTCAATAAGGTTTATTTTTAGAAAAATATTATTATTTTTGTCAATGTTCACTATTTCATGTATTCCTAGAACACCTGGAGTCAATTGGGTACTTAATAACTCATGTTATGTAATCATACTGAAATTACAAGCAAACAAATCCGACAAGTTTGATATTATTCTATTAGGTTAAGAACATCTGGGATTATTAGGCTTTAAGAGGATTATTTTCCCCAAGTTTACAAAATACTTTTTTCATTTTTTGTGCACATAAGTTTGTTGACTTTTGAACCTCTAATAAATCTCTAACCCAAAAATCTCCGAATAGTTTTTTCCCTTACTTAAAAACGAATTTGCAAGATCTTTCAGTTTGCTCTAATAGACTTAATTCTTGTTTGCTATATTTCTTTTATTTTCCGCTGTAATTGGATTGGATACCACTATCCACCAAGTGGTAGTTCAAATTGAATTTGCGTTACCAATTACATGTAAATTTAGTTTAATGGTATCACTAAATTTTTAATGGTTATAATAAAAAATTTGCATAACCATTAAAAGTTAGTGGTTATGAAATTTAATTTGCATTACACTAAGTGGATAGTGGTTTTAATGCACTAATAATTCAATGCATTATGCCCATCTATGGTAGATACATTTAATTTTGAATTGAAAATTTTTTTATTGTATGTAAATAATTTTTCCTATATTTAGGTTACGGCAATGCATAAAAAAATTATTCAATACATAAATAGTTTTAATAAATTTCAAAATAAAAAGCTGCAAGTTTGATCGAGTTGTTAAAGTGTTAGTAATTACTTTAAATTTTTTGTTTTCAAATAATTTTTTGTATTAAAATTCACACAGAAATTTTCTAATGAAATTTATTGACAGACAAAAAACCCAAAGTGTTTGATGTTTGATTTTTTACAGTCCACCATGTACTCACATAAAAACCTTTTTCTATCAATACCCTCTGTAATGTTCTCAATGGCTTCAAGTTTCCATAAAATCTCACAAGTTAGTGCAATATGGATGCTCTTACATAATGTAAACTATGCTTCTTATTCGCCTTCCATAATTATTCCATCATCATTTTAACCACCAATACTTTTTGGTATCCTCATCTTATCACTTTTTGCTACAACCTTTAATTTCCATTTTTATTCCATTCTTACTACATTCACTTTCGCTTCTTGTTGACTCAATCTCATTCACTTAATCCCACATGTCTAATCATCTCATAATGCGTTGTGGCGACGCATCCAGTCACAACTTTCGTAATATTAAAATTCAAGGACGGAATGCCTTAAACTTGACAAAATTGGCAAAGTGGGTGTGGAATGCGGGTGGAGAGGGGGGTGGTACAGCCAATACGTGTTATTAGCAGACATTTTCATGTATGTGTGTCAGCTGCAGATAAAATACTGACGAAAAACTGACACAAACATGCCTACACATGTCTGACGGTGATTCCGGCTTGACAAATTCTTTTTGACAGCTTGTCCTGTATTTACAGGCTAGACAACCATGAACCTTAACGAATACTTGACTGCCATTGCCAACCGAAGGTGAGCCTTGGTAGAAGACAAGCATGACTAGCATCAACTTACTTCGACGTCGTGTCATACATATTTTTATTCTGTCCATTCTGGCGGAACAATTCATATGTATACGTTGTCCGCAAATCTTATGTACTGTGTATTTGGCGATTACAACAAAACACGAGGCTCAGAGTCACGTTTGCCAAAATGGGTTTCTTAGACCTAGATAAAATAAAATCTCTGTCAAGTGCAGCAATTGTTGTGTTACTTGGCAAAACTGATAGAATAACCTTCATGACACTTAAATACAATGTAAGGTAATATTTTACAGTGTATATTGCTTGCAAGCTGCGAAGAAGAAAATGACATCCGGTTTGACGAGTAAGCAGCTGAAATCATTATCTTATTTCGTTTACTGTCTTACTCAAATTACATAAAAACTCATATTTTAAACATAAAAACATTACGACAGCGCTTATCTATCAAACGTTTGAGAGACACTGCGTTATAACAATTTCTTAAATCTGGGTGCCTTTAGAGATGTACATTAATTATGGGTGCTTATTTTAAATTTTTACATCCCTTTTGTTGAGTCAATGTAAATGGTGTTTTTTTTTGAGGTTCCATTTTCCGACAGGGATCACCTGTTTGATAGATAGTTAGTCAGATCTGACAATGCTATTGTCATTTGTGCTCAGTTTGTGCCCGTTTTATCTTGAATAAACTAGCGGCAGAACAACGCTTGAAAATTGTGCAAATTTATTTCGAAAATCGTGGTTCAGTTCCATAATGTTATCAAGCGCTACAGGTCCATTTTACTCTCGGCAAATTGCCCATCCGAGCTTCTAATTAGATTAACCACCCAGATAACAATTTCATCTAAATATAATTAGAGTTATTCCAACTCTACTTGAAAAGACCTTGTAGAGTTAGCGAAGTAGCTATATGTGCAAATTTTTTTGCGTGAAACTTTTATGGTAGCGTATACAACAATACGCCGAGCTAGATGGGGGTAAGTAAAACCAATGTAACGGAAACGATTCTTATGAAAACAACAACACAGCAATTCGCCGCACTAGTTGTGTAAAAACGAAAACATTACTCTTTAAACATGAACAATAAAGCTGTCTAGTCTGCTGGTGGTTGTTCTGTAAAGAACATTGTTGTTGTGGCAACCTGTTGCTTTATAAAATTACTTGGCAATTCTTAAAGTGTAAAGTGTAAATTCTTAAAAAAGTGTAATTCTTAAAAATTAATTTTTTTAAGAATTGTTAAAAACTAAATATTACTCTTAAAATTTTTTTACATTTTTGCTTTCACTGAGGATTTTAACACAATACGCTTGTGCATCCATATTCGGCTGTTCTACCAACTGGCTCACGGACACATACCTACTTGAGTATATTCATCCAGTGAATATACCCTGATTCTCTGCTGTAGCAGTCACTGCAAGCAAAGCTGCAAGCGAATAAATGTAAACAACAGATCGTGTACCAACAGGTCGTGTAGCGCAAGAGAATAACTTTTTATTTGTTCTCTGTTCTCTTTTCATGCACTTTTGCACTGAGGTGAGCTTGCGATCTACGCGTTGTTTCACTTCTTTCTTTGAGCACTAAACTACACGAATGCTCAGGTATCTGCTGCAGTGACCTGAATAAGAGTTAATATGTTGGGTTTACCCCGCAATAAGCTTTTGTTATTCTTAATGCATATTTGTGTTATTTTTTGTTTCTTTATTCGCTACCTTCCATACAAAAAACACAAACACTGTCGAAAATAGTTTATATCGGCCGTAGCTGAACTCCTAGATGGGTCAAATGTATGAGTTAGTTCCACTTTTTTTTTGATCCTCAACATTTCTCCCCAACACAACTACCCCCTATCTGCCGCCCTTCTTTGTGTCCCCATACAAAAAACACAAAAGCTGTAGAAAATAGTTTATATCGGCCGGAGCTGGACTCCTATAGGGGTCCATACTCAGGAATCTGCTGCAGTGACCTGAATAAGAATCAGGTATGTTGGTTTTTCCCCGCAATAAGCTTTATGTTATTCTTAATGCATATTTGTATTATTTTTGTTGATTAATTATCTAACTTCGATACAAAAAACACAAACTGTCGAAAACAGTTTATATCGGCCGTAGCTGAGCTCCTAGAGGGGTCAAGTATATAAGCTGGTCCAATTATTTTTTGCCCCTCAACATTTCTTCCGAACACACCTACCCCCTATCAACCATCCTTCTTTGGGTCTCAATACAAAAAATATTCAGGGTATTCGCTAAATATTAAGGGTATGAACACTGATATTTTTGTTATTTTTTATTGCTTTATTTGGTAACTGCTGTTGTTAGTAAAGCATCGTGCTCTTATTCTCTTCGTTTCTTAGATCTGAATAAAACAAAGAGAGTGTAAGATCAGGTATGAGCAAAGCAGAAAAGGGATAGAGGAAATTTTTATTCTATTGCGAGAGAATATATTCAGGGAGGCGAAAAAGCATACTCATGCAGGGCTCTAGCTCAAACTCATCTTAAATTTTACAATCAGTAGTTCTTTTCTTTTTTTATCAATTCAAAACTCTGAATGTACATTATGGTCTAAAAATTTGAATCTGAACGTAGCTTTTTTTCAGAATATTTGCATACTTTTAGGCATTTCTCAAATTGAGTTTTGATAAATTCAGAAAGCAATTTTCGACGTCTTTCATATAATCCAAATGCAGTTTCTAACACACATTTATATCGAAATTCAAAGAAATCGCATGCTGTGGTATTTGAACACACGGTTACGGATGGTTACAAGTTCTTCCGTTATCAACCTGACTACTGCTTTTAAATAAATTAAAGAAACTTGCTACATAAACCAGACTTGCAGAATATTCTTTAACGCGTCTGCCTTGTATTCGTCAATAACAAACTTGCAGAATATTCTTTAACTCATCTGCATTGGTTTCGTCAACATTAAAAAAAAAAAACAAACAGAACAAGGAAACAACGAAAACAGTAGAACACGCGATAACCGATAACTCTTATCTCTTGTATTTCTTGTCGAAAATTCTTTAACGCGTCCGGCTTGTGTGCGTTCATTAAAAAATTTGTCGAAAATTCTTCAATCTTTCTGCTGTGTGTTTGTTCATGTTTTCCCTACAAAGGCTTATATTTCGGTGTAATTTTTTCGTTAAATGTTACAATCATCATTTTAAAAAGAAGGTGCATTAATTAACTGCATGACTGATATATCAAAGATTATAAAACGGAAATAATCTGATCTATAAAAAGATGTAAAATATAATCAAATATTATGTAAAAATGGAAAAAATTTTTTTTCATATTTCTGTCTTGTTTGTTGACGAAACTTCGGCAACGATTCAGTAATATTTCATGCACGAAAAATCTCAACATTTCTGTATTGCGTTCCTGGGAATTTTGTATGGGATTTTCGTCAATTAAATGAATGGCCGAATCAGCATGTTTCGTCAAAGATGAAGAAAAATCGTTCATGATTCGTGTATCAACTCGTTAAGACTTGGACTACTGAGAAAGATCGTCGCAAGTGCAACGTAAAATACGATGCAAATCTTGTACCGAAAAACACATCAACATTTTTAACTGTGTGTGTAGGCACGGAAAAATAAACCTAAACAAGTATGCGCGGTAGCATAAGGTCAGTGCTTCGACCACGAAGCAAAGATTTAGTGGTCCTAACTGCAGTAGAAATTTTATGCTTTTTTAAAATTAAAAAAATGTACAATCATACAGGCAGTTTTTGTTTTTTTCTTAAGAAAAATTGAAAATAAATTATGTAAATAAAGCCCAAATTATATACTCGATTGATGATTATTATAGAAAAACAATAAATTCTTTTTGGCATCAATCCTATGGAATAAATTGGAAGATCTAAACTATGCTTGCTTTTGAGTTTGTTCGTACAAGGGAGGCAATGATGTGATGTTAGCACGTTCAACTTGCAGTCAAATTGTAAGTGGTTCAATGCAAGTACAGAAAGGGAAAATGCATTATTTCCGCCACAGGTTTTTCGACAAATTTTTTCTTTTATATATTTATAAATAAAAATATAATTAACAAAAAAATAAAACCGCAAGATCTGTCATATGTGCTATGACGATCGAAACTGGGATGTCTTAAGTCATCAAATTAAAATAAAAATCCTCTTGATAACGGACTGTGTCACGAAAGTAAAAAAAACTGCGATCAAATTCTATACGTGAATATTGAACTTTTTAGTAACTGTCCATAAACAAAAGGGGCAATTGATATTTCCCGTGATATCGCCATGTTGAAAATACTAGTTGGCTTTATGAAAATAGACACTTCTTGAACTAAATTTGGTTGCACTGAAGGAGGGAATGTGAATAAAATAAACTAGCAATTAGCAAAAAGCTTTACTTCTACCGTGCATGGCGGCCACACACATTTTTTTTTTTTTTTTTCGATTTTTCATTGTCATCTCAATTTTTCGAGCAATGAAAAAAATTAACTCTTAAATCATTTCTTGCGTTTTTTGTTCCAACAAATATATGAAGCCATCTCACTGCGGGGCACTACATAAGTTGAAACATTAACACAAAAAAATTCTGACGTGTGCATGAAAAACGACGGTACACATTTTTTTTTTTTATTTTCCCCTCTTTCCGAAAAGATATATTCGTATCATAGGACAGAACAAAACATAATTTTTGTAATGCAGTGTAATTAAAAAAACATAGGATAGATCAAAATATGATAAGAACTTTTCAAAATCACATAACCTTATGAGAAAGCTACCTATATGAACAAAACATGGGATGAAGTTTTCTACCTAAAGATAGTGCTCAATTTTTAGAAATCTTTTTCTCAAACGGGAAAGCAATAACTCATCAAATAAACACACACACAATCACTCACGCCACACACTCCCACTCCTTCTTACAACGCCAACTTGGCTAATTGTTAACCATTGTCCACAAATTACGTGAACAGATTAATTAATTTGTTAATTAGCAACAAAATGCCGCTCTGTCATCGTGGCATCATCTTCTTCAACCGCAAAGTCAAACACACACACACACACACATCTGCACCAACTCCCACATAATCCTACTGTAACAACACTCAGGCAAACCGTAAAACATGCGCCTCTTGTATGACGAGGCAACCCCCTAAATAATATGGTGCCAGATATATATATTACTAACGAATCAAACCACCAAATTAACCACTTAATTAACTAGATGCAATGTTTTATGGACTTGTCTATAGATCCTTTGCTGCTGTTACTGTTGTTGTTGCTGTTATGGTGAACCTTGATTTGGCCTTGTTAACTTATTGAGTGAACCGGAATTGAACTTGTTTGGAAATCAGCAGAACAATATAGGCAGCACAAATCACCTACAAGTTGTGTAGGGAGCTACTCACACTCGTACTCACACTACTGTAACTTAAACACATTAAATATTTGCAAATGATTTGTACGCTGCATCAGCGTGACGGTACTCCATTAATCATCAACTTCCATTTTATGATGTCATTGGAAGAGAATAAATTTAATAATAATCAGCAGTTTGAGTGGCGTCACAGTTGAGTTGTTGAGGAATCGTTCGTTGTTTGGTGTTGACTTTATTATTTTTGGTAGCATCTAACCGCTTTTCTTTCCGGTATCTACACTTTTATGTGTGCGTCGTATGTGTGTGTTTGTGTTTTATTGCTGGCACATTTGATAAAAGTTTTTAGGTTAATCTGAGGATCTTACAACCGGCAAATACTTATTTTCACTCATCCTGTCATGCTTTCATGCATGGGTTATTTTAGCTGTTTTAAAGCAGCTTATGTGCTTGTGTTCGTGTGATGATTCAATTATGCGATGTTGTGAACATGTTTGCGCCTTAGTGTTATCAATCATTCTATATATATCATTCTCTAACATGAAATACACTTTTTGACAGGTATTTTGCGGCAGCCAATTTGAATATTTTAGGCGTTAAGTGAAATTTTTGAACGTCAGTTGTATAAATTTTTCTGAAAAACTGTTGAACTGGGAGTAATTATATATTAAGTAAATGCTTTATTTTTTGTTGCATATTTAAAAGCATTGTTTTTATTTTTGCATTAAGCGAGGTAAACTAAGAAAAAAAAAAAATTAACATAAAAAAAACAAAAGAAGGGAAGTGTTGTATCTGTACAACAATAACTATTTATTTTAATAAAATTGAAGATGAAAAAAGATGTTAATGAAACACGAGGTGTAGAGCGAATGAGTCCACAAGAGCAAACGTCAAAAGATTATTTTATATCATGTTACAGCATTGCCAGAAGTTACATTAAAACAGTGTTGATAGCGATGCATCATTTCCTCCACACCTAATCTTGATATATTGGCGGATTCAATCGTTGATGGATGCGGTTTGAGCGCCGCAGTGGCTTGATTTTGCTATGCGGTTGCACACCATTGTTGGACTTGGTTACGGTTGAGGTAACTGCAAATTCTTCTAGCACTCGTCTCTTAATTTGATTATAATGTCGCCTGATAATCCCTTGGGATGTTTGAACTTTATACATGATCCTTCCAGATTTTGCTTTAACGACTCCTGGAATCCAAGGTGGACCCCTGGCAAAGTTTTTAACGAAAACTGAGTCTGCTATTTCAAATGATTTGGAAGCTTCATGTGGGTTGCAGTTTGGTATAGCTGTGGGCAAGAGTAATGACAATGTTCCCTTTGGCTGGCGACCATGTAACAACTCAGCTGGTGATTTTCCAGTAAGTGGGTTAGGACATGACCTGAAAGTACTCAAAAATGTAAGGAGACCAGATGCTTTACTATTACCTAAAAGATTATTTTATATCATGTTACAGCGTTGCCAGAAGTTACATTAAAACAGTGTTGATAGCGATGCATCAGGAAGAATTTTTTTAGTTCCAATTTATGTTCTTAAAGTTCCTTCCTTTCTATTCAAATATATTTGCAAAACTTGTGTTTGGATAGTGCGAACTAAAATCCCTACCATTAAATGGATTTCATTCAAATTTGACACATATATTTGCTGCATACCAGTAAGAACTTTGCCTACATGTAGAACATAGTTCTTACACGAGAAAATAATCCAGAAAGTTAGAGCCATCGATTACTTTCTAGCTTACAGCCCGCATTACAGTAGCCTAGGCATGACATTGCTTGATATGAAAACAGAATATCATCGTCCTTAAGATTATATATATTCAGAAAATCTTCTATTTATTCTATCATTTTAACTAATTGTACTGTCATTGCTTATCATTCTTTTCTAATACGTATAAAAGTACAGCCAACTTAATTATTTTAAGAGACATGTTTACGTTGTTAGTGTTCTTAAAAAAAATATAAATAGATTACAAAATTGATTAAAAAAAAAGCATTTATTACTGATAGATTTCATCCTCGCACGAGCTCAGCTCGGTAACGGTTAAGTCAGTGGGGTTTATTGACATACTATTAGAGAGGTGATTTCATTGGCTTTGCATCAAGCACTCAAAATAAATTTTCTGTAAGTTAGTTTTTTTGCTAGAAACAATTACGTGAATCAATGTCGTGAAATATTAATTAGCCCCTTAGCTCCTAAGAATGTGAAAATAGATATTCCCCCCTCTCCTACGATTTTTTTGTTCACCTTTCACCACTGTATTTTGTTTGCTCATTAATATAGATATAAAACTGTTAATTTTTGGTTAAAACATTTATTAATACGGACAAATTCAAAAAGTCACACTAAATACTTTCGTTACAACTAATACGCAAGGAGCCAGTAATCCTAAAAATGCACTGAAACGAAAACGAAATGGCCATTTCAGCCCTTGAAAGGACTTTGACCAAGCTTCTTATGATCAGTTGTGTTGAGCGTGTTTGTGAAATGTTTTAACACAAATTATCGAGAACTGGGCCTACAAGTTTTATACCGACACCGAACGGCTAATGTTCTCAAGAAGCTTTTCATGGCAGTTTTTACTCTCTGAGGTTTGCCATTGTCTGCGGAGAGGTGACGGACGAACAGAAAAAAGTAATTCAATGAATAAACTTTCTGTGTCGGATGGGGGATTCAAACCAGGATTCTCTGGCGTATGGGCCACACACTCTACTCACTGCGCCACGTCCGCCAATAAAGGTGCACTTACTTATTACTGATTTCAAATTTTTTTTTATTAAGAGATAGTAAATAGCAAAACGAATAAATCAAGCTCGGTATGACGGGGTCTATCCTGGCACCAGCATTTTTTAAGGTTTTTTTTTTATTATTAACAAACAGTAAAAATTTGCACTTGTCGCGGAAATTAATTTTAACTTGCGCATTTTATTGAAAATTGAATGTGCTTTTAGAAAAAAATGGTATGACAGCTTCCATTGTGGCGACAAAATGTTACCACTGATATGTTTTTAAAATAGGTATGCCAGACTTTGCGCCACAATGGTAAAATTTGTTTGTTTTAAAAACAACATTCACCAGAATTTCTTTTAAAGTTACTTAAAATAGTCTAGTATAGTAAATAAATATATGCAGTGAATGTAAGCAATAGCGCTGGATGACGTCATGCTCTCTCTTTTTCTCTCTCTCTCTTTCTTACAGAACTCGTAATCTAGTTTCTATCATTCTTGGGCTACCCTCATAAAATCTTCAGATTTTGCTCGCTGTGCTGCTTCGGCGGCCTTTGCACCAGAACTAAAGTTTAACACAATTCGGCTTTGCGAAACTTTTGCCTTCAACGACACCACTTCTGCATGCTGCGCTGTCGCATTCAGTCCTCGTTTCAGCGTTAAAAAAAAAGTCTTAGTTCTCTTTCATTTTGCATTTCATATTCTTGAATTCTACTTGCAGTGCTATTTGCCCTTGCAGCACTATTCAAGCGTCGTAGTCAAACTTCGTGGTCATCTGACCTCATAAATACTTCAGATTCTGTTCGCTACGTTGCTACGGTGAACCTTGCAACAGAATTCGAGTGTTTATTCAAGTGATCTGTGCAAAATCATTTATTTTTCCTGACTGCCCCATTTCTGTTCGCTGCACCGTCTGACCTCTGGCTGATACTGAAACCACCGCCGAATAAACGTCATAAGAACCGAGTAAACATCAAAAGAACCGATTACCCATCATTAGAATAGATTAAATGTTATAATAACCAAGTGAATATCATAAGAACCGATTACCCGTTACAAAAATCAATTACCCGTCATAAGAACCGATTCCCGTCATAAATAGCGTAGTACCCGTTACATACAATATCTTCCGACTTCATCCGCTGTACTGCAAAGATTTTGTAAATTATATTAAGAACTATAATAAAGAATTGGAATTGTTCAATAAAGTTTGAAAATATAAATTCAAATTGTGTCCTTATTTACTGAAGGTTAAGTGGATCCTTCAGAGAAACCTGGGACGGCTGGGTTTTACCTCAGGCATAGGTAAAACCACGTTATAGTACGAGGTCTGTTCAAAAAGTATCGCGAATTTTGAATTTCCGCGTGTTGTGTATAATAAAGTTAATCATTTTTTTATGGCGTCATGTTGGTACTCATTTTTCTCACTTATGCCGACAAGTTCGCCCATTTTGCGTGTTCCGTTAATTTTTGCACAGCTGTTTTGCTTGCACGTGTTTTGGCTCGTCTTCGATTTTTGCCTATTCCAAAAAATGGATCAAAGAATCTGTATCAAATTCTGTGTGAAAAACATAATTAAGTGCACGGACGCATACCGAATGTTGACTGTGCTATATAATGAGCTACCTTGGACCGAAGCAACGTTTACCGGTGGTACAAAATGTTCTCAAAGGGCCAAGAAGATGTGAACGACGAAGAGCGTACCGAACGCCACGAAGAAAATAGTATTGGCTAATCATCGAATCACCGTTAGGAAAGTCGCTGAGGACGTAAACATATCGATTGACTCGTGCCGTTCGATTTTTACCAAAGATTTGGGCATGAGACGGGTCGATGCGAAATTCGTACCAAAACTGCTCAATTGCGACCAAAAACAGCATCGCATTAACATTGCTAAGGAGATGTTGGAGTCTGTCCGCGACAACCCAAATTCGCTCCAGAGGGTCATAACTGGTGACGAATCATGGGTGTATGGTTATGACGTGGAAACCAAAGCTCAATCATCCCAATGGAAGCTGCCGCAGGAGCCAAGATCGAAAAAAGCAAAAATCTAAGACGAGGCAAAACACGTGCAAGCAAGCAGCTGTCAAAAAATAACTGAACACTCAAAATGGCTGAACTTGCCGGCCAAAATAACGCCACAAAAAATCGAAAATCGAATATACGTAACCGACGGAAATTCAAAAGTCGCGATACTTTTTTAACATACGTCGTATGTATTTAGACACGAGATACTCGTAAATATTAAAAATTCATCAGTTCCATACTAATTAAAGGACAGTATAAATTGTGTAAAAAAGTGACATGAATGTCTTCTATCCTAAAATGAAGTTTGATCGCGATCTCTTATTTATTTTGTATACAGTGCTCAATTTCGTTAATTCATCTTTCAATTGTGTTTTGCAATTTCAACTTTGAACAAAAATATCGAACAAAAAATTGATCTTAACTGTAAAAAAAATTTGTATTCCTAATGGAATTTCATGTGACAAATACTTGAAATTGTTACAGAAGGCTTACAGTGAATTGACTTTATTAAAAACAGGTCATTTTTGCCTAACTCTGGTCGGCCATTAACGTCTTCAACTGAAGTTAACATCAACAAAGTGAAGGAACTCGTGACGAAAAATCGTCATTATAATTTGATAAAGATCTGATTATTTGGGCATGAAACGCGTTGCCACTCGACTAGTTCAGGAAGACTTAAATTTTCTTCAAAAACTATCAAAATCCCGACCCCAGATTCATAAAACGCATTATTACTGGTGTTGAGACAAGGGTGCACAATAGGATGTGCCGATGCTAAATGGAAAATTTTATTTTTTGTTTTTTACAATCACAATGGGAACTAAAAGTATAACTTCAAATAACTTTTGGCCCTCAATCAGAGCTTTTATGACTGAAACTTCTCTTATTTGTACTGCCTTTCCACAGAATAACAGAGGTATACAGAAATTCTATTAAAGTTCTGTCTGTTTGCGAAATTTTTTTCTTAATAATTTTTGATCTCTTAGTCCAATAAGCATTATTAAAAATCATCTTTGCTTAAAATTAAACACAAAAAACAAATTAATTAAACAAAATAAACCACGATATGAGAAAAATTTATTATACGCCTCTAAACAAAACATATCGATTTCTGGAAAAAACGTGCTTTTCATGTTGATTCTTGAATTTAGTGACTCAAATAAGTTATTTGGCTGCAAATATGGACGAAATTTTTTTTTGCAAGATACCTGATAAAAATTTAAAAAATTTCAGTCAGAAAATTTCTGGTAGAGGGCCGAATCTTATATTCATTTCCAAAATGGTAAACGTATTCAAAATCATTGCAAAAATATGCAAATTTTGATAGCTATTGCGTATTAAAATTTAAAAAAACAAAATATCGGTCAAGTCTAGTGTACAAGTTTGACATGAAAACCAGTCAACAAGCTTCGGAATACCGCATTCCAACTGGCCGAAACTGAAAGAACCACATCAAAGTCGATCCAAAGTCAAGCTAATGTTAACTGTTGTCTTTGATTATTGCGGTGTTGTGTACATGGAATTCTTGCTGAAAAGTCCGACGGTAAAAAAGAATATTATCTGAGCGTTATGCAGCCATGTTTGTGGAAAAAAACCTCATGGAATTTGCACTACTACAACGTACCATTTCACAAGGTTATCATTGTAAATTAATTTCTAGCCAAAAACTCCTCCGTTCTCCGAAACAACAACCGTATTTACTTGATATGGCTCCGGTTGACTTTATTCACTTTCCAACACTTAAATTACTTAAATTACCAAAACTAAAATTACTTCGAAGCAACCGTTTTTAGTCGATAGCAGACAAAGAGAATTCGCATCGAGAATTGAAGTCGATTACGAAAATGCGTTTCAAAAATGTTTTGATGATTAGATTATTCGTTGGTATAAATGTATAATAACAGAACGGGCCTTCTTTGAAGGCGATACAGTAAAATTGAATAAATAACAAATATTTTGTGTTGTATAGACCAATTCCCTATATTTTTTGACAAAATGCAGGTCTTCGAACTCAATAACTATATCAGTGGCAATAACTATATAAGTTTTCTTAATCTTAATATTAGTAAATTGCTAAATTTGGTGTAAACTTAAACCACATATTAAATACTACTCAGACGTAAACTTTTACAACTAAAATTGTCGTACAGTGTTATTCGTAATTTTTTTAAGGTGAAAAGCTAACACAGACATTCTGATAAATATTCAAATGAAATATCTTACAGGAAAATTGATAAAACAGTGGCGTAGATATGCGGGAAAACCATAACCAAATATCTCAAAACACGAATCCACTTGTATATGTATTGCAAAGAATTTTTCTTTTTCTCAGAAAGTTCTCAAAATTTGATTTAGTTTAGTGACATGTATAGTAGATAAGTCAGATATTCTACTAAGATCCAAAAGTGTTTCTGAACCATGCACGCAGTAGAAGTTATAAAAGGTTGTGTTAAGAGAATGAAGAATCGCAAAATTTCAGTTTAATAACTCAAAAACTAAGACAACTAAAAGCAAAAACCGTTACTTTATGTTATTTTTTTATAGTCTCCAACAACAAACAAACAATATTAAGAGTTAATAAATAATAAAATAAAAAAGTTTATGAATTAATACCAATAATTAAAATTTTTTTAATGATTCAAACTGGATTGTTTTTACCGAAATTCATCCGATTGCAAACAATTTTTTTTTAATTGCTTACATAAAATGTACTAAACCCTAGTTTATTCCTGTTTTGCTATATCATCTGTGTCTACTTCGATGGATGCGGTAAAAACAAAAATTGGAAAAAAAAAATAGCTGTATCAGTTTTTAAGATATTAAACTAAAATTTCTTGATTCTTCATTCTTTTAACAACACCTTTCATAATTTCTACAGTTCTATTAACACGGCAATATAGACCTAGATCGCGAAATTTTTTAACTTTCGGGATCAATTGGTTGTTAAGAGGCCAACTTATTTTTTTTTATGTTTTAACTAGTACCCACCCAACAGAAAACTCGCTCAGGTCTCTAATAGTCAGACTGGAGTTCATGACTAAATTTCTAAACATAATCATACATCCATTATTAAGTTCAGATCTCAAGGAAGAAATTTATACATAATTCAGGCTTCCTTCTTACAGACCCGTATTCGAAAATAAAATTAAGCAATAAAACAATCTTCTTTTATTTCAGGCCGGATTTCATATCTGCATTTGAAATAAAAATTGATATTCAGACTAGAAATTATTAATAAAAATTTTAAAAAAGTTATACCAAACATCAGGTCTGAAGAGGCGAACACTTGTATGAAAAAATCAGAGGTGTTTTCAAGGAAAGAGAGACCTCGGTTATGCTTGAATTCCAATCTTATCAGGCATAACATTTTCTGCTATGCAGGTTATGTCCTCACAGCACAGACGGCAGACCGTGATGTTAGTTTTTTTTTTTTATTTATATTTTTTATTTACAAATATTTAAAATAAGAAATTGTCAAAAAACCTATTAGGAATCAACCGCTTTTTCCTGCTCCGTACTCTCATTGAACTGCGTACCATACGACTACAAATTCAAAAAGCTACCATCGCACCACTGCCTCTCTTGCTTTAAAGCGAACAACATATGAACAAAGCCGAAAGCAGGAGTTCTATACTTACTGAAGAAAATTGTCGTTTTTTTCAACTACACCCGAAATATACAGAAATATACAGAAATAGAATAAAAAAATAATATATATATATATATATACTAGCTGAATACCCGGCTTAGCTCGGGAGTTGCTATAAATCATTTTCGATTTCATTCGTCGATTTGAAAAAACTTTTCACAAACCTTAGAAGCAATTTTGTGTACATCTTTCGGCACTTCGGCGAAATGAGCAAAATGTAGCTTCAACATCTCAAAAATTATGAGAAAAAGTTAGGGAAATCGTGACTTGTGTGTGCGTGCCGCCAATCGCTTGCAAAAATATATTTTTAATTTTTATATTGCATTCGATAGATTGCACATTTTTGAAAAAAATCAGAGCAAAAACGCCAACTTATGTCGCAACTGTCTTGCGCATGTGTTGATGCATACTCAAATACCACAGAATTCGGCATCAGCCGATTCGGAAAGTGGAATATACCATAAATATACATAAAGAAGAAAAGAAGATATATATCACCCTTAGCGCTTTGCCACGTGTTACTGTATTTTATAGTACAGCGTCCTCTGGGGTTCAAGATATAGCAAAATACATAGCGCCTAAAGACTCACCGCACCCGAAAACTTCTTATAAAAATCATACTTATCCGATGAGTTGTTTTGAGTTTTTTGCGGTATTTGTACCACAGCGCCCACTGGTTTTCGAAATAGAATAAAAAAATAACGCCCAAGCCCTTTCCATACTCGATAATCAAATACTATATATCCGATATACAAATTTTTATCTAAATCAGATGAGCGGTTTTTGAGTGTTTCACGATTTCTTAAGTGATTTGTACTACAGCACCATGTGGTGTTTAAGATAGCGCAGAAACAAAAGTCCAAGATACCCACCATATCCGAAAACTCCTATGTACAAATGTTCACCCAAATCGGTTGCACAGCTAGGAGTTTTTCGACATTTTTACAGCATTTGTACTGCAGTGCCCTCTGGTGTTCAATATAGAACAAAATAGATAAGTCATAAAAACTACCGTACCCGAAAACCCCTAAATACAAATTTTCATTTAAATCGGATGGTTTCGGAGACAAACTATAATAACAAAATTCATGGATCCCGATCGCAGCGCCACCAACCGGGTCCAATTGCGAATCTGAACCATCCAGGGATCCATTTAAACAAACACAAAAAATATCATCACAATCGGTGCAGCCGTTTAGGAACAGTTTAATAACACACACACGTACAAATTGCGCTCACTACTTTTCGAGACAGAGCAAAAGAGATAACGCCAAAACAGTTGCCATACACGAAAATCCTTTAGTAAAATTTTTCATCCAAATCGGATGAGCGACTTTCTACTTTTTCACGATTTCTTAAGAAATTTGTACTACAGCGCCCTCTGGTGTTCGATATAGTACAAAACATATAAGTCCAAAAACAGTCACCATATTAGAAAACCCCTTTACACCAATTTTCATGAAAACAGCTTAGAAGTATTTTAAAATATTTGTACACAGCGCCCTCTGGTGTTCAAGATAGAACAGAGTAGATAAGTCATAAAAACTGACCATATCCGAAAACCTCTATACACAAATTTTCATGCAAATCGGATGAACGGTTTCGGAGATAAACTATAAAAACAAAATGAATTAAACACGATCGCAGCGCCACCTACCGGGTCCAATTGTGAATCTGAACCATCCAGGGATCCACTCGAACGCACACAAAAAATTTTGCCAAAATCAGTGCAGCCGTTAAGGAACAGTTTAATAACATACACACGTACAAATTGGACAACAGCGCCCTCTTGTTTCGACAAAGAGCAAAAAGATAGCACCAGAACCCTTGCCGTACTCGAAACTCGCTATTTACAAATTTTCATCCAAATCGGATATGCAGTTTTGGAGTTTTCACGTCACGATTTTCGCAGATTTGTACTAAAGCGCCTTCTGGTGTTCAAGATAACATAAAGAAGATAAGTCCGAAACACTCACCATATCAGAAAATCCCTATATTTAAATTTTCATTCAAATCGGATGCACGGCTTAGGAGTTTTCTCCAAAATTTCTTCCAAAATATTTGTACTACAGCGCCCTCTGGTGTTCGAGAGAGAAAAGAGTAGATAAATCAAAAAAACTCAGCGTGTCCGAGAACTTCAACATACAAAATTTCATGCAAATCGGATGAACAGTTTTGGACTTTATCGACTTTTTTAAAATATTTGTACTACTGCGCCCTCTGGTGTTCAAGATAGAACCTAGTTTATAAGTCATAAAAACTCACCATTTCCGAAAACCTCTGTATACCAACTTTCATGCAAATGGTATAAGCGACGTAGGAGTTTTTCGACGTTTTTTAAAATATTTGTACTACAGCGCCATCTAGTGTTCAAGATAGAACAGATCTACTCTGTCATGAAAATTCAACGTATCCGAAAACCTCTATACACCAATTTTCATGTAAGTCGGATGCACGGTTTAGGAAATTTTCAAGGTTTTTCAAAATATTTGTACTATAGCGCCCTCTGGTGTTCGAGATAGAACGGTATAGATAAGTCAAAAAACTCAGCGTGTCCGAGAACTTCTCGATGCAAATTTTCATGCAAGTCGGATGAACGGTTTCGGAGATAAGCTGATAAAACGAATGCCTGGATTTCGATCGCAGCGCCACCTACCGGGTCCAACCTTTTTTACTGGATAAAATGTAGCCTATGTTATGACCGGGTATATAAGGAACCTAGATTCCAAGTTTCATTTAAATCCATTCAGTGGTTTTCGCGTGATGCTTTAACAGACAGGCAGACAGACCGACAGACAAAAATTTTAAAAATGCGATTTTCGGACTCAGCGTCATTCAAAACGTCCATCGCAAAAAGGATTTTAAAAAAATATTTAATGTACAGATTTTTTTTTTACAATTTTATATTTTATATATATATAGATATATATATATATCGATGTTTCAGTTCAGAACAGTGATAAGTGAAAAATCGAAAATATTGCTGAACGAATTTCAAACATATCATTACAAAACAATTATTTTAGCCTTGTACTGATCATATTTCAATGAGATTTCACTTAATATCACTTAATATACAATAAAATAACTTGACGATTTGAAAAATGTATTTAACCCATTTTCGTCAAAAGATCACTTTTGTGTACTTTACCATATATATATATGCAAATATAAATACATGTTTGACATGCCATAACGTCTTCTTTCATACTTTTTCGACGTTTAAACAAAGTTGGGCTGTGAAACTGACATTCGTCGTCACAAAACACCCTGGTACTGAGGAATTCAAAGGAAAATTTTTTGAAGGTAATTATTTTTTTACGGACACCCTCCCCCCCAGAATCAAAAGCTACCTACACCATTGTGATAAAGCTCTCCTTTCGCCGCATCCCCTACCCCTCATGTTTATTTTAAGGCCAAGCACCAGCCAACGAATTATATCAGACAATCAGAAAAAATATCACACATTTTTTTATTTATGTAGTATATGTGTGTTTGTCTGACTTGATTATTTTTATTTTATGTCGCCAAAACCAAACAACTAAATACAACAACTTAATATTTAATGAATATCTGACATCTTAAAAAATAAAATAGCAACATCAGGAGGTCTCTTGGGAAACGATGCATGGCCAGAAATTTATGAGCCAACAAACATTGCCAAATATTGGCGAAATTAACCTAATCATCAAATTCGACGATAATCATCAAAACGGTTTTTTTTAGAAATATAGAGATACACCTAGATTACAAGCGATACACCATAAGACGTTGACATCCAGCTAAAAATTCACTACAATTATACCGAAAAAAAGCACTGAATTATGAAAAAGTTTACGCTGGACTGAACAAATAAATGCACAGATATGTTTTGTGAAGTTGGCCACTCATCTCGTCCAATTTCAGAACAATGATTAAATGGACAGCTGTCAATGACTTTTGGTACTCCAAAGATACTCTTGCGTTGAAACTTGACACTCGAGAGCGCACACAAATGAAGCTGGCTCACAACTTTCCCAGAATAATTGAAATTATTTTCGTTTCTTCCTCGTCTTCTTTCTTTTGTGAAGGAGAATAAAATTTGGTTAAATGTTTTTGTAGTTGCATTTCGGCAGAAGCTTGGCAGAACAACAAAAATAGAATATTGAGCTGAGGCAAAGGACAGTTCCCTGCAAACCTAACACTAAAGTATAGACCATACACACAAACACGTACGCGATGGTAGTGAAAACAAACGCATGAACCTGGCCAACCAAGCACAAACAATGTGGACAGAACTTATGACAGCAGCGACCAACAACTGGCCAAGGACATTTCTGCCTGAGGCCAGAAGATTCCACAGGCGCTCGCTGCTGGTGCTTAACTCACTGCTGCTATGACTACTTTGATTGCTTTGATGACGATGTCGTTTGTTTAGCAGCCCAGCCCTACACAGTACAGAACTGGCTATTGTTTGCCGAGTTGACCAAAAGTTGGCTTAAATTAATGTAATCAAAAATACAAGTGAAGCTGAAATTTCATTAGCCAAGTTGAAACTCGCCAGGACGCACACAGGACGAGCGATCCACTTCATATTGCCGCTACGTAGTATCTATCCGACCAACAAAAGAACATTCAAATGCATTTGAAGTCCAGCTTGGTCATATTTAATGCTCGGTACACGTTCACATAAAAAATTTGGCACTACGGGTCATAATTATTTTTTTTTTTTTTTTGCATTCAGCTTGTGTTGAAATATCATAAAATGTGAACGCAAGTGAATAAATTAAGGCATGCATCGTAAAATCTAGAGACGACGTTGTTGCCAGCGGGTATCTTTCAGTTTATTGAAGCCGACGCAACCGCAGGACCGTTGATTTAACGCTTCTGCCAAAATATAATTTCAGATAAGAGTCGTTGCAGGCTTTTACTTTCAGAGCATTAAATACGAATTTGTTCTTAAGGACAGCACATGATCTAATTGACAAATTGGCGGGCCTTTTTTATTAGGAGATTATTTAGCCTATTTCAACTTTGATCACATGGTAGACTGAAACTGCGGAGCGAAATTAGGGGAAAATACTATGTAGACTTGAAATAAAGTCAAATATATAGACTTTCTGCAAACATGCAACAATTTTGTGAAGGTGTTGAGCAAAAAATAATTTAATCTTTGGACACATAAAATATTAACTAGAAACTTCAACTCAAGTAAATAATTTGGAGAATTTGGAAACTTTCAAAATAAGTAGAGGTGTTCTTATGCATTTAAAAATATTCTACACAAATAAACGATAACTAAACTAACAGCTTTTTTATTATAGAACAGGTATTTTCTCAAGAACCAATCCCTTAAATTTTCGTGGTATTTTTAGGAAAATATGTCATTTTGATTATTAAAATTATTATTGTTGAAATTATTATCTTGCTGGAAAATCTGATTGTTAAAAACCAATATATTTTGTTCAATATGTCACTGTTGAAAGACCACGAAATTGTGTTCTCTATGCAACAACATTCCAAGAAAAACATGTTGAAATTATCATTTTGTCACCTCTCATATTGCACAGTCTTTGTATTTCGGTAAACTGGAAACAAAAGCTATTGTAAGCTAGTCTTTGAATATTTTAAAAATTTAATTTTTGAATTTAAAAGAATGTTTTATCAAATTAATGATGGTAAACCAACTTATCTCTGGCAAATTGTTAAACATCTGACAAGAAAAGGTCCCCAGATGATACTTGCCGATTTCAATAATTTTCGGACATGTGAAAGAGAACAAAAATTTAAGGCTTGTGTATTTTTCTATATGTGCTTAATTTATGGCTTATACCATTCTCCGCGGAAACATATACGAGTTTAGTATCAAACGAAAGGTATCTCAGAGACAGGCCCATAGCCAATGGTGAAGATTTAGGTGTTCAAATCCCCCTCCCACCTTAGGGTCGAGAAAGTATGAAATAATAACGCATATGAAACTATTACATTCAAAATATAATCTTTTTTTAAGACAATTTTCAACGCAAACTTAAGAAACTTCACTTAATAAATGAAAAGTTTTTTGGCCAAATGAAACATTCACTTTGCTTATAAAAGTCATAATCATCCTATTTGAATTCAACTACAGGAAAAAAAAAAAAACGAAATGGCCATCTCAGCCCTGAAAAGCACTTTGACCGAGCTTATTATGATCAATTGTGTTGTGTGTGATGTGAAATGTTTGCACACAAATGATCGAGAACTGGACCTACATGTTTTACGCCGACTCAGAACGGCTTATGTTCTCAAGAAGCTTTTCGTGGCAGTTTTTACTCTCTGAGGTTTGCCACTGTCTGCAGAGAGGTGACGGCCGAACAGAAAAATTAATTCAATTGAAAAAATGTTCTGTGTCAGATGAAGGATTCGAACCTAGGTTCTCTGTCGAAAGAGTCACACACTCACCCACTACGCCACGGCCGCCAACTACAGGAAGTTTGTATATTAACATTTGTTTGAATGGATTTTTTTTTTTAAATTTTGAAAAGCTGGAAAATGCAAAAAATACATGAACCACGAAATTTAACACATTAGGTCGTAGTCCCCACAAAGCGGATGACTAAAACAATTTGCCCATTCTATTTTATTGCATTATTGGTATATAGGACATTTTAAATCTCCAACTTGTCACACCAATTTACGCGTGTGCGAAGTCTTTTCTAAAGTACAGGCTTCAGAAAATCAACTTAAATCTAAATATGCTTTTTTTCGAAAAAAATGCTCAATACAAAATAATTTTAAAATATTTTATAGAGTGCAATTCTATGGGGATTTGATGATTTCTTAAATCATGCTACCAAATTTTCATAAGAATAATTTTCTTTAATTAAAATTATAATGTTTAAAGCTTCGGCATTTTGAAAAACAATTTTTAAAAACAGTAGTTGAAAAAATTTTATTTTTATACCCCAACGCGTACTGCGTAAGGGGTACTTAACTTTGTCATTCCGTTTGTAACGCCAAGAAGGAGGCGTGGTAGGTATAGAAAAATACATATATTTTTGATCAGCATCATCTCCTAAGTCGATTTCCGTGTGTCCGTCTGCCTGTCCGTCTGTCGACACGATTACATCCGCAATTTTAAAGCCATCGCGATGAAATTCAAAATATAAGTTTAATTTTAAAAAAGGAAGATCAAGTTCGAGAATGGGCCAAGTCGGATGAAAACCACGCCTACCCCCCATACAAAGAAGCTTTATATTATCCGTAAAATGTCTTTAAAATCCACAAAAATTAAGGAAATGTTTTAAAATGTTGCACATAAGCTTTGATGTTTAATATAAGCCATCTGCATGATATGTGGCAAAATCAGATGAAACCACGCCCACTTCCCATGCAAAGTGGCTTTTTTTTAAACGTAAAATCTCTTAAAAATCCACAAAAAATTATGAAATGTCTTGAAATTTTGCACATTAGCTTTGATATATAATATCAACCATCCCTATGATTTATGGCAAAATTGAATCAAAATCGTGTCTACCTCCCTACAAAGTGACGTCATCAAAATTGGAAAACTTTCTAATATATAAAACTGAATATCATCGAGTATGTCGTAGCTAAATACTTCGAATAGACTTCAATATAGCCGCGGGGGGGTATTTTAGCTTCGGTACCCTGCCGAAGCTCCATTCCATACTAGTTTTTTTTTTAATTTTCCAATTTGCAAGCTAAAATCCACCACTGAACATTTCCTTATATATCCAAAAAAAGTTATTGCTTAGTTATTTTTATAAAAATGTATCTGGCTGAGTAATGGATTTAAAAATAGTCTAATTTTGATGTGATAAATTCAAAAAATATATTGGCTATAAGATATTGGATCTGTGCAAAGTCCAGTTTTCGAACTACTGGTTTTGAAAATTAATCTGAAATTGAAATATGACTCTGAAATATGAAATATACTCAAACAAATTTATAAAGAAGTATAATGTTATTGTTATTTGAAATTGGATGGTCTTATCAGTCATTATATCAAATCATTATGAGATAATGGAACATTTCAATTTTTAAAGATTTTAAAATATTTTCTTTTGAATATACATAAGTCAAATTGTCGACATCGTTTTCGAGAAAAGTTATATTTTGGCCTTTAACGATAATTCGAACTAGGCTTCACATAGGTCCATATACTTGTACACAAGCTAGGGATCAACAGAGACGTAAGGTAGTCAAAAAGAAACCAAATATAAAGACTATAATTTCTTGGTTCTCCTGCTTATAAAAGTGTTAGTGAAATTTTGTGATAGTTATTTTTAGTTTTCGACAATTAAACGACAACTAAAAATTCTCAATTTGTACCATTTCTCAAAAAATTAGAGATAAAAATCAAAAACTTAGTACTTGTCATCTGTCTTATGGCCATTTAAAAGCAGACATGACTTCACGAATAGTTTTAAAAGAAAACGGGTTTGCCTGTAAAAATTTCCATAAAATTTATTTTTATTTTATTTTTTATTTTATTTAATAAATTTATTTTTTACTGGTATCTACATACAGATTTATTTACCAAAATCCCCCCTAAGGAAAATCCTGGCTGCGGGCCTGCTCAGAGATACACATAATATCATTTAATTTGTTTAAATAATTTTCTTTGCAATTTTGTTGTAATTTTTAACAGTATTTCGTTGATATCATAATTGTTTCATTTATGTTTCACTTATGTTTAATTTGGGATAAGTAAAAAGTTAGCTCTTTTATTTTCTTAAATTTTCTTGCTTAACATTTTAAAAAAATATTAATTTTTTTCTTAAGAGTAAAATTTTTATTAAATATAAGTGTCTACAATATAAGTATCAAAAATATTATTTTTTTCAAACTTTCCATGAGTGCAGATATACGTATTTGATTTGAACATTTAATAGTTCATAGAGCTTAGTATTTATGTGTGCTTTATACTTGTTTGTCTGACAGAATGATAAAAAAACCATCAGAATTTCAACGATTTAACTTTTAATGCTAGCATTTCGCTATATTTTAATAAATTTCGTTCAAATATTTTTTGGTTAAAAGTGTAATAAGACTCCTTTATTAAAATGATTTAAACAGTTAAAAAACAGTTATTAAAAAAAAAATAGTTTCAATTAAACATTTTTGACTCCCTTTCAGAGCCCGAACAGAACCAAAGCGGATGGCGGATGTCGGATGACTGCCCTCTCTCGACGAAAACCGCTGAGAGCCCATCGAGAATAGAAGCGGTTGTCGGATGGCGGATCAGCGTTGCTTTTCGTTGTGAATGCTTAATTTTGGAGAAAATTATTTCATATTTTGTTTTGACACTCGACCGCACTGTTTGTAACTTGGAAACATAACATATTTCTTCATTGGCAATTGCTAGGAAATTTGTCGTTTTGACAACTAACCAACCTTTTCATTATCCTCTATACGTTGACGCGTGAGGATAGTGAGCCAACCGGCCCTACCTTATAATTCCCTACCATGGCAGAATTATAAGGTAAGGTCTTCACGGAGAGGAATGGAGTAGAAAGCAGAATAAAGCTACATTGATGTCAAAATCAGCTGTTCATCGCGAATTTCTTTATGCTCACGTTTCGCAGTTGTTTTTAGGTTAAAACTGTTACAGGTTTTTTTTTGCAATTTTAAGACTTCTTTCACATTTTATAGTTTTTATTACACTTTTTATATAATATTTTCACTCAAATTAGCACAAATTTAACACCCGCGACCGCACTGTTTGCAACTTGGAAACATAAAATATTTTCTTCATTTGCAATTTCTACGAAATTCGTCGTTTTGACATTAATGTTGCTTCTCATTATCCACTCTTCGTTGACGGGTGAGAGCACTTAGTATCATGGGCCTACCTTATCATTGTATCATGCTCTGTTCAACCTTTCAGTGTGTTCGAGGAGAGAGAAATGAAGAAGAAGTAACAACAACAACAAGAATACCACACAGCTCTCTTAAAGTGTTTGAGTCACTCGTGCATTCTAATCTTTCTCGTTGATTTTTCTCAATGTACCATTGAGAAAATGGTTAATGTATTCGCTAAGTTTAACTTGCACAACAGAAAATTTGCTTAGGCCTCTAATGGTCAGACTGGAGTTCAGGACTGAATTTCTAAACATAATCATGGATCCATTATTTAGTTCAGAATTCAAGGCGGAAATTTCAATATAATTCAGGCTTCCTTTTTACAGGCCTGTTTTCTAAGCTGAAATTAAACAAAATATCATTCGATTTTTACTTTAGGCCAGATTTCATAATGAATTTGAAATAGGAATTGATATTCAGACTAGAAATCATAGATGAACATTTAAGAAAAGTAATACCAAATATCAGGTCTGAAAAAATCAAAAAATCAGGACTGTTTTCAAGGAAAGGTCATGGCTCCGTCATGCTTTTCTGGCCTGCATTCCAGCCTGATCAGGCATGCCATTTTCTGCTGGGTATCTTAATGATAACATATTTGAATAAGAGATATGCACTACAAACCTACTGAAAATAAATTTTCATCGAAATAAGCTTACTTCATCTAAATATGTTGACGTTAACACAGGTAAAAATTTACCACAAAATGTTTGCGTGTTAATATTAGATATTAAGAGAAGAGCATCCTTGCCCGAACTCGGTTATGTATCTTATAACTGTTATTATTACACAGCTTATCTTGAATTTGTCAGTTGCATAAAAACATAATTTGAAGACGTAATCAACATGTCATGTGGATTATTTTGCTGTGTCAAATTTATTAACAACTTGTGATGGTCTTCAGATAAAATGACAATAAAACATGACGAAGCCTTGGTGGATTTAACTGAATTACGAAAAGCATCATCACATCACCAGAATGAAGCTGCATTATAAAATTTTCCCTTCTATCCTATCAACGCATGCTTAGGTATTTTTACAGCAAAGATTTCTCTCGCTGCATAAGTTTTTTAGGGCTCACGTTTTCCAAAACAGAAGAATTGCGTATGTTTCACTGAGAATGACAGATTTTTCCATATCTCAATTGCATGTTACCTTAAAACTGCATAGAGTGTTCCTAACTTAGCTGATGACGGCAAAGGAATCTTTTCATTGCAAGAAAATTTAATAGGAAAAAGAGTTTGAGGTTTGGTAACGCGGATCATCGATAGGAACACGCTGAGGTATTTTTATCGCAACGATTTCGCTCGCTACATAAGTTTTTTAGGGCTCACGTTTTCCAAAACCGAAGAATTGCGTCATTTTCACTGAGAATGACAGATTTTTCCATATCTCAATTGCATGTTACTTTAAAACTGCATTGAGTGTTCCTAACTTAGCTGATGACGGCAAAGGAATCTTTTCATTGCAAGAAAATATGATAGGAAAAAGAGTTTGGAGTTAAGTAACACGGAGCATCGATAGGAACACGCTAAGGTATTTTTAACGCAACGATTTCGCTAGCTGCATAAGTTTTTTAGGTCTCACGTTTTCCAAAACCGATGAATTGCGTCTGTTACACTGAGAATGACAGATTTTCCATATCTCAATTGCATGTTAGCCCAAAAACTGCATAGAATGTTCTAACTCAGCTAATGACGGCAAAGGAATCATTTCATTGCAAGAAAATATGATAGGGACCAGGCTTTGGGGTTTACCTACACGTAGCATCTATAGGAACACAGCACTGTTTCGATACTTATCTTTACTTTATAGCACGTTCAATCTGCTGACAACATAAAATCAATATGATAAAGAAAACATTTTCCCATTTTATAAATTTCATATATATCTTTGTTGGAATTTTTCAAGGTGTTTTTGAACCTTTCAGCCATTCCAGCTCATGAAAGAACTTTGACCGAGGTTCTTATGATCAATTGTGTTGTTCGCGTTGTGAAATGTTTGAACACAAATAATCGAGAACTGGACCTACAAGAGAACTTTATGCCGACTCCGAACGGGTTGTGTTCTCAAGAAGCTTTTCATGGCAGCTTTTACTCTCTGAGGTTTGCCATTGCCTGCAGAGAGGTGACGTCCGAACACAAAAATTAATTCAATTGAAAAAACTTTCTGTGCTAGTTGGAAATTGAACCAAAATTCTCTGGCGTATGGGCCACGCATGCTACCCACTGCGCCGCGGCCGCCATCATTTTCAGATGGTATATTCCATGATACAATTATAAGGTAGGCTCACATTTAAATGGCTGCTCCAACAACAAGTTTTGCAACAACAGAGCTGTGGGAGCGCTAAACGTCAAATGATAAAGGCAACAACAACAATTAGAAAACTTAAATTCGACCAGACGATTTTGACATACGGCTTCCTTTTTACTTCAACTTGAGCCTACCTTATAATTCTGCATGGGTATATTCATAAAACAACTTTTTATTAAAATTTTGCGAGACTCGATAGTGAATCGAGTTCAATTATGGAGTCTATCGCTTTGGTACCCAGAACCATAGGTTGCCGTACTGAAGAAATAGTCTTATATCTTGACTCGGCTATTAAAAAATCTAAGCGAATGCCAAATTTTTCCAAAATGCTTAGACGATAACACTGATATACTAGACCAATTTGAAGTACAAAATCTTTTCAGTGCAGCTTATCTTCTCTCACAAATACAATCTCACTTTTAATGTTGCCGATCACTGCCCTATAGGAACAAACTAACTTGTTTTTAAAATCAACTAATTAAAAAACTTATTTAAAATAAACTAGTATATGAACTACTTTGAATTATATTAAGGCGGCATCCACTTCAATTCTAAATAGTTTAGATTGCATTATATATGAAGTAATTGAAATACTACTTAAAAAGAAGTGATTGATAAACTACTTTGAATTACATGACATGTTTTAATTGCAAATTTTTATTAGATTACAAGTTTATACATATTTGACCATGTTATTTCATCAACTATTATTAACTTTAGGCCATCAGTAATAGTTTTCAATTGGTTATTTTAAAGTAATTAAAAAAATAATTTAAATATAACTAATTTAACAAGTATTTGAAAATATATGCAGACGAAAGTCAATTGACTTATTTAGCGGACATCGCCATGCAAAATAAGTTAGTTTGTTCTATGGAAAAAAGTCAGAATTTCAACTAGTTGTGGTTGACAAAAAACTACTTTATCAACTACTTTTAAATTAGTTGATTTTCCTGCAGGGTGATTTAAAACGCCGATCAAAGTACTGCAATCGCACGACCGACCAAGCGGAGCATTGTGAATCAGATATTACACTGAATAAAATAATATGATCAGTCGCTGTGCGAACTTCATGCTTTATAAAATTCATGCCTTATTGAACACGACAACATATTATTAGCGTGTTTGTTCGTTTATTCGATGCAATCAGTCGTTTTACGAACTTCATGCTGTTAAGTTGCGGCCCCTCTATTCTGCGTTGGCTAAGGTTGCGAACATGTGTTTTTGCAACCTTAAAGAACACGACGAACTCGTGCTTTTCGTTCAGTGCAAACTCTTAAAACAAATGCTTTGCAGTGCAATCACAAAAATGTGAATGTATAATTTTGCTCACCTCTGGTCTAGTCTGCTGTGTGGTTACTACTCTATACAAGGGTATTGTTGTTGTTGTTGTAGGTTGTTTTCTTCAGAAAGCAACATAGACCTCGAGCTCGCACAAACTCTTAATAATTGAAAATAATTGGAGTTATAAAAACACATAAGTTAAAAACTTATGAAGAGAGTTCGTAATTAATTTACAAAAATTTGTTGGAATTTAACAATTTTGAAATGGAATTAAGGAAAAGAAGCTAAGATAACCTTGTCCCTAGAAGCCTGTTTTTTTCTTAAGTGATGGGGATGGGGGATTGCAATCTTCGCAAGTTTTGGTTTTTAAAGAAATATTTAATTTTTAAAATATAACATTTTTTCTATTTTAGTGATGTAATTTCTTCTTGATAATAAAATCTCTGAGGCACCAAGGAACAAAATGTCTTGTGGCGGGAAGGATATCTGGGATTTGGAATATCTGAAAAAACATATACAATTTCTGTTAAAGAACACACTTAAAACTAGTGTGTAAAACTCGTGTGTAAAACTTAAACTATTAACATCGGTTTTATTTGAAAATTTTTAATTTAAAAAAAATGCTTATAATTTCAGGGTAAAAGTAAGTGTATACCTTGTCCCTTAAAAACAAAGAACTCGACGTCAAATCCTGAAAATAAGTTGCTTAGGGGCTGTTTATAAATTACGTTACACGTTTAGGGGGGAGGGAGTTTTGACGAAGTGTGACGCATGGTCATACGTTACGTCACGACAAAATTTTTGTGACCAGCCGATATTTTTCTTGGTGATTCATAGCATCTTTGTGTAAAACGAAGCCTTCGTCTTAAGCCTCGTTCGTTTTCGGACGATATCGGACAAAATTGGCTTGATGTATTTTTTCCTTGCGTCGTCGTCTACTGTTACGTTGCTCAAATACTCTTAACGAGAGTACTTGTCAAAAACATTATTACCGGATTGTAAAAGTCCGGCATATTGCGTAAAACTGACAAAAACCTTAAACATTTCATACTAATTACAAGCAATTTTTAATAGGTGGCAACATTTTTTTCATCAGCTGTTTCGTTTATTTTATTAATTGGATAATTGTTTGTTTACTTTTGCTGCAAATTCTGTTTAAGGATGTATGTACTGTGAAAATTAAATAATATTAGAAATGTTTTCGGTGATTGCACCAAAGACTGGAGTGCCATTTGCCAGCTCTGGATTCTTTTCCATTTCTAGCAATCCAAATTGTTCACTTGTTGTTTTCTTTGTACTAAAAATATAGAAAGTTTTTGTGTATTCTTAGATGAAAATAAATTATATTTTATTTACCTTTTCTTCATAGCAACTTCCATTTTAAAAATGTTCACAACTATGACAATATACTAATCGTCAAATTTTGACATTTCGTTCGTAATTTTTTTCTTACACAAAGCCAATTTCATACTATAGTTACGTTATCGTTCTTTACTGGAACAGCTGTTTTCGTTTATGCACATTATTTTTACATCAAGCAAATACAGCTGACTCTCGGCTTTCCAGCGAAGGCTTCGTTAAATTAACGTGTCGTTCGATTTACACAAAGATGCTATCAGAGATTTTATTAAAACAATGAAATGACGTAACAAAGAAAAAAAATTAGGTTTGTTTTTGTATTAATGCTGTTACAAAACCATAAAATAATTTTTAATCAATATCTTTTAAAGTTATTTCAAAATCTTCTCATAAAGCACACCTAAATTTTAAAAAAAAAAAAATTGCTATTAGTAAATCCATTTAATGAATTGACTACTGAAACAAAATGTAATTTAATTTATATAAATAAACTATCCACATTGAATTTTATTTAAACTGTTCAGTGTAAAATGCGACCGAAAAATCATGGGTTTTGTTATTTTAAGAGTTTCATAAATCCGCCGAAAGTCCGGTGAGCTGAGTACAAACGATGAGTATCACTGCTGATTAGGCTATAAATTAGCGATAGATATCGATGTTTTCACTTTTGGTAACGATGTATCGACGATGTATCGCTGATCATCCGTATCAGGTATCGCTGATAACAATATCGATGTCCGACGTTTATGAACGATGCATTGTCGATGGCGATAGTATCTATGTATCGTATGCATCCTTATATACAACACTCTTACATATATAGTAGGGCTTTCAATCCCGAGGGGTGTTGGGAAATCCCGGGATTTTGGGATTTGAAATTTGTGATCCCAGGATCCCGGGATTTTTCGGGATCTTGCAAATTTTTGATTGAAAAATATAAATCACCCAATAAACCAAATTGAATAAGAAAATAACGAATACGAAAAATTTATGTTTTTAATAAAAATCGAAACCTTTACAGTCCTTTTTACAGATTTATGCTAAATATATGCTAAATATTTTAATACTTAAATACTATAATAATAATTATATAGAGAATGAAATAATTTAATAAGAAACGTTATGATTCTTAATATTTGAGAAAAGATTAATATTTATTTCAGAATGATAACAGAAGATATGAAAAACATCATATTATATTTCACTTTATAATAAAGATAAAAAAAGAAAACGTAAATAAGTTAAACAAGACAACATAAATATTTTAACATAAATTGCAGTTAGTTAAAAGTATTATGTGAATAAAATTTTATTCTTATAGTAAAAAAAAAAACTATTTCTACTTAAAATACAAAATTCCATGAAAGCTGGAAAAAACTAAGTAAACATAGTCTTTGAACATCAAGACCAAAACAAATTAAAATATCGATTTCCAAAGAGTATAGTATAAGATCTAATTAATTAAATTAAAGAACTTAGATGAATAGCAATTCTCAACAATTTTTGAAGAAAAATCTTAAAAACGTTAAGGCATCCATCGTCTCATCCGATAAACTAGATCGCACTTGATTACAGATATATCCTGAGGTGGAGAAACACTTTTCAGACTCCATGCTAGTTGGAGAAATTGTCAGCAAATATTCGTACAAGTTTTGCAATTTTGGCAGTCAAAAATGGAAAAGTCAGTCTTCTACATCAGAATTTCGTCGTAGCTGTGAATGACTGGCTGAGGTCTGTTGTGGAATTTTTGGTGAATCACGTTCCATAATTAGATTGGTCAGCATATTTTGTAGGGATTCATGTGCTTCTGAACAACTGAAGTCGCTTACACAACGCTTAAACAACAAGTTGAATTATATTGTTGTTCTGAAAATCCATTTAATATCTCCACCAGTTCTGTTTTTTATTAACGAAACTGAATACGACATATCGAAATGTAAACGACATGTTAACTTTTTTTATTAAGATTGGTTATTTACGTTATTTTATTCGAGCCCTAAGTGCTTTTAATAACGAACCAAATTCTTGTCCCGGAACCCCGGGATATCGAGATTCGGGATCCCGGTATTGAAAGCCCTAATATATAGTTCCACTAAATCTCTTATCAGCAGCTCGGATGATCTTATCCATAATTAAGTTAAAAAAGTCTAACGATAAGGATCGCAAGGCGGTAAGGTGGCAAGAGGTTCTTCCGGATTTTAACTACACTGCTGGTGTTGCTCAGTGTCATCCTGCATAGGTAAATTCATTTTGCAGACATACCAAATTCAGACATGTTGAAGTTAAGTTGATTGTTTATGGGACTGTCGAAGGCGACTTTGTAATCGACAATTATATGATGGGTGGTAGATTTTCCATTGTTTTTTTTGTGGATTGGGCAGATAATATTGAAGTTTCAATCGTTTTAAACGCCTTTTTGCGGCCATATTCCGTAGAGAAACTCGTAATTGTACTAACATAAAGCTTCGTTTTTATTCTTGAACAGCTCAGCAGGTAGGACATCGGCTCCCACGGCCTTGTTATTATTAAAGCGGGCTATGGCTGTCAAGACTTCATTATATGCCACTCAAGAGCATATAGAAGTATTTCGTTCATAACGTGAATGTTCTCTGGATATCTTTCCCTAGAACCCCATATTTATCCTTGCAGGAAAGATGGCCCCGGTCATAAGATCATCGGGCTGGCGTCTTATCTTCTCGAAAAATGTTAGGTCCTCATTTCTGTCGTCATGTCGTCTGTCGAAAGGTTTTGTTGTTGCTCTCAATGCAAATCTGCCAAAAAACAGTGGGAGCGAGAGCGGATAAACACAATGTAAAGCAATCAAAATTTGTTTATTTTTTAACGCTGTGCATGGCAGCAATCATCGTTCAGAACAGTGTTTCCAGGTGGCGAAATAACGAATGTGCTGGCTTTTAGTAGGTAAAAAGTACTTTTTTGAAAAAAATACTAATTTTATGCTCTACCATAATAAAAAAAAGAGTTGTATAAAAATAAGATTTCTTGGCTATATTCACACAAATGGCGATCATTGCTTGTCAGTTGCTTGTATATTTAACTTTTTATTTTTGCTTACTTTATTTTCATTTTCTACATTTTTCATAGATTGTCAAAAATAGTACAAAGTCGAAAATAAAAACATGTAAAAAAAATAAAAGGTTGAATATACAAGCAAATGACAACCTGTAGTCCCCAATTGTGTGAATATAATTGCATGATGCAACTAACAAGGTGGTAGTGACGGTTCTTTTGGTGATCATAAAATATCAAAAGTGGTACACTGTAGAAAATAAAAAAAGTAAAAACTAATGAAATGTTAAATATACAACCAAATGACAACCTATGGTCGCCGTTTGTGTTAATATAATTGCATGATGCAACTAACAATGTGGTAGTGACAGCTTTTTTGACGATAATAGGTTGTCAGAAATGGTACGATATATAAAATGAAAAAATTTAAAAAAATAAAATGTTAAATATACAGTCAAATGACAACATATGATAGCCAATTTGTGAATGTTGCCAACTGTCACTAATACCTTATTAATTGCATCATGCATGGGCTCACTTATACTTTCCAAACATAACTGGTCACGTAGGAGCACTCTTTTTATAGTACGAAATAGAAAAGGAGTAGAAAAAGTAATGAAAATTGTGAAATGTCAAAAATTGAACGCCAATCACTTCACTACCGTCTAACCGACCAGCAATTAAAAATGAAAAAGAGAGTTGAAATAGTTCATTGAATGCCGTTCAAACGATCACCGTCTGACCTTAACGATGATATTTTATTTTCTCTTTTGCTCACTTGTACTCGGTTGTGTTTCAAGCAAGTTAGTGTTTCAAGCAAATGTATTGAAGAGGCATTCGGATGTATTCATGCAGATGTCTAACAAATCTCATTTCTTTAATTTGCAATCTACTCTACAGCCATATACTCGTATTTTGTGGGTTCTTTCTCACAGATAAACATAATACTACGTAGTACGTAAAGCTACTATTCTTTCATTCAATTTGGCTTCTATTCAAAATATGCCATTTAGAAAGCATTTACTTACCAAAATAACAGTTTTCTTTCAATTTTTGTAAATCTCTTCGTGCGTCATGATTTCAAGTGAACTATATATTATTAGTCGCATACAAAAAGGACTTTTGTTTAATTTCTTCAATTCATGTTTTTAATTTTTGGGCTTAAGTCTACTTTAATGAACCCGCAGAATTTCAAGAGATTGCGTGGTCACAGGGGGGACTGTTGCCTTTTTTCAATACCATTATGATATACCAATAAAATGCTAACTTTCATGCATGATACAATATAATTTTAAATATATAATTCTGACATGCCTAGCACCAAACAACTTTCTGAAATTAAAGTGGATTCATTAAACTAGGCTTGTTCCAATTTTTGAATATTTTCAATAATGTTGCTTAGGTTGAACACTTTATTTTCATTCATTGTCAATTTCTACAAGCTTTCGCCCTTTAATACTTCCAATAGTTTAAGTAAGTTTTCTAAAAACTTAAAATTGTATGTTATATAGTGCTATAAATCAATATTTTTGAACTTGTCAAGATGCCGTTAAAAAATACAAAGCAGTTTATATGCGGTGCGAATGGCCGAACCAGTTAAAAGAATTTGCATTCTAAGAGAGTCTTAAAAATAGTTCTACAGGAAAAAAAAAAAAAGGTGACTGGTTTAATGGAAAAACTGCAAATGTTATGGTTAGAACATAAAAGTTGAAACAAAATTAAAGCTCATAAAAGCAAGAGTTTTTCAGGCGACTATAAAGCGAGTGGTTGCGGTATTAGTGGTCATGGTGGTGGAGGTGGTGGTGGTGACGAAGAGTGGTTGAAAGTTTGTTGATAAAATCAACTAGAGCTCATTTACACAGGAAATTGCCTAAGTGCAAAAACCATTTAAATGCAAATTAGACACAAAGTGAAAACATGTAGGTAAGCTACACAAAATGCAAAAATGTGACCATGTTTGTAAGATGGGGGCGCGTGTCAAGAAGCGAAAGGAGAGCAGCTTCATGCACTTTTAGGCAGTAAAATTTTTCAAAGAGTTCCAAATAAGTATGTTCGAGTATGAATGTGTGCTTATCCTCAGTTGTTGTTGTACTTTTGAGTTAAGATACATGAAAACAACGAGCACAATATAAAATTTAAGGCCAATATGTCTTTCAGTGACATTATTTGAAAATGCAACGCATGTCCATTTATTTCCTTCATTTCATTCATTTCATTCATTTCATTCATTTCATTCATTTCATTCATTTCATTCATTTCATTCATTTCATTCATTTCATTCATTTCATTCATTTCATTCATTTCATTCATTTCATTCATTTCATTCATTTCATTCATTTCATTCATTTCATTCATTTCATTCATTTCATTCATTTCATTCATTTCATTCATTTCATTCATTTCATTCATTTCATTCATTTCATTCATTTCATTCATTTCATTCATTTCATTCATTTCATTCATTTCATTCATTTCATTCATTTCATTCATTTCATTCATTTCATTCATTTCATTCATTTCATTCATTTCATTCATTTCATTCATTTCATTCATTTCATTCATTTCATTCATTTCATTCATTTCATTCATTTCATTCATTTCATTCATTTCATTCATTTCATTCATTTCATTCATTTCATTCATTTCATTCATTTCATTCAATTCATTCATTTCATTCATTTCATTCATTTCGTTCATTTCATTCATTTCGTTCATTTCGTTCATTTCATTCATTTCATTCATTTCATTCATTTCATTCATTTCATTCATTTCATTCATTTCATTCATTTCATTCATTTCATTCATTTCATTCATTTCATTCATTTCATTCATTTCATTCATTTCATTCATTTCATTCATTTCATTCATTTCATTCATTTCATTCATTTCATTCATTTCATTCATTTCATTCATTTCATTCATTTCATTCATTTCATTCATTTCATTCATTTCATTCATTTCATTCATTTCATTCATTTCATTCATTTCATTCATTTCATTCATTTCATTCATTTCATTCATTTCATTCATTTCATTCATTTCATTCATTTCATTCATTTCATTCATTTCATTCATTTCATTCATTTCATTCATTTCATTCATTTCATTCATTTCATTCATTTCATTCATTTCATTCATATCATTCATTTCATTCATTTCATTCATTTCATTCATTTCATTCATTTCATTCATTTCATTCATTTCATTCATTTCATTCATTTCATTCATTTCATTCATTTCATTCATTTCATTCATTTCATTCATTTCATTCATTTCATTCATTTCATTCATTTCATTCATATCATTCATTTCATTCATTCATTCATTTCATTCATTTCATTCATTTCATTCATTTCATTCATTTCATTCATTTCATTCATTTCATTCATTTCATTCATTTCATTCATTTCATTCATTTCATTCATTTCATTCATTTCATTCATTTCATTCATTTCATTCATTTCATTCATTTCATTCATTTCATTCATATCATTCATTTCATTCATTTCATTCATTTCATTCATTTCATTCATTTCATTCATTTCATTCATTTCATTCATTTCATTCATTTCATTCATTTCATTCATTTCATTCATTTCATTCATTTCATTCATTTCATTCATTTCATTCATATCATTCATTTCATTCATTTCATTCATTACATTCATTTCATTCATTTCATTCATTTCATTCATTTGATTCATTTGATTCATTTCATTCATTTCATTCATTGCATTCATTTCATTCATTTCATTCATTGCATTCATTTCATTCATTTCATTCATTTCATTCATTTCATTCATTTCATTCATTTCATTCATTTCATTCATTTCATTCATTTCATTCATTTCATTCATTTCATTCATTTCATTCATTTCATTCATTTCATTCATTTCATTCATTCATTCATTCATTTCATTCATTTCATTCATTTCATTCATTTCATTCATTTCATTCATTTCATTCATTTCATTCATTTCATTCATTTCATTCATTTCATTCATTTCATTCATTTCATTCATTTCATTCATTTCATTCATTTCATTCATTTCATTCATTTCATTCATTTCATTCATTTCATTCATTTCATTCATTTCATTCATTTCATTCATTTCACTCATTTTATTCAATGGACTTAACCTTATTCAAAGATGGTATTTTTTGGGTCAGTTTCTGCTGAAGCTTGAACTGGCATAGCGTGTTCAAACTACAGCACACGAACAACGCATTTCTAATAAATTAAAAAATTTTTTTTTGCAAACATCATCTATGGAAGAACAAGACCGCACCATACAATATTCACTCTACTCATGTCACCGCTGCATGCAGCTTTATATCTGTGTGTGTTAGTGTGCCTTTGCAGTTCCGGTCAAAGAGAATTCAATACTTTAATGAATATCCTGCAATAGCGTGCTCGTTGTGAGGCAACCAGTTGCATCATATGTGTGTGTGTGTGTGTGTGTTTGTGTGTAGTGGCAATTGGTGCATGGACGAGGTCAGTCAAACATGTCCCACGTATGTTTGTAACTACGTGAATAGCAGTGACGTAAGAAAAAAAGACTTCCTCGAACTGCAAGCAAGAATTTATGGCAGACCGTCAACTTCACATGCAGCGAACTCAGCGTCGCACACAGCAAGCCCATCAAACACATCGATTCAACCGAAATATAGCAAATTGAGAAGCAGTCAAGTGCTGGTTCTAGGTCATAATTTGAAGTCACGTCAGACATAATAAACGCGTGCGTTGGCTTGAAAAATGACTCAACCCATAGGTAGTCGAACAAACATACATACGTGGAGGTATGCTCTTAAACGTTGTGACTGCTTTACCAATTGATTTGTGGATGATGGCTAAGAATTGTTTTTGACATTTATTTATATTATTATTATTAGTTTATTCAGAAAAAAAATCAATCATACCATCAATAAACTAAAAACCAAAAATCTCTTACTTAAGTAAGTAACTTACTTAAGTAACAAATAAATTCAAAGAGTTAAAAAATCTTGTTGATGCTCTGACAGCTTTAATTGGAAAACACACTTTGGCAAAATTCAATGAGTGATCGACTAGAGTAGTATGAATATCTTGTGACATATCATCGTTGGGCGTGCAATACCGCGTATCAGCCACTTGCTGTACCGCGTAGATTGCAAAAAGGCCAAAATTTAAATTTGGATATGAGGTGGATTTTCTATTAAATGCTGATTTCAGAACAAAGCAAGTATGTATAAAATTTCAATAAATGCTTTTAGTTAAGTTGAAAATCCATTCAATAGTTTAAAAGAAAGCAGTTTTTCTGCACTCCTATAGAATTTTACTATCACCGTGTGTGTGTGTATGTGCAAGTGGCGGATACGCGGTATTGCACGCCCAACGACGATATGCAAGACATTATCCAACATATGCTGGTGGTTGTGGCTGTAGTTGCTTCTTTTAATATGCGTTGCTTATAACTACCCTATAGGAACAAACTAACTTGTTTTTAAAAACAACTAATTAAAAAACTAGTTTAAAATAAACCAGTATATGAACTACTTTGAATTATATTAAGGCGGCATCCACTTCAATATATAAAGTAATTTAAATACTACTTAAAAACCAGTGATTGATAAACTACTTTGAATTATATTAAGGCGGCAACTACTCTGATGTTGGCATGTTTTAATTGAAAATTTTTATTAGATTACCATGTTATTTCATCAAATATTATTAACTTTTGGCCATCAGTAATAGTTTTCAATTGGTTATTTTAAATCAATTAAAAAAATAATTTAAATGTAACTAATTTAACAAGTAGTTGAAAATATATGCAAACGACAGTCAATTGACTTATTTAGCGGACATCACCATACAAAATAAGTTAGTTCGTTCTATGGAAAAAAGTCAGAATTTCAACTAGTTGTGGTTGACAAAAAACTACTTTATCAACTACTTTTAAATTAGTTGATTTTCCTACAGGGTAGAGATACACTCGAAAAAATATAAACAAAAAAAATGAATATGGGTGCCTTAAAAACCCGAAAATTGCTAAAATATGATCGACAATTCGAAGAAAATTATCCATAAAAATAAACCACACCTCAAACAAAACACTTTACACAAAAAACACATTATTTGAATTAAATTATATTTAAGTTTTTTGTTGTTGTCTAATTTTAATAATCAAAAAAGTCTTCAGTTAAAAAATTTTAGAGATTCAAAAATGGTTATACCATGTCTGAATTATAAGGTTGTCGTATGGCTGTTACGCATAATCAGTACCCATAATTGTCAAAATCAGCATATTTTGCGAATGAAAACGAAAGAAAATTTAATGAAAAAATAGAGCTTTTGCAGATTTTCTATGAGCTGTCAACTTCGATTTGACAATTATAGGTACTCGCTCTCACCCTTGCGACAACCTTATAATTCAACCGTCATAAAAAAATTTATTCATATAAAACATGTCGAGAACCGAGAACTCAAGTTAGATATCTCTTATTCGATTCGAATCCAAGATGAATCCGAGAATTTTTAAAATAGCGAAAACATTTTAAAATAAAATGTCACGTTTCTAATTGTAAGATGAGTAATGAAAATTTCAAAAAATTTCGTTTCGAAAATGAATTGCGAAAACGAATTGTTAAAATTATTCGAAAACTATTTGCATTATTTCTATTGATTTTGACAATAACGGTAGCTGGAATAAGAGTACAATCAGCCGCGATGCTACCTTCTTTTCATTGTACCATATGTTATATGATTTAACCATGGCAGAATTATAAGGTAGGGTAAACTCGGAGAGGAATGGAGTAGAAAGCAGAATAAAGCTAGATTGATGTCAAAATCAGCTGTTCATCGCGAATTTCTTTATGCTGACGTTTCTCAGTTGTTTTTAGGTTAAAGCTGTTACAGGTTTTTTGCAATTTTAAGACTTCTTTCACATTTTATAGTTTTTATTAAACTTTTTTTATAATATTTTCACTTAAAGTAGCACAAGTTTAACACCCGCGACCGCACTGTTTGCAACTTGGAAACATAAAATATTTTCTTCAATTGCAATTTCTACGAAATTCGTCGTTTTGACATATATGTTGCTTCTCATTATCCACTCTTCGTTGACGCGTGAAAGCACTCAGCGCTGCGGCCCTACCTTATCATTGTATCATGGATGTAACATTTTTTTTTGATGACGTGGTGGCAAATTTTTTTTACTAAGAGAGAAATTCAAAGGAAGCACCAACAACGATAATGATGTACAGCTTTTTGAAGTGCCTGCGACTCTCTCGCATTCTACTCGTGTGTGATACAGCAACGATGTTTAATAAAGCTGTGCCTCTATGTATTTTGTTGTTACTTTCTCATTGTCCCATTGGGAAAAAAGGATTTTCACATATGCTTAGTCTTACCTATTTTAATGAAAATATATTTAAATAAAAATTATATTGTGCACATCTACTCGAAAATACCTTTCCTTCGATATAAGTTGTATGTGAATATGTCAAAATTAACACAGGTAAAAAAGCATCACAAACTTTTTTGATTTGCGTATTAATATATAGATATAACTAGCTGGAATACCCGAAGCCGCCCGGATGTGTGTAGAATTCAGGGCAAGTAAAGTGATATGAAATTGTTTGCGATTTGAATTTAAATTAATTTACAAACGATGTTTTAAACATAATCGTTTTATGAATTTTAAACCTGATATATTTTGCGCCCGAACCCACTATTTTGCATGGTACTTGGAAAATAACCTATTCACTCCATGACAAATATCAATACCATGGTGTAAGTCTATATACAGGGTGTCCTGCAATTGAGTGCAACTATTTACGGAGTTGAAAGGTTATGTCGAGCTGAGCAAAAAATCGTATGGGAAGGGGGGGTCTATTTTCACATTCTTAGGAGCTACAGGGTTAATTAATATTTGACGACTTTGATTCACGTTATTGTGTCTAGCAGAAAAACTAACTCACATAAAACTCATTTTGAAAGCTCATTATAAAAGCAATGAAATCACCTTTCCAGCGGTATATCAACAAACCCCTCCATCTTAACCGTTACCGATCTGTGATCGTGTGAAGATGAAATCAATCAGTTGAAACTACCAAATTTCAACTTTGAGTGCAAATTTCTCAGAATATTGCATAATAAATGAAATTGTTTTAGGATCAATTTTGTAATTTATTCAATTTTCTTTTCAATGACACCAAAAACATAAACATATCTTTAAAAATAAAAAAATTGGCTGTACTAAAAAAATATACTTATTAGAAAACAATGATAAATAATGACATTGCAATTAGTTATGCAGTAGATAATATCTTTGTTTTCTTATAAGTATAATTTTTTTAGTACAGCCAACTTTTTTAGTTTTTAAGATATGTTTATGTTTTTGGTGTCATTGAAAAGAAAATTGAATAAATTACAAAAGTGATACTAAAAAAAAATTTCATTTATTAAGCGAAATTCTGAGAAATTTGCACTCAAAATTGAAATTTGGTAGTTTCAATCGATTGATTCCATCTTCACACGAGCACAGCTCGCTTGGTAACGGTTAAGTTGGTGGGGTTAGTTGATATGCCGTTAGAAAGGTGATTTTATTGCCTTTATAATGACCTATCAAAATAAGTTTTATGTAAGTTAGTTTTTCTGCAAGAAACAATAATGTAAGCCAAAGTCATGAAATATTAATTAACCCTGTAGCTCCTAAGAATGTGAAAATAGACCCCCCCCCTCCGATACGATTTTTTGCTCAGCTCGATATAACCTTTCAGCTCCGTAAATAGTTGCACTCAATTGCGGGACACCCTATATATAAAATAAAAGTCGTGAAATTTGTTATAAATTCCATATCTGAAAAACGAAGCATCCGCTTTGCTTGGAAATTTTTTTTGTTGTGTTCTCCTTGGCTATTCCATTCTACATAAGTTTGATAAATTTGCCACATCCCCTTTTAACGCCCACAAATCAATGAAAATGCCATATTTCAAACGTTTTTTGTCGTATTAGACTTTTATTTTGCAATTTAACTCGTATGGTTATTGTCGGCAACTGTACTAAAAATGGGCATGGCCAAACTATATACACGCCCACTTATTTGGAAATCATTTAATTGACTACTGGGCCGATTGAAAGCCTATACTTTAGCGTGCATAAATAGTGTAAGGCGAAAATCGTTGATATTTCAAATTCAAGTATGAAATCTGTTAATTTTAATTTTAAGTCTAATACGACAAAAATCGTATGAAACATAGCATTTTCATTAATTTGTGGGCGGTAAAAGGGGGTGTGACAAAGTTTACAAAACATATGTAGTATGAGATAGCTAAGAAGATCACAATAAAAAAAACCTTCAAGCAAATCAGACGCTTCGTTCTTGAGTTACGGAATTAGTAACACATTTCAAGACTTTGTTTTATATATATAGATTTATTGCAAAAAAATTCTTAAATTGAAAAAGAAATCAATATGCTTATCACAACTTGTTCTGAGGGTATCATCGAATATTTTGTACGTAAGGGTGATACTTCACTCGACTACGGACTGCTCATTTTCCAAAGAATATATCGCACACTAAATACAAAACAGTCGCAAATCAAAATTTTTAAATTTCTAGGAGAAGCAAAAAACTATTTTATTTTTGAAGAAACTCCATACAAGCAATGAGACAAAACTTTTTTTTTAAACTAGAGAAAGAAGATGTGTACTATCACTACGAATAGTTTTACATTAAAAAGTAAAAATTTGTAAATTTTGAGTTGTGACTGTTTTGTATTTGGTGTGCGATATGTGCAAAATTTGGCTAAAACTAGACAAACGATATCGAAGGATTTCCGGTATAAAAAGTCAAGCTGTTACACAGTTTTATATATTAGATTTTTGTAAAAACTGTTAAAAAGAAATTTGTTCGCTTATTTTATTATTTTGCAAAATAAATCTGAATTAGCTTAAATTTAAGCTTTATCACCGAAATACTGCCAATGAAGATATCTAGAGTTCATTCGAGTTCATCAGAAGTCTAAATAACTTTAACAAAGAAGAACATTCTGCAAGCATATCGATATTCCATAAAACGGTGTACAGGTAGGTAACAGTAACAGTGGCTCAAAAAAGACCTCGGACACACATATCATAATTTTGTAGTGAGCAAATAATGTTATTGAAAAGCAAACTCTATTTAATTTAATTTTTGGTTTTAACGTATTTAAGTTTACTGTTAAAAAACAACCATGATAAAAATTTCACTTAATATAACTTCTTCATAAAAATTCAAAATGAAGCTTACGATCAAAATTCATATCAAAAAAGGAACTTGGAAACTGTTTTGCATTTGAAAAAAAGGGAATCACGGACTTAATGAAGGTAAAGTACTTTTTTTTTTAAAAAAAAGACAAAATAAATTGCAACCATAAATTAATTTAATCGTTTGGAATTCGAAATACTTAATATCGAAGTAAAAAATTGTATTCTTAACTACCACGTAAAAGGAAAAACTATTCGGGAGAACAGTAATATAGTTAGTATACCACGATATTCTGTCCACAATAACATTAAGTGCTTAAAGCAACTTAGCTTAGTTGTAAATAGAAATAAATCCGGAACAGAAAAATTGTTTTTCATAGCAGTGAATAGAGGTGGAGAGTATAGCAAAACAAGAAAACTCCTACACTCAGCTCTCCAAAGCTTACAACGGAAGTCTGTTTGTACTAAACAAACTATAAAACTTGTACTTCGAAAGAGCAATTTTAATGGAATAGTTGCACGGAAAAAGTCCTTCATTAATGACGTGAACAAAAAAAAAAAATAAAAGAGAATACATTTGCAAAAACCCATGAAGATAAAGATTTCGAGTATTTTCGAGTATTGAAGCCATTGGTATAGTTATTAACTTTGTCACTCCGTTTGTAACGCCAATAAGGAGGCGTGGAAGGTATAGAAAAGTATATATATATTTTTGATCAGCATCACTTCCTGAGTCGATTTTCGAGTGTCCGCCTGTCTGTCCGTCTGTGATCACGAATACAGTCGTAATTTTAAAGTAATTGGGATTAAATTCAAAATATAAGCTTCATTTTAAGAAATGGAGATCAAGTTCGAGAATTAGCCAAATCGGATGAAAACCACTCCTACCTCACATACAAAGACTTTATTTTAACAGTAAAATCTCTTAAAAATCCACAAAAACTTATGAAATGCCTTGAAATTTTGCGCATAAGCTGTGATATATAATATAAACCATTTCTATGCTATTTCGCAAAAATCGGATCAAAACAGCGCCTACTTCCCATACAAAGTGGCTTTATTCTAAACGTCAAATCTCTCAAAAATTAAAGAAATAACTTGAAATTTTGCACATATGAAATATCTTTATGATATTTGGAAAAATCGGATGAAAGCCACGCCTACTTCCCATACAAAATTACGTCATCAAAATAGAAAAACTTTCGTAAATGTATAAAACTGAATGATATCGGGTCTGTATGTACCCAAATTTCGCCCACATCGTTTATCCAACCCATACATATATTCTTCGGTATAATATTGAGTCCTTACAATTGAAAGGTGGGTGTGGCATTTTACTTTTAATCGAACTTCTGTTTCACCGTGTGTCTGACTTCAACCAAATTTTTCACATATAATCCTTGGTAATTTGAGCAATCTTAGGTGTAAAAAATTGGGCGGTAATAGACAGGGGGCGTGGCACTTTATTTTCAGACTAGCTCTATCTACACCGTTTGTCCGATTTCAACCAAATTTCTTACATATATTCTTTAGTATAATGAGAAGTTTTAGGCCTACAAAAGTGGGTGGGATTGGACCAGAGGCGTGTCAGTTTAATTATAATCGAATTCCCTCTATACCGTTTGTCCGACTGAAGCCAAATTTTGCTCACATATTATTTGGCATAAGAATCAGACTGTGGTTCATAAAAGTGAGCGTACTAGACAGGGGAGTCACACTTTATTTTTAATAAATTTCCATCTTCACCGTTTCTCCGATCTTAACCAAATTTCTCACATACATATATCTTTATTATAATAAGAAGCTTTAAGCATACTAAAGAGGGATTGGACAAGGAGCGTTTCAATTTATTCTAATCAAACTCCTTCTACACTGTTTTTGTGACTTCAACCAAATTTCGCAAACATATTCTTTGGAATAATGAACAGTCAGTAGTCAAGAAATTTCGACGGAATTGAACGGGGGGCGTGGCACTTAAATATTAAGCGAAATTATTTTATACCGTTGGTCTGAATTTTCACACTACCAATCATATTTTGCACATATTTCTTTAACATAATGAGCAGTCTACAAATTACTCTATGTGACAGCTAAGGGTAAAATAAAATTAAGCGTATGACACAAATATTTTTGCAGATTATGCATAAACATTTTAAAGACGGCTAAAGACTTTCAATATACTTCAATACGGCTGCGGGGGGTATTTTAGCTTTGATACCCTGCCGAAGCTCCATTCCTTACTAGTTTTTTTTTGTTTTTTTTGATGAGAGTAAATTCAATATATTTCGATTACACTGGTCAACAGTGGTTATGCCACACGAACTAAATTAGGTTTTTTTAGTTGGCCTCAGATTTTTTTTTATAATTTCGGACTTAGTGTGTTTACGATTTACAATCATAAATCCTGTTTTTATGCTCTGGAATCCAAACAACTTAGTGCAGAGCAAAAGGAATAAAAACCATCTTATAGAAAATTAAACAAGCTTTTAAGTGAGATTTTTTATTTTATTTTTCAAAATAAAATTGTTAATTTTTTTGATAAAAATTTTTACTTTTGACTGCGGTTCCGATGATTCATTTGTGAGCGCCTCAGCTAAAAAAATGAAAACGTCGCAAGAATTTGATGTATCAGTGGACCGAGGAACACTGCACGTGATAATGTTGTTTTCAATATTCTCAACTTTATCAGAGAAAAAAAGAGCAAAAGTTGTGATGGTAAAGTGACTTTTAGCCAATCAGACATTTGTGGTCTTGGCTTCCAATTGAACGTGAATTGTTCTTGGGGAACTACAAAGCTGAATGACACCGAAAAAGTCTCTAATGATTACTCAATAAACAAAAGACTCGTTTTTGTGTTGCGGCTCCTTGGTGATGCGGTTATTTCAACGTTCTGTGCTATGATGGATTTAGGTACATACAGCTTCAGAGGCTACATTGCGTCTATCCAGACGATCAAAACTGTTACTCATACCGTAAAGAAATATAGATTCTGAAGAAAACATGAAAAAAGCCTTTTGGGCTTCCTATTATCACTCCATTTCTACTGACTCCGCCCCGCAGCATGAGAAGTGCTACGTCGCGGGGTGTGAGTACTTGAAAGCGAAGCAAGGAGGTGTGACCTATACTCATAAGCCAGCTATAGAAGAAGACAAAAGGCATATGCTCAAAAAGGTTTACGAGACATTGACCGAGGAAAAATTATTAGAGCGGTATCTAGGTGGTAACACCTAAAATAACAACAAGTGTTACAACAAAACTCTGTGGGCCATGGCACCAAAGCATGTTTTATGGGGCAAGGAAACTGTAGTAATAACAGCTGCTATAACGTTGTCAATCTTCAATGAAGGTAGAATAACGTTATTAAAGATAATGGAAATGCTGGGCATCAAAATCGGCACATACGCTGACGATTACGCAACAATAACCGACGAAACAAGTGTAAAGAAAGCTGAGAAGCAAGCCGCTGCCGCTACGAGAGAATCACGCATTCAACGAAAAGAGGAACACGATGCCGAAGAAATAGCTTTTGAAGAAATTGAAGGACTTTTATACGGTCCTGGTATAGCAGATTAATCATTTTAATGACCAATAATAAAATATTTGCACGACAATATAGAAAATTCTTGTAATATAACTTTAAATGCGTTTCTCTCGAAATCGCTTATTTCAAACTGGGTTGTCGTTTTTATCGAGAACCAGAAGTCGGATCAAGATGCGGTGGGCAGGTAATGACTTCAGGTAGATCCTGAACTAGGAGAATTGAGCTAACTTTACTACCGGGGGAGGGGTGGGGCAAAAACCATCAAAAAAATAGATAATTTTTTAACTTTTTTGTAAAAATCGCGCCATTTTGTCAATTTTTGATATTTTGAAAATATCTAATTTAAGGGCTTACCTGGCATAATTACCAACAAAATGCCGCCCGCCGAATTTCGATAAGACATCTGCTTCTCAAGAAAAACGACACCCCGTTTGCCTTCTCGATTTTACGTACCCATTTTCATCGCTCTGAGAGGAAGACATAAAAAAACAAAATAGCATAAACAAGTATGGAAGAAGTTAGAAAATTACGTCTACTTTCACGTAAAACAAAAACCCAAAGGTGATAAATCGAAAAACGACTGAGCTACAGCACTTTTAAGAAAAGTTCTTTTTCTGGGCTTGAACCGCAGGTCATACCTTAAAGCCGTATTTCAAAAAAGTGTAGTTTTATCGTATTCTATATTGAATTCCCTTAAATTTGCTTACCAAAAACATAAACATGTTCTTATAGGAACAATTAAAACAAATTAAAATAAGCGAACAAGCCATATAGTCATATGAAGGATTTAGCTTCAAGCTTTAGTGCAAGTGGAATACTAACAGAGCTAATCTGTCGCGGTAACGTTAATCTTATTATCGAAAAAATTCACCTTTTGGTAACATATACACCTTTTTGGTATTCTGCAGACACGCGTTACCAGTGAATATTGTTACCATCTCCTTAGGTGGTAACAAGAAAAACAGCGAGATGTAAGAAAAGAGCTTTATTTCATCTTAAACAAGCTTACGACATTTTTACTAAGTTACTAAGTACCGGTAACGCACAGATTCTATAACCGGCAATAGAAATCTTGTTACCGAAACTCGTTACCGGTCTTAGTAATCGGTATTCTGTGCACTAGGTAACCCTGTCAAACGTTGTAAGTTCTTCTAAGAACAAATAAGGCTCTTTTCTTTCATCTGGATGTTTTGCATGTTACCACCCAAGGAGATGGTAACAATATTCACTGATAACGCTTGTTTGCAAAATAACAAATGGGTGTAATAGTTACCAAAAGGTAAATTTCTTCGGTAATAAGATAAACGTTACCGCTACAGAATAGATCTGAAAGAGTGCTAAATACTTCATATGACTATATGGCTTGTTCGCTTATTGAAATATATTTAATTGTTACTCAAAGAAATGTTTATGTTTTTGGTATCAAAATATGATGCAATCTCTAGATAATAATTTACACTCTATGTTTTAAGTGTTAAAAAAATAGATGATATCAATATATACGGAATTAACAAACGCATGCATGAAATCGGCAAGGTATCTAAAATGTTTGTTAAATTTTGTTTCGTGTGCGTTCTTTAATATATATTTTTGAAGCGAAGTTTTTTACTCCTCGTTCTGTGATTTGCTTGGAGTGAAATCTGAAAAATTTTCGACAGATTTTTCGCTACGCAGTACGCTGTTGAAGGAAAAAATTTCTTCAGTGCAGCCAAGTTCACAACTATGTGTAGAGAGTTAAAATGGAGAGTCGCTGGCATTATATGCCCGTTTTTGTAACTGGCGTGGAAATTTGACATTCAACAATAAAAAATAAGCAGTAAATATGTTTTCTGTATACATACATAAATTTTATGTTATTTTAAATTTTTGAATTTAAAAGTTAATTTATTAAAAAGAAAAAAATTATTATGCTATCAAATCTATGTAACTGCGAAAAAGCTTCGCTTCCCTGGTGTGTCCAACGACGCACTTGTGTTTTTTTTTAACGCACTTTATACGTTAATATTGATATGTCGCTTGACGTTCGCTTCGAAAGTGAAATTATTAATTATGTAGCTACTGGCGAATGGGAATGTACATTATTCTACTATAAGGAATGTTTTGAAGTTTTTTTTGGGATTTTTCTAATCGCCATTTGCCCATAGGCCATTCCCTATTAAATCGTTCTCTAATATAGAAGTGCACTTCAGTTCTTGTAATTTGTGATTATAATAAGTAAATATATATTTATAGTTAATTAAAAAATTTTTAATAATGTCAAAAAGAAGCTCGGCCATCTGTCATATAATATAAAACAAAGAAAACTTAAGTTTTTTCCAATAAGTTCCAACCGATTAAATAAAAAGACTAAAAAATGGAAAAAAGCAATGTGTCAATTTTCAAAAACTAGTTTTTGATTTATGTTCAACAGAATCTCCGTTAAACGGCAATAAAAAGTTATGTATCACACTCATAGTGGAAATTAGAACAAGAATTTAAATAAGAAATTTACTGAAAACAAAGCTTTAAAATCACAAAACAACTATTTAGTTCATTGTAAATACATTTGTCCGAATTTATCCTATTTATCTTAAAAATAATTTTCTTTCTTATTAGTTGTCCCAAATTTACCAATAATACAGAAAAGTGGCAATGCTAAGACACATTTTGACATTTGAGGTCGGTGTGGTGAATCTGCTTACCCTACCTTATTATTGTATCATGGATCGCACTAACAAACTGAGGATGATGACCAGTGTTGTCACTTGCAAATTTTAAGTAGTTGTATGTTGAGTCTGAAATGAGTGGTGAATTTTAAAACTTTGGAATATATTTTTCTTCTTAAGGAAAAATTCTACTGAAGTCCTACAGCAAAACAAATCATAAAAAGTATACCATAAAGTAAGTTTTTTACGCTGAATTAGTTTTATTGCAAATAATTCTCATCTAATGTTCTTAAAACAGTAAAAAAATAAAATATTAAATGCAATAATAAATAAAATATATATGCAATAAAATTTCTAAAATTTTAATTATAATGCAATAATTTTTATATAAATATATCAAAAAGTGATATATTTTGGAAAAATGCAAATAGTGACTGATAAAAGTGGAAGAAACCAAAAAAGAGCTAGATTTACCACAATTTTGCAAAAGTGGCAATACTGATGATTCTTGTAGCAAGTGATTTAGCAGCTACCCAAAACATAAACATCTATTAATCAACTCTTGTAGCAAGTGGCTAAGCAGCTACCCAAACCACACAAACACATTAATAGATTATTGGATGTACTGCAACATAGCTTCAGTTGCACTTAATACTGAATCAATGCTTCGGCATAACAAAGGTGTTTGGCTCACTGGATGGAGTATAGAAGCCCTAACCAAGGATTTACGGGTTCGAGTCCCCACCGGCAGGCGAAGAAAAGTGTATTTTTATAATTTGTTATATTAAATTGTCTTATTGTAAATAACACAGAAACAAAGAAACCATATCCATATAAAATTCTAAGAAAAAATCTGTCGAGAATTTTTCAGATTTCACTCCAAGCAAATCACAGAACGGGGCGTAAAAAGCTTCGCTTCAAAAAATCTGAGGTCTACTAAAAAACACTAATTCAGTTTCATTAGCTATGAAAGTTCGTGTGGCACGAAAAAGTTGTGAAATTGTTGACCAGTGTTATAAACGAGTAGTTAAATGCATGTTCGCCGCTGGACCTGGAAACTTCAATATGTCCGCGGGGGACCCTGCCGAAGATCCATTTCTTGCTAGTTTTCAATTATACTGTCATTATTCGTGTGTCAGACTTCTTTTTTGAGCCACTGTATATGCATAATCTTACCACACTGCCAGGTTTTTCTCGTACGTGGTTTTCCAAAACAGAAGTTTTCATAAAAGTTAAAAGAGCACGCCATACCAAGGAGAGTTTTTTTTTATTTTATCAAGTATTGAACTCGATAGGTTACAGGTAACAGACGGAACACACGACCACCGCCTATAAACTGTCTAGTATTTTATTCTTTATTTTTGTTTTTGTTGGTGTTGTAGCTAGTGTTACGCTTAATAAACGCCAACTTGGCTTTTATCTCTTTTCCCAATGAAACCATATACAAGGGGGAGGGGGGCGGGTAAATGACGGCTGGTATGAATTGATTCTCGGGCGCTTTACACATGTGGCTCCTTGATTTTCACAAAGCTGAATTCAGCTGGCCTGGTAACATAAAGCTAAATACATCACGATAACATGTTGCTATTAGACACACACACACTCAAATACAGACAGTGCAAAGCGTTGCCTGTGCAAATTGTTTCAAATTAAATGAAGTTTTAATCGATTTACTTCAACAAATTAACTCAATCAACTTTTTATGCCTTTCCAAACATTTACTGAAATTAACGCTCGATAAAATAAATCGCTTAATCTTGTTAGATTTAACTTTTTAAGTGTGAGCTTTTGTTTTACTAATTTAACATTAAATAAATAGCTTTGAGTGCGCTATACACAGCATTTAATGCAATTTGGTGAATATGTTTACGTAACCGTAAGCTGACATTTAGGGTAAAAAAATAATGAATGAATGAATAGTTCATGCTGCTTTCACTGGGTTTTTAAACTATTTTATTCTTAAAAATCGTATATTATATTAAAGTTTATACAAAAACCATACATTATTATTTAAAGGAACTAAAACTCCAGTTTGCCCAGAAGTTATTTCCATTTTGTACTTCCTTGAATATTTAATTTAACTTCCCTTTAATTACACAACTAATATCAGTTTCACATTATTATTTAACTATCCTAGCCACAATTCAAATGGCATAACTGGCTTAGCCCCAAACCGCTCCTTTGAAACATTAAAAATATCGATTAGATTCAAATCATTTAATAGCTTCAAAATAGGTTTCTCGCTTAATTTGTGTGCCACTTCTCTAGGCTAACCAGCACGACTAGAGCTACAGACACTTAAGGCCAAAGCATTTAAGGCCAAAAAGCACAGCAACACACGCAGATACTAGTAGGACAAGATAAACACATATTCACACAAAACTACCTGTCCAGTCAACAGCCACTGCAAACTTCAGGACATTCGGTAGGACTGTCATTAATACTAGAATGACTTTGAAACTCGACAAAGGCTTTTTTTCTTCAATCGATTTGAAACTGGGTCAGTTCAATACTGTTGCGGGTGAGTTCAAAACCATTCAAATGGCCGCCATGGACATGCAGCAAGTTATGGCAGGTAATTTATTTAATTATTATGATTATTACTAAATTTATCGAGATATTGAGGAAACTGCTTGGCTCATTTAAAATTTGTTGGCAACACTGAGTGTAATTTTCTAAGTGGGTGAAACTTTATCGCAGAGAAAGATTTAATAGCTTATTTTTTCGGGGTTAAAAAGGCAACATGTACTAGGAAGCAAAAGATTATTTCTACAGCACAGCACAGCATCTTTATGAACTTTGCCTCTTTTGAAATATATAGACATTGGAAAAATAAAAGGAAAAAGGAGTGTGTCCAAAAATAGAATTTCTTGGATTGCTAATTTTTTTATTCCCTTCAGCAAGTGTAAACAATTAGTTTAAAACCAGACTGTATACCAGTACTAGTTCAAGATCAGTATTTTTCTCATAGAAAATATCAATTTGTTCCATTTTAAAGAAGTGTTTATAAAAAGTTATCTGAATAGTTGCTCAATATTCACGTGCAGAATTATATATCAGAATTTTTTATTTTGAGGACCTAGTTGGTAACTAAGCGGCTTTATTATTTTAATTCGATGATTTTTTTTTTTATATTACCCAATTAAGTAGAACTCAATTTTTAACAAAGTGTGTCATGGGGAGTGGGGCAGGTTAGTCGTGAGTTGCGTCACAAAAAAATTTTTGAATTCAGTTTTCAAAGTTGGCCAGAAACATGTTACGTACTTTATGAACAGCCCCTTATGTATATGGCCTCCGAAGGTTTGACCATCTCTCTTAAAAAACTTTAATTTTTGTTTCTAGGCATAATTCACTGAACATCTCCAGCTCGTTTTTCATTAGCGCCATTAGAATATGGAATAATCTGCCTCAAAGGCAGAGAGAAATCGTAGTGTGAGGATTTTTTAGACAATCTATTCTAACCTTTTTCTCCACTTCTTATCAATGAAATGCTCTCAGTCTTTTTTCTTGCTTGTAAGCTTTCATTAATTTTGATATTTAAATTTAATTGTTTTAGTTAAGTAAATCTTGCCTCGCTTGTTATAATTAAACAAAATTTTGTACTATACTAGAACATCGTTCAAATTGTAAGTGTACTTTTTTATTTAAATTACAATTACAATAAGTTACAAATTTAACATTCAAAATTATGATTTTCAATATGATATATTTAATGATTCATCTATCTATATACTTATTTATGTATAGTATTCTGCATTCTGTATTCGGACGCGGATGTCGATTTTTTGCGGATGCTCCGCGGATGCAGATGCGATGCTCCGTCACATCCCTAGTATATAATCAAATAATGTGATGCCCCGTGAAATTAAAAGAATAAAATAAATTTTCTTAGAAATGAGGACCACCCTAATATATATATATATATATTAAAGAGCTGCACGGGCAAGGTAAAGTCACTTGAGAGAATAGCACTCTTTTTCCGCCTTTGCTCGAACTGTCAAAGTAGCTGTTAGCTAAAAATTGTACAGATTCAGGTTTATTTTCTTGATTTCCTTTCATCCAATCTGACAGTTCGACCGAGCTTCTCTCAAGTGACTTAACTTATATCATGATACAATAATAAAGTAGGGTAGGGAGATTCACCACACCGACCTCAAATGTCAAAATGTGTTTTAGCATTGCCACTTTCTGTATTATTGATAAATGTGGGATAAATAATAAGAAAGGAAATTATTTGTAGGATAAATAGGATAAATTCGAACAAATGTATTTAGAATGAAATAAATCGCTGTTTTGTGATTTTAAAGCTTTGTTTTCAATAAATTACTATTGCATATTAGTTTTAGTTTAGCGTTTTGTGTTCTTTATTTCTTATTTAAAATTTTTGTTCTAATGTAATAAATGTAATAAAAATAATAAAAATGTAATATATAATTTTTTTATAGCCGTTTGACGGAGAAACTGTCTGACGGAGAAAATTGACACATTGCTCTTATTTCATATTTTTAGTCTTTTTATTTAATCTGTTGGAACTTTTCCCTTTATATGACAGATGGCAGAACTTCTTTTTGACATTATTAAAAATTATATAAATGAACTATACATATATATTTACTTAATATATTCACAAATTACAAGAACAGAAGTGCACGTCTGTATCAGAGAACGATTTTATAGGGAATGTCCTATGGGCAAATGGCGAATGGAAAAATCCAAAAAAAAACTTCAGAGCTTTTCTAATAATAATGTACATCCCCGTTTGCCAGTGCATACATTTAATAACTTCACTTTCGAAGCGAAAGTCGAAGCGAAATATCAATACTAAAGTATAAAGTGCGTGAAATAAAAATTAAAAAAATTGTCTGAAAAGAGGAGACAAAGTGATATTTTATCACAATTTTTGCCGAACATCAAAGTTAACGAAGATATAACATGTCGCCACAGCTAAGCAATTCATCAAAAATGCAAAGAACAATCATGGATTTTTGTTGGATATTTTATGAGATACGGCAGCACTGTATATCATAATTTTGACGTTCCAGGTCGGTGTGGTGAATCTCCTTACCCTACCTTATTATTATATCATGACCTATATTAATCAACCTTGTGCACGGGTATGTTTGCAAGACATTTGTATGTGGTTCGCATGCTCACTCTAATCAACTCTCATCTTTAACAGTATTGAAACAAAAACAACATAGAGAGCAAGACTAAATGAGCAAAAAGCAGTGTTGCCAACTACATGAATATTACGGATTTCTACGGATTTAAGCCTTGCACAGATAAACGGATAAGAATGGCAAAATAAGGTAAGTCTACGGACTTTAAAGAATTTGGCACGGAGTTTTCGTAGACTTTGCTGTTTTTTCACCAAATTATATGTCTAAATGAATTTGAATCTTAAAAATATGTACTTAATTGTACATAATTTGTTAAAACTTTACACTTATCAACACTTGGAATATTACACAAAAAACTTTTCAAGAAATGTAATTGTAAGGAAATGCAAATAAATGACTCACACTTTCAAAATTTTCGATTCAAATGTATGATCATAAAGCATTATTTATACATATATCTAAAGCACCCCATACACTTATTAACTTACCGACTAATTTCTACAGATCTATCAGAAATCTACTTGTGTGTGGCGCAGTATGTCAATTTATTTGGCAGTTGTCGTGTTGGTTGAAGAAAATTTTAAATATTTTGATTTTTTGTACGCAACTCATCAAGTTGACAACTCGATCAAATAGTGTGTGGAGAGTCGTCGACTCATATATAAGACACAGCCAAAAAAAAGAATTAAAATTGAATGCCAAATCATTATAATAGATTGTACTGTGTGTGGCCGAGTACAAACTCAGTTTCCAACTTAGTTGTTCGGTAAATTGATAAGTGTACGAGGACCAGCACTGTCATATGTTTTTTTGAAAATCCTGTATTTTTAGAGAAAATACTGCTCTTATAAAAGGACTAAAAACAAATATTTTAAAACTTTTTTACTATAACATTTTTAATATTTTTTCAAAAGTAATTTATAATTTTACAAAAATATCACTTTCTTATTAGGTATGTAATAAAATTAACAAAAATAGATTAAATAATAAGTTTTTAAAGCAATTCATTCGCAATGTTGAGATCATTGAACATATCGCACACTAAATACAAAATAGTCACAACTCAAAATTTGCAAATTGTTACTTTGTAATTTTAAACTATTTGTAGTGATCATATACATTGAATGTAGCACATCAAATAAATTTTTACTAGGGTCTGAAAATTTAAAAATTAACTAAAAACATTAAATAAACGACAATTTCCTCATCTTACCAGGTTTTGTTAAGTATTTGTCCATTTGTAATTTGCAAAAGACTAGCGAAAAGAAATTAACAAAAACGATGACAGCAACAATGACAGGAAAAGCGCTGCCACATGATCAAATTTTTGAAAGGATGTAAAAAGTAGTATCAACTTTATTTGCTACTTTTATATAAGTAATTACATATAATTTATAAACATAAAATTTTTATTTTTTTATTCAACGAAAATTAAAAAACTGGATTACAAAAAAATCTGCCCAAATCCTGGCAAAAATATGATCCTGTCTACCTGCTCAAAATACTGCCCAAAACATGATTAACTGCCCATATGGTAACGCTGAAGAGGACTTAAAAAATGTATTCACTTTATTATGATTTTCAAAGAGAATAAGTTCTGTAGAGTTTCCTTAAAAAATATCACTCTGAAAACTGGTTCCTCGAGATTGAGTTCTCCAATTTCAACATGCTATAATAGAAAATAAAGTGGCGGCCGTAGCATAGTAGTGAAGGTTCGTGGATTGTATGCAATAGAACCCAGGTTCAAATCCCATATGACACAGAAAGTTTTTCAATTGAATTAATTTTTCTGTTCGGCCGTCACCTTTCTGCAGACAATGGCAAACCTCAGAGAGTAAAAACTGTCATGAAAAGCTTCTTAAGAACATAAGCCGTTAGAAATTGGTATAAATCTTTGTAGGTCCAGTTCTCAGTCATTTGTGTTCAAACATTTCACAGCACGCACAACACAATTAATCATAAGAAGCTTGGACAAAGTTCTTTCAAGAGCTGAAATGGCCATTTCGTTTTTTTTTTATTTTATAATATTAAAAAAAAGGAATTGAAGCTAAATATACAAAACATAATCTATATGAGGAGAATAGGCTTCATCATAATTTATGGCCTTAGCTACTTAAAATTATTTTCTAGTTGCTGAACTCATCTCGGGGAACCAGTGTTTTTGAGTGGAAATTCTGATGACAACTTTATAGAATTTATTCTCTTTGTGATATCACAGAAAATTTTATTTTTGATTTGATTTTTTACAAATCATCTTTTACATATTTTCTTTTCCTTTTTTATTTTTTTTTTTTTTTTTGAAGAAAAACATAAAACTTGATTAATAAAAAGTGCGCTATTTTTTAATTTAAAAACATAAAAAACTGAAAGTGCCTTTGAAATGTATTTTAATGTTATTGTATTTGTAACGATTTCAAAAAATCGAATATTCCTTTGAATGAGCAGAAGTTATGCTTTATGTTGTTGTTTAATATATTTACTTTAAGTTATTTATATTATTTTTTTTTTTTTTTATTACTTTAATTAGTTTTTTTGAAAAAAAATACAAAAAATACAAAACAATTTTTAAAAACTATTTACGACTTTGAGTGATTTTATTAGCTGTTAGTTTTAAATTGAAAAAACAATTGTATAAATTTGCTTGCACGAATTTACTCGGATTATTTATGTCGCATTTCCCGATTTTTACTTTCTTCTGGTTGGCATCACTAGCACAAAACATAAAGAAAACAAGAAAAAATAGGACTTTATGAAAGCAAGCATATAAAGAAAAATTGAAATGTTTTGAAATGTGTTGCAATTCTCAGTAATGGTCACTGAGTTCTTGGTTAGTTTATTCTTATTTTTAAAACTGATAAGACAATGAAAAAGAATAAGTAGAAATCAAAAAACGAATATAAAATTAACGAAAACACAACAACTTGCAAACAAACAATGTATAATGCCATTGTTTCACGCTTAAAAATGTTTTCTGCTTTATATCAAAGCAGAAAAAAAAATCACATCGGATGCAGTTATTTCTCTAAAACATATTTGTTTTGCTTGGTGTGCTCGTTGTTTTTTTGCATTGATTTGGTTTTTTCTATTTGATCGTATCGAATGTATAGAGCATTTAGAAATAATGAGAAAGTGCATATCTTGTTGAGAGGCTAACAAATGCTGTAGAGTGAGCGCTTTTGAAGTGAATCTTTTATAGCCGCATATACAAAAATACGGCGAACTAGATGGGGTGTAAAACCAATGTAACGAAATGGTTCTTATGAAAACAACAACACAGCAATTTGCCGTACTGGTTGTATCAAACGAAAAAATTGCTTATTAAATATTTTTCACATTTTTGCTTCCACTGAGGATTGAACACAGAACGCCGTGATCCGTAGTTGGCTGTTCTGCTCACTGGGCTACGAAAGCAGTTTTAGTTTCGTAGCTCAAACTCATCCTAAATTAACAATCAGCTCTTCATTTCTTTCTTTTATGATTGAATTGAGTCTTAGCATGTATAGCAATTAAAACAATGCTCAAAAAGTATTGCCCGCTCTTAGTCAACTCTAGCTTCGATTCATGGTAAAGTAAAGAGGGTAGAGCCGAGTGTCAGAACTGTCAAACAAAAAAACGCAAAACAACACTGAGCGGACACTCAGTTTACCAAGTGCCGGAAAATAATTGCATTGGTTTTGACAATTCTGACACTGACAGAAAGCATGATCCGTACTATTACTGCGTACTCTCGCTCAATTTATGGTGCTGTTGCTAATTCCTTTGCATTAATTAAAGCAAGCAGAGGTTGTTTATGAATATGACAAAAAATATTCCTTGCCATTGGAAGGCGAAATTATTGATCTAAAGTTGAATAAATTGTTTTATTTCTATGTTGTTTGCTAAGTTTGCAAGTTAATAATATTTCAATTTAATATATGTATAGTTTTATTAGGAACCTTTTTTGCTTATTAGGCTAGGACGAAAAAAACAACAACAACACAACCGGGTTTTCTAAACTAACTAGTATTTCAATTAATTAAAATCGATAAGTTAAAATATTGCCAGCATATCTACCACTAGATGGCTGAAATTTTCCAGAAAATATCTTATATATATATTCCTGTTCCCTTTTTTCTGCATTGTTTAATTTTATTTAGTTGATACACACTTATTCATTTTTGTAATATGAGATGCTATTTGTTCCGTATATGACTCCAATGCAGTTATTGATCGTTTTTCGAAGTAAGCCTTGCATTGATTGATTTAGAAACAGCACATGCTGCAATATTAACGAATGCCACTTTGAATCTAAAATTCGTTTTATTCTTAGATCTGCAAATTTTCATATAAATACCATATCTTTCATATAATTCAAATGCAGTTGTTAATACACATTTATATCGAAATTAAAAAAAATCATATGCTGCGGTATTTAAGCACACGATCTGATGGTGACAAGTTCTTCCATTGCCAACTGAGCTACTGGACTACCTACACTGCTTTAAAAGAAATTAAAGAAACTTACTGAATAAGCCGGACTTGCAGAATATTTTTTAACATGTCTGACTTGTATTCCTATATAAAAGACTTGTAGAATATTCTGTAACTCATCTGCATTGCTTTCGTCAACATTAAAAAAAAAAACAAACAGAAAAAAGAAACAACGAAAACAGTAGAGCACGCGATAACCAATTTCTTGTCGAAAACTCTTTGACGCGTCCGGCTGGTGTTCGTTCCTTAAAAAATTTGTCGGAAATTCTTCAATCTTTCTGATTTGTGTTCGTTCATGTTTTCCCTACAAAGGCTTATATTTCGGGGTAATTTTTTCGTTAAATGTTACAATATATATCATTTTAAAAAAGTGTTGTATTAGTGGACTGCATGACTTATAAATCAAAGAATACAAATCGGAAATAATCTGATCCATAAAAACATGTAAAATAAAATCAAAGAACATGACGTGTTATGTGTTTGCTTATGCTTTAAAGAAGAAAGAAAATTGAGAACAAGACAATAAAATGCTCGATGCACTTTATCGTATCAAACACATTCATGCAGCCCTTTAATATAGTATATATAAAATATTTTTTATTTTAAGATGTGTGAAAATAATATTGTCCGTACAAAATATATAAAATAGTAATATCAATAAAGTCAAATTTTGCAAAGCGGTCTTTTTTACCTGCCCCAGTCTTTATCTGTGGGCCAATATCTCTTTGAGTGGAATTGACTCGCCGAAATCGAGACGTAAGGTAAAATTTTTTTATAAGCCATTAAATATATAATAAGATAGAGTTTGGTATACAAGTTTCTGCCCAAATATTTGAATTGTTGAAATTTAGCCCCTATGTAATAGGTGACCATCAAGTAGAGATCAGCTGTGTGAAGTATTTTTGTGACGTTTTAAAAACATTGATTCTTTGAGTCGTTCTGATATATCGATATACTCGTTCCAGTGATCAAATTTTTTTGAGATTTGATCAACTCTGGAGTTTTACGGGTGAAACATTAAGCAGGTACCTTAATTATTTTATCATATCATTCATGTTTTATACCTCAAGTTAAAATGAGTCAAAATCGTAAAGATTACATTAAATTTTCAACATATAATCGCGGAAATTCAAAACTTTAAAAGTTTTACAATTCTTGAGTGATCTTTTTCTAATATTTAATTTTTTATTTTTCATTTCGATTTTAGTTAAGTTATTTACGTTTAGAAAAACATATCCATTAAATCACACTGAAATTGATTCACAGCCATTAGTTTCACTATTTCAATTACAGTTCGTCTAGTTTAGCTGGCTTGTGAAGGACTTGTGAGTTCGGAGGTGAGCAGCAGGAGCAGGACCAACAACAGTGCTGCCACATTTTTCAGCTACGTGAGCTTTTATCAAATGGAATTTTAACTCATTTTACGAATACACATCGCACAATAGACACACCCATGTACACTAAGCCAAATTCGATTCTTAGCCATTCAGTTGCCGAATTGAATTTATGCACCTGGCAACAGAGTAAAGAACACACATCAACAAATACATGCAGTACCCTATAGGAACAAACCAACTTGTTTTTAAAAACAACTAATTAAAAAACTAGTTTAAAATAAACTAGTATATGAACTACTTTGAATTATATTAGGGTGGCATTCACTTCAATTCCAAATAGTTTTTATTGCATTATATATGAAATATTTATAATACTACTTAAAACCAAGTGATTGATAAACTACTTTGAATTATATTAAGGCGGCAACTACTCTGATTTGTACATGTTTTAATTGCAAATTTTTATTAGATTACAAGTTTATATATATTTAACCATGTTATTTCATCAAATATTATTAACTTTAGGCCATCAGTAAAAGTTTTCAATTGGTTATTTAAAAGCAATTAAAAAAATAATTTAAATGTAACTAATTTAACAAGTAGTTTCAAATATAAGCAGACGAAAGACAATTGACTTATTTAGCGGACATCACCATACAAAATATGTTAGTTCATTCTATGGAAAAAAGTCAGAATTTCAACTAGTTGTGCTTGACAAAAAACTACTTTATCAACAACTTTTATATTAGTTGATTTTCCTACAGGGTATGTACACACACGCAAACATGCAAATATGTACTAATACAGATGATGCCCGGCCACGTTCAGTTTAAATGTCAATTGTCAGTCGACCACACACATACACAGAGACAATGCGACTTAGCTCCCAGCAAAGTTTAGAATGGATTCATGCAATCCTTCAGATCAATTGAATTGGATTAAATGGAAGGCATGACGCTACGCGAGTCTTTCCTTCGGCATTCGTGCGTTTTCAGAAGCATGTGAGCAACTATGAGCTGCAGTACGTACGAAAGTAGCCAAGAGGTTACTTACTTGGTTGGAATGGTGGTAGGAAGGTGGTGATGGGTTGAGTCCATAGGCTGTGGCAGTGTAGCTCAATGAAATCATTCGTCTGAAATTGGTGGCTAAAAAGCCTTTTGAATATTCATTTCTATGATACTGCAGTATAATGATATGCAAATCGAGCTAATAGCCATCTTTATTGGACTTGCTAATGCGTTTGGCTTTCATTAGAGTCGAATTTGATTGCAAAGAAAGTCATAGTGATTGGTTGACATAAGTTCTCTGTGGTTTAGTGGAGATATATAAGTAAGATGTGAGGAATCTGAAAAACATGCAAAAGGTACAGTCAATACTATGGTTGGTTCTATAAAAATAAGATGTTTTTACTATCAGCTATATTACTCTTGTTTCACAACTCACGCTGCTTTGTGAGAATACCAAAAGGTCAATTTAATTATGAACAGTTTTTGTCCAATCTCATCATCATATTTTGCAGGTATGTTGAATAAATTCACTTCCGTTCCATATAAAAAAAATGTAGCTTCTATAAGTCTAAAGATTTTCAATATATTTAAATGTTCAATCTGATTCAATCAGATTCAATTCAATCTGATCCAATTTTCTTCATTGGTTGTGTCGGATAATATTTACTACAGTCAATTCTTTAAAGACAGTTAACGCATTTTTATGTTCAGAGTTGTATGGAAAATGGCACGCCTAATTATTTAATTTCGTTCCCAATTTGAAAACGCCTCCCTTTTTTCATGTCGAACATAGCTGTTAAATTGCGATTACGATTAGTACCTAATCAATTAGATTATACTTAAAACAGATAATATTAAATTGTAATAAGTATATGATCCTTCAAGGAGAAGTTTCTGATTAGTAATTGATGATGATTACAAATAATTACGATTAGTAATCATTATTTAACAGATATGATTCCGAACTTTCGCATTCTAAAAACTCGCAGTTGTGCTACTGTAGTTGTTCAATCCCAACTATATTTCTTGAAGTTGTTATGTCTGATAGTTTTAACTCCTTAATTTAATGTAAAAATTACGCCTACTTTCAACGGTTAGCTTACACATTTTGCTTCACAGAAAAAAAAAAACCATTATTTGAACAATTTAACAGTGCACCCCTAATGTATACTTATTACTAATTTCTGAGTAAAAATGTTTGTAAAATATTTTTAGATAGACAAATTGTTTCAGTTTCGTCAAATCATAGTTCAGCTCGGGAATGTTACCGTGCACTACGTCCATTTTACGCTCGACATAATCATATGAGCGAATAATTCAAAACTTTCACACCACATATACTCTAAATGATAATACGCATCCGCACAGACGTCGTTCAGTGCGCATCGATGAACTAATTGCTGCTGAAGAACATAGTATTGATGAGGGCCCAAATGAGCCGATTCAAAATTGCGCGCAACAATTGGATATAAAAACTATATCCAATCTATAATCTACAATCAAAATATATAATCTAATATCTATATAGATATAGATATATGTAGATATAGATATAGATATAGATATAGATATAGATATAGATATAGATATAGATATAGATATAGATATAGATATAGATATAGATATAGATATAGATATAGATATAGATATAGATATAGATATAGATATAGATATAGATATAGATATAGATATAGATATAGATATAGATATAGATATAGATATAGATATAGATATAGATATAGATATAGATATAGATATAGATATAGATATAGATATAGATATAGATATAGATATAGATATAGATATAGATATAGATATAGATATAGATATAGATATAGATATAGATATAGATATAGATATAGATATAGATATAGATATAGATATAGATATAGATATAGATATAGATATAGATATAGATATAGATATAGATATAGATATAGATATAGATATAGATATAGATATAGATATAGATATAGATATAGATATAGATATAGATATAGATATAGATATAGATATAGATATAGATATAGATATAGATATAGATATAGATATAGATATAGATATAGATATAGATATAGATATAGATATAGATATAGATATAGATATAGATATAGATATAGATATAGATATAGATATAGATATAGATATAGATATAGATATAGATATAGATATAGATATAGATATAGATATAGATATAGATATAGATATAGATATAGATATAGATATAGATATAGATATAGATATAGATATAGATATAGATATAGATATAGATATAGATATAGATATAGATATAGATATAGATATAGATATAGATATAGATATAGATATAGATATAGATATAGATATAGATATAGATATAGATATAGATATAGATATAGATATAGATATAGATATAGATATAGATATAGATATAGATATAGATATAGATATAGATATAGATATAGATATAGATATAGATACAGATTGGAAGTAAAACCAGCATTGTCTTACTCTATATTTTGTTTAGTAATGACGCTTATTTTTTGGCTCAATGGGAATGCGAAAAAGCAAAACTGCCGCATTTGGAAAAACTGCCACAGAAAACCCACAAGAGATTCTCAAAACACCATTACATTATTGGTTCTAACTTGTTTTAAAATGAGGCCTTCGGGAACGTTAGCAACAACGGCGAGTGCAATGGAGCCATTCCTATCAATTATATCCTTTTCCAATTGAATTTAATGTTTATTGCAGATATGTTTTTCAACAAGATGGCGCCACATGCCATACAACACGTCAAACAATCGACCTACTGAAGGAAACATTTAGCGAACACGTTCTTTCCCAAAATATGCCAGTCAATTGGCAATCAAGATCGTGCGATATAATGCCTTTTGATTAATATCTCCGGGGTTACGTGAAGTCATTGGTTTATGCGAACAAGCGAGCGACCTTGGACGTATTGAAAGACAGCATTGTGCGAATCATTACCGAGATCACATTCATATTTATGCTTCTATTAATGGCATAATAAAATCCATTTTCAGTTTAATATTATGTAATCTTTTTTTTTTAAAGCTCCACACCTCTAAAAAACACCCCTCAGCATTTGTTCACATATCCCATCCATTATAAATGCTTTAAGAGACGCCTTTCTGACATGACGACATAAAAACGAAGCAGAGCATTAGGCTGTCAAGCTATCAAACAGTATACCTGCTATAAAACCTACGCAAAATTCAAAGCATTTCAGGGGTTGAAGGAATGTTGAATTTATTTTACGATATGAGTAGGAGAGCTATAACTATAAATTAGTTTCTTATGAAGTGAGTATGTTATTATTTATCCTGATTAACTTTCTAGAAATATCATCACATGTTCCCTTAAGATATCATTAAAACATTCAAAGGTTAGATGTCCTTCACATTGCGTCACTTAAATATCAAAGGTGAATAATAAACAAAACTGCCCCAATGAAATGTGTTTTTTATTTCAATTGTGTGGTGTTTGTAAAGATTTTTAAATTTTCATTAGTTGTGATTTGTTGCTATTCAATATCTTAAGAATCGGTGTTTATTTACATTCAGCATCTAAAGAATCTGTGTTTATTTACATTCATTCAATCTTCAATACACCTAATGTTGTCATTTGTGAATTCGAGAAACAGTCAAACATAGCATCTCGTGTTTGAGCCATCACGTCGTATTTAAGTCGTTTATTGCATACTAGCTGAATACCCGGCTTTACGCGGAAATTGATATAAATAATTTTTAAATTCATTCGTCGATTTTAAAAAACTTTTCACAAACTTTAGAAGGAACTTTGTGTGCATCTTTCAAACCGGTAACTTCGGCAAAATGAGCAAAATGGAGCTTCAACATCTGAAAATTATGAGAAAGTTAGGGGAATCGTGATTTGTGTGTGCGTGCCATCACTTGCAAAAGTATATTTTCAAATTTTATATTTTATTCGGTAGATTGAAAACATCAGAGCAATAACGAATTTTTGGCAATCATTTATGTGAATTTTCTCATGCATAAATGCTCTCCTTTGACTTCGTGTCTTAATGTTACTGTAGCGTGCAGTGTGTTCAAGCTACTAAACTTTTGGACACAAAGATAATAGGTAGGAGGGGGTAGGCGGGTGCTCGAAGTAGGGAATTTTAAATAGAAAAAGTTTTGTTAAAGTAAATAATTTTTTTTTTTTTTTTTTTTTTTTGTTAAACTGAAACCACTTTAGTTTTTAGCAATTCTTAAAAAAATTAATTTTTAAGAATTACACTCGAGAACGTTATGCCAAGTAATTTCATGAAGCAACAGGCTGCCACAACAACAATGTTCTTTACAGAACTACCACCAGCAGACTAGACAGCTGTCTCGTCGGTCGCTACACCAACTCATCAGTAATCTTCTGTGACCTTCTGCTAAAACCTAAGCGGAATTGCAGTTGTGTGCTTTCCAATTTAAAAAGCAATGTTTTTCTACTTCTTTGCACAAAGCAAAGGTTAAAAAAATTGAATACATGAATTCTGCAAAGACTTGTTGTTGCGCTCTTTGTTTACTTTTTTGAGATTTTCAAAGTTAATGGACTGCATAACCCACAGAAGATTACTGATGAGTTGGTGTAGCGACCAACGAAACAGCTGAGCTGTCTAGTCTGCTGGTGGTTGTTCTGTAAAGAACATTGTTATTGTGGCAACCTGTTGCTTCATGAAATTGCTTTGCATAAAGCTCTCGAGTGTAATTCTTAAAAATTAATTTTTTTAAGAATTGCTAAAAACTAAATATAAATTAAAAAATGCCACAATGTATTTTTCATGTGAAACCACTTTTGTCAATCAGGAAAAGAGGAGTTAAAAATGCAATTTTAAATTGAAATTATTTTTGCAACAAAAACTTTTGCGCCAATTTTTAAGAAAACATTTAATATTATGGACCTTTCTTGGAAAAAAACATAAAATAGGAATGCTTAACTAACTTGCTATTATTATTTTTATAAAGTACTTTTATTTACGTTTTAGACAAAAAGGAATTGAGTTAAATGTATTAAAAAACATCAGAGTAACTTGCATCGAAAGTCAAGACTTTAAATTTCTGGTCGTCTTGTTCTTCACATAAAAAAATTTCCTGGAACCCGATCGCAGCGCCATCTAGCGGGTCCGATTATAATTATGAACCATCCAGGGACCCACTGAAACACACAAAAAAATTTCATCAAAATCGGTGCAACCGTTTAGGAACAGTTTAATAAGATACACATGAACATATTGTGCAACAGCACCCTCTAGTTTTCGAGACAGACCAAAAAAAAAAAAAATAGCGACAGAACCATCGCCGTACACGAAAATCCTTTTAGAAAAATTTTCATCCAAATCGGATGAGCAGTTTTCTACTTTTCCACGATTTCTTAAGAGATTTGTATTGCAGTGCTCTCTGGTGTTCAAGATAGCGTATCAGAAAACCCCTATTTACCTATTTTCATACAAATACCATCGGGTGTTCAAGATAGAACAGAGTAAATAAGTCATAAGAACTCACTGTATCTAAAAACCTCTACATACAAAATTTTATGCAAATCGGATGAACGGTTTCGGAGATAAACTATAAAATTAATGCCTGGATCCCGATCGCAACGCCACCTACCGGGTCCAACCTTTTTTATTGGATAAAAAGTAGCCTATATGTTAACCGGGGATATCAGAAACCTAGATGTCAAGTTTAATTTAAATCCATCCAATGGATTTCGCGTGATGCTTTAACAGAGACAGACAGAAAGACAGACAAAAATTTTAAAAAATGCGATTTTCGGACTCGTCGTCATTCAAAATGACCAACGCAAAAAGAATTTCAAAAAAATATTTCACGTACAGATTTTTTTTTCTACAAATGTTTCTTCAAGTATTGAAAAAAAAATTCCAAGTATAAAGATGAAAATTTAAGTGAAAAAATATTGGAGAAATGCTACTGAAAGGAAATTTGGATGTAAGCGATATATCATCTTTTTTTAATATACGTCCTTCGTCAGTGCTGAAGTGGAAAGAAGTATTTCGATATATACGGCAATACCGACAATAAATGGTTGTTTTATTTTGATAATCTTAAAATGAAGTCGCAAGAAATTTAATAATAAGCAATTAAAAATATATCATTAATTTAAAATTTAGTGCATTTTTATGTGTTTTTTAGGGAATTTTTAATGCATTTTTAGGGCATTATGTCATTTTTTTCCGGTGATTTTTGGGTGTTGAAAAAAAAAAACGAAATGGCGAAATGGCCTTTTCAGCCCTTGAAAGGACTTTGACCGAGCTTCTTATGATCAATTGTGTTGTGCGTGTTGTGAAATGTTTGAACACAAGTGATCAAGAACTGGACCTACACGTTTTATGCCGACTCCGAACGGCTTATGTTCTCAAGAAATTCCCCACAATTCACCAAAACCTCCAAGCACTGGTGGATTGCCAACTGGTCAAAATATTTGCACTGAATGCGAGCGACTAATTACGTAAGTCAAATTTAAACAAGACAATAAACTTTTATTATAACGTAGAACTCTTGGAAACATAAATCTAACCCTCACCAAACTTATTAACCAATTTTAAATTTACAAAATTATCCCCATTAGATTGAACTGTTTATGTCCAATCATTTTGCATATCACAAAATGTATTCAAGGTTCCATTAACCTAAAAATATCGAAATTTTTCTTTACATAGGCAATTATTTAAGGACGAGAAATTAGTTCAGTGCAATAAAATAGCTCGAATTCGTACTATTCCTCGTCGTTGTCTGAGTCACAGTTTGAGATAGCTTGTAGGTTCTAATACTGATGATTAGGTGAACATTTCAAATCAAGTTCTTGTCTTAGGTTTATGTTTTTCATTGCTTTTCCCGGTCTATAATAAGAAATCTGTTCATTTGAAAGGCCTTTGTAAATCCATCATTATAGTTTACAACAACGAGTTAAATAAGCAAATATTTATTTATAAAATGTATATTAAATCCCACAGACAGACGGATACATGAAATTCAACTTAGGTGGTGATAGTGATCAAAAATATATGCACTTTAATATACCTGCCACGCCTCCTTACTGGCGTTACAAACGGAAAGTTAATTTGCCCCTTACGCAGTATTCAAATTTCATATAATTAATAAGAGATCATTTTATTTTACAAAAGTGCTTCTTTGAACGTTTCGGTTTTCAGAAAGTTTCGAAATTGGCCGAAAACGAATATTTGATCAGGCACAACATACAACCGGCATTAGTGCAATCTCATCAAATGTCTAATATTTGATCTTATATTAGCTCTCTCCGGTCAATGTGAGAAACATTGTAGAAAAATAATACTATAACTATTTTTCTGAGAACGTTCATTCGCGGTTTATAGTGCTAAAAACATGGAGTGGGAAAATTCTTCTTCTAAAATTTTACAAATGTTCAGTGACTCTGGTTTGAAATATGATTTGAGCAAAATAATTTATAGAAATAAAAATATATTTCAAAAGTTAAGACGACAACTTGTCAGGTAAGTTCTTTAAAAGAATTTGAAAATGTGAAACTGTGTGTGTGAAACTTTTAAAAGAATGGTTGCATTCTAGAATGCTCAATTATTTAGAAAATCACAAATGGATGTGTTAATCCCACTTCTGGAATTAAATGCAGTCATTCCTCATTAAAACCTTCTTAAAAATATCTCACATTAGATTTCTACAGAGGAAACAAGAATTTTAAAAAATTTTGATTCTTCATCATTTTTGGGTATTATTTAGTTTAATTTTTACGATATGAATGCTCTTTTTATGCTCTTGACCTCTTTGGTGAAAAATGTGCACATAATAAATCCATTAAATGGCCATCAACATTTTATGGCCATAAAAAATGGGACATTAATGAGACATTTTTTCCACCACAAATGTGACGCGGAAAATTACCATTTTGATGTTGACCTCATCTAAAAAAAACTCAAACAAAATTCATTGAAGGTAAACCTACAACTTAGAGAGCACAGATATGGTATTTTCTGCTCCTGCCTCTTATTTTGACTCGATAACTCTCCCACTCCAGGTCAGGATCAGCCCGAGTCCACTGCCGGCGAGCAAGATCGTCAGCCACGACCGGATTCAGTGGGTCCTAGGGGAACACACGACGCAGGATGACATGTTTCCGATCACCAGTAGGTACGAACCATTGCTTCGGAATGACATCAGCATTGCCGTTTTGGTAAAATATTATCAACTTTGGTAAAAATTTTTTGACTTGACAGAATGGTAAATTTTTTTATCGTTTTGGTAATATTTTTAAAGCTTCAAAAAAAAATTAAAAAACCTCAAAATTTAGTAAAAATATCTGTTTTCAAATTAGTCATTATAAATACTCTTTCAAATAATTAGACACGTTTTAAAAAGTTTATGCAAATGATTTGAATGTACTGAGATTTTAGACAATTAATACTGATTAATTATTAGTTTAACTTTTCTAGCTCCTATTAATCTTCAATAAAAAAGCCGCAAGCTTTTTAAGTATTATTACACTGCGTTTCACACATTCTGTCCTATGAACCTAATATACCTTTTCGAAAAGTGGGGGAAAAATTAAATTACACTTATATCGTCGTTTTACATGTACACGTCAGCATATTTATTTTTTAAGTTGTAATTTCCTCACGGTGAGATGACTCATTAATTTTTTGGAAAAAAACTAGGAGTTGTTGGTATTTCATGAACCTTTATTTCAAAATGTATAATGGTACGATGGATCTAAAATTGCTATCGTTTTTTGCACCGATTTCGGTTGGTTAAAAGATATTGATGTAATTTTGCAATCCTTTTTATGTGTTCTATAGTTCTCAGCTTTTTCCGCCAACGAAACATTTGAAAAAATAAATCAAAGTAACTCAAAATTAATTTAGTTCATAATGGGTCATACTCATATTGTGAGTATTTAATATTGTGAAAAAATTTTTTGAAAAAAATTGATAAAAAAATTAAAAAAACTTAACTGGTGCAAAAAAAAACACCAAATGCATTTCTGAAGTCACAGCATTAAGTATTTAAGTATTAACAAAATTAATTAATAAAAAGAAATCGGGTTTTTAACCAACCCAGCAGAAAAACGATATTTGGAACCAGCATGCCATTATACTTTCAGAAATGAAGTTCCATCAAATTCCAACAACTCCAATTTTTTTCCCAAGAAATGTATTGAACTATCTCACTGTGGGGCATCACAGAACTTAAAACGTAAAAATATATAAATTCTGACGTGTACATGAAAAAACGAAACAAGCGTATTTTTATTTTTCCCCCCTTTCCGAAACGATATATTTGGTTCATAGGACAGAACAAAAGTAATTTTTGTAACGCAGTGTTATTATTATTATTTTATGTTCTGTTTGAAAAACAAAGTCAAATTAACCTAATATGTATTAATGTATTATGTATTATGTTTTCAATAGTACTGTTTAATATTGCGATTTTTGCTTTGTTTTAAACTTTTTGTTTAATAAATTAATTGATGTATTAGAGTTAAATAAAAATTAATAAAAAAATTGATATATACCACCTTGTTCAAAAAGAAAGGTTCATTTATTGAAGAAAATTAAAGTACAAGTTTATTAATCCAAATTAACATTGTCGCCTTCAAAGTAGTCCCCGTCGGCTGCAACGCACTTATGACAGCGCTTGATCCAGTCACGGAAACCTTTCTGGAACACGGTTTCTGGTATGGCCTTCAGAGCGTTCACCAATTTTTCCATGACCTCTTCTTTGCTGGTGAAACGCGTTCCTCGATGCGGTTTTTTGACTCGATCGAACAGGAAAAAATCACACGGTGCCAGGTCAGGTGAATTTGCCGGCTGCTGAATGGTTATCGTGTTGTTTTTGGCCAAAAAGTCACGAATAAGATGAGCATTGTGCGATGGTGCATTATCGTGGTGCAAAATCTATGATTTGTTTTGCCACAACTGCGGTCTTTTTTGGCGAATTGCTTCACGTAAATGTCTCATAACGCCCACATAATACTGTTTATTGACCGTTTGACCATCTGGCAAAAATTCATGGTTGTAGTCCACGAAAACAGTGAGCATCGCCTTCTTTTTTTGTTTGAAAAAAAGTCTCTGTTCGTCTGGCGACCGCCATTCACTCGCCTGATGCCTGGTTTGCATGTCATACTCGTATACCCATGTCACATCACCAGTAATGATGGATTCGATAAATGAGTCGTCGTTTTCGACCATTTCCAGCATGTCTTTCGCGATAGCAACTCGGTCTCGCAACTTCGCAACGACACGTCCCAAGCCCAATTCATTCTTCAAAATGTTCTGAACGGATCCAATTGAAATGCCGACGTCTTCTGCTATCTCTCTAATAGTCAATTTGCGATTTTTGACCAACATTTCTTTGATTTTTAAAACGTTTTCTTCGGTAGTCAAACACGATGGCCGCCCGTTACGAGGGCCGTCTTCTACTTCATATTGGCCACTCACAAATCGGTTAAACCACTTGTTTGCCTTCTGATATGATAGAGCAGAGTCACCGTAATATTTCACCAACATTCTACGCGTATCGGCGCAGTTGAAACCATTTTTCACACAAAATTTGATACAAACTCGTTGCTCAATTTTTTCATCCATCTTAAAAATCGAAGACATGAAAAAAGTTGTTGTAAACAAAACACTGTCACTTTACCAAATGTCAACGATAGACGCTGATCTTTGGCAGCCTTGCCATAGACACATGTGGCAACCTATAAAAAAAAAACATTTTCGAATCGGACAGTTAAGTCCGGTTCACAGTGTGAATGAACCTTTCTTTTTGAACAAGGTGTTATATACTTTAACATAAAAAAAAATTCCCGCTGTTTGGTAAATTTTTTTTTCATTTTGGTAAATTTTTGGAGGTAATTTGGTAGAAATAAATTTTCGAGAGTGGCAACCCTGGATGACATTCATGGACAACCAAAGGCTCGAGGTTGTCTACCTGGCTACCGAAACTCCACCACGTAGTATTTTTTCACACGCATCTCAGTTTTTCCTGAGCCTTTTCCATCTTGAATCTGAAATGTAATGATTGATGATCTGGTACAATCCAAAATGTCAGAAAAAAATTAACTCACCTGAAAAAGTAGTTTCTGAAAGAAAAGTTCTGAATTCAATATTGAGTATGTATTTGTAGCAGAATATTTGTAATTAGTTCAGAAAAATTTAATATTGAATAATACATTTCAGTTAAAAAAAGGCGTTTCTGGAAATTTAGAAATGTTCAGTTATCACTTTTGTGTACTCGATATACAGTGGGTGGCCCAATAATAAGGGCAACCTTATATATGTTCAAAATTCAAAATTGCATTTTTAACTACCTTTCATTTAGTTTTTTTTTTTTTTTTTTGTAGAATTTTTCGTTATTTCGTCACGTAGCCAAATTGATTTCCAATACAACAAAATAAAAAACTGAAGTAAACAATATCAACCCGTTCAAAAGTTACAGAATTTTGATCATCCAGGGAGCACTTCCCGGCACTGTGCGTCGCAGCGAAATTTTCGGTGCTTTTGCTATTCTGCTGAAAGCGATTTAAGCCCGCTCTTAAATATTTGTTGAAATTTGCTGTCGAAATTAATCAAATTTTTATCGAATTTTCAGTTGTTGTCTAATATAATACCTTTTTTTCTCATTTTATAAAAATAAACAGTAATCGCTTAATTTTTAACAACAAGCTATGCTAAATTTAAAAATATGTCAAAAAATATTTAAATTGCACCACAAACGTGTGTAATGGTGAAACCAAAATATGTTAAAATTTCAAGTAACACAGAAATTGTCAACTTTTAAACAAGAAATTATGCAAACTTAAAATATAAACAATAAGTGTTTCAATTCCAACACAAAAATTTGAAGTTTGAGCACAAAATGTGTGTGCATTGACTTTTATTTTCGTTCATATTAATATTTATCGAGCGTGTATCAGTGCGTGCTTAGTTCAGTTTAAGCGTTAAATTAGTCATTTATCTGAAGTTGAATAATATTTATATATAAGTTTAATATAATAAGTACAATTCTCTTCCTCGAAACAGTGCGTAAACAACAGCTTAGCCAACGGTTTGCGCTTTGTTGAAGCTTTAGAAGCGTATCAACAATCACTAGCTGTGGAGCCCTGCTTTAAGGCCTCTGTCCACTAACGGCTTGTAACGAAACGAGACGGAACTACTATATAAATAGCCATATAACCAAATACTCGAAAGAATACTTTAAGACTCTTTAATGATGAAGATATCGATCCAGGTTACGGTTTTCTGTGAAAATTATCTATTTTTATTTGTATTATTTACTTATTAAATTAATGACTATGTTAAAAAATTTTTGGAGAAATTAACTATATTATTTTTTTATGCATATTTTTGACTTTAGCAATCAATGCACAAGCCTTTTTTCTAAAGTGGGATCGGACCTCTATGTATGAAATAAAATTTTTGATTCTGAGCTGATCGTTTACACACTTTAGGACACTTAACTATTTCTGTGACAAATAAAAAAATTCACTGCTTGGTTAAATCAGTGAAGACAAAAAACAAAAAAAAAAAAATGGAAAAATTTAAATTTCATTTTTACATATTATTTTTATTTGAATCCGACAAAGAAATTCCAACAGAACAGACTATTTTGTCCCACAAATTTTTACAAAATTCAACAGGTGGCAATATGAACTCCGAGTTTGACAGAACATGGATATCAATTTCTCGGAATTCAACTCTAATGTGTCTTATATCATGGTATGTACTAGACATCTGCACGAATACATCCGAACGCCTCTTCAAAACATTTGCTTGAAACACGTATACATACACTCTATCATTGTCAACAACCAACTAAGAGTGAGTATACTAGAAAACAAAAGTTAAACATACAAGTACTGTACTCAAAACCGAAATGTTGTCAATATGAAATTTTCTCGCGTACTTGTGCTCGTATACCAAGTACATGCATATAAGTTAGATTAAATAAAAGAATGTAAAAACAATTCATACAAACCTTAAAAAGAATAAAATTTAATTTTTTAAACTGCAATACTTTCAAAAGAAAGTGAATAAAATAAACTCAATATAAAATTGACCTTTTTAGACATGATTTTTTAACTTGATCTTCATATCTATTTCGAGCTGTACAGCAAAATCTACTTGGTGTACTAGCTATGTTTTGAAAAGACAAAGTTGTCTGCATGAACAATAGCTATGCAACCAACCCAAAGATGTGTACACACTCTGTTAAGATCCAACCGGGTGTTGTACACTACTCGCTTCAGCCTGTGTTAGATTTGAAAGTACTGTACACAAATTTGAAAGATACGATACTGTAAAATGTGGTAGAGTACGAAAGTGTGCACTTTGCTGCAGGCAAAACAAATGTATTCATGCAGATGTCTAGTATGTACTGGGTGTAAAAACAGTTGCAGTCTATCGCTGCAGATCTCAGGTCGGTAATGTGTTGCCGACGATTATCGTCGTAAAATTCATAAAAATATTTAGAGTGTAGTGTCCGCCAAAGTTTAAACTGGGTTTGTTATTTTAAATCGAAGGTATAAAAGTTCCATATTTTGCGGGGAAGAGGGAAGAGGAATGGGGGTCAGAACCACTGAACTTTCCCCTGAATACGTCTCTGATCAACAGTATCGAATGCTTTTGTTAAATCTACAAAAAGAGCACCACAGACTAGCTTACTGTGTAAACCTATTTATAAATACTAACAGTACGTTCAAAAAGTTCATAGGATGACACATAGATGGCGTTACTAGATTTTTTTCCATATGATTTTTATTTAGTACCAACCTTCAAACGATACGTATAAAAGTTTGACAACAATCTGACAATTGATTCGTGAGTTATAGCATTTTGTGTGGAACTATTGTTATTGAAAAAAAAAAAATGGAAAAAAGTGAATTTCGAGTTTTGATAAAGCATTGCTTTTTGATGAAAAAAATTCAGTCGCAACCAAACAATGGCTTGATAAACATTATCCGGACTCTACTCCATCGAGACAAGTGGTAGAAGTGGTAGTGGATTGCTGAATTTAAACATGGTCGTACCAGCACAAATGATGCAGAGCACAGTGGACGCCCAAATCAGACTGTTATTCCACAAACTTCAAAAAAATACACAAATTGGTTATAAACAATCGCAAATTGCAGGTGTACGAGCATTGTAAAGATATCAGATGGTATTGTTTTTACCATTTTACACGAACATTTGGGTATGCGAAAGCTCTGTGCAAAGTGGGTGTCGCGTGAACTCACAGTCGACCAAAAACAACAACGAATTGAAGCTTCAGAGAAGTGTTTGGTGCTGTTAAACCGCAATAAAATCGAATTCTATCTTCGATATGTGACAATGGATGCAACATGGCTTCACTATTACACACCAGAATTCAAAAGATAGTCAGCTGAGTGGACAGCAGTCAACGAACCGAATCCAAAGCGAGCAAAGCGAGCCAACAGTCGGCTTGTAAGGTGACGGCGTCTGTAGTTTGGGATGCGAAAGGAATAATATTCATCGACTATCTCCAAAATTCAACCACCATCAACAGCGACTATTACTGTGCACTTTTGGATCGATTGAAGGCAGAAATCGATTGAAGGCACCGTGTCACAAATTGGTAAAAACTGTGGCAAAATTGTATGAATTGGGCTTCAAATTGCTTACCCACCCACAGTATTCTCCAGATTTAGCCCCCAATTCAAGTCCAATGATGAAGTAATCGCCTGAAACTGAGGCCTATTTTGACGAGAAAGAGAAATCATACTATACTGTTGAAAAATATAATTGAGTTTTATTAAAATTTTGTTTCTTTCTTACTTATCCTACGGTCTTATTAAATGACCTGTTACAATAGAAAAAGTAAGAAGATCGTCCTCAATAGATTAATCTTCTCCGAAACCATACTGACAATTATTGAAAAAATTCGATTTCGATAAAAACTTAAACAATCTGCATTTTAAAGCTTTTTCAAAAAAATTTTGATAACACGGGCAGCGTTCTTATTGTTGACTGTTAATTTACTGATGTTGCTTACTTTCTCTGCTTGCAGTTTTTTTTTTTATTTTTAGTCATAGTAGTTATTAATTACTTTCAACAAGTAGAAGCCTTTTTGTTTGTAAATTTATGTATTTTGTAAATATGTGTGTGTGCTTATGTGTTATTTTTCTTCATTGTTGCTTTATTAATTTGTTTTGTTTGTTGTGTAGAAAGTGCCTAACGTTGAGCTACCTTTAGAGTTATTTTTTTTTTTCCTTTTCTCTTAATCATCCTCCAATAGACATTATTTTTTTGCTTTTATTTATTCTCATGTTCAGAACTTTATTACAGCTTATGTTTTGTTTGTTGCTATGCGCTCATTCCAAATTGCTTAATACAAGTATCGTAGCCAAGTTTTGCCCAAAAAAGAGCATTTACAATTGATAGTAATATTATTATTAATGCCTTAATTTATTGTTCCCTGAATGTCTATTCTTAAAGCAATTACGTTGTTTGTTGTACACAGTCGTGTTTATGATTTCTTTTTTTTACTTTTGGCCCTTCTGACACCATCGATTAACCTTAATATGAGGTGTCTTAATGGGTAATATATATTGCCGGTATTGTTTAGACTTTTGTTGTATTCAAGAGCTGAAAATTCTGGTGATGAAATCCTAAGTTAATTGTTTGTAAAACAAATTGATTGGGTTAATAAATGGAAACTGAAATACGAATTAATAATGACTCAAAATGAAATATGGTATTGTCCATATAAAAACTATTTTTGTAGTTGCTCGCGGTAAAATCGTTCCAATATTTAACAATTTATTGTTATTCAAAATGCACATGACATTGATGCTGTTTTAAAAAAAGACTGTGGCGATCGTGACCGAACGGTTAAGGGCGTGGACCGTATGCCAAAGATACACGGTAGATTCAGAGACCCCCATAAGATGCAGAAAGAATTAAAAAATTATATTTTCAAATTATAATTTTCAATACAAATTTAAAAAAGAATCACTTCAACAACGAAAAATTGTTTGGCCAAAGGAAAGTTTAACTTTGCTCATTATATGCGAATTCACGATTAGGAGTTTTTATATGAAAATCTCTGATATCCGAAAAAGAAAATATACATATCGCTGAGTTAATATAGAAAAGTTCTATCTAGAAAGGTCCTAACTCGATAGGAGAAGGAAAAAAACTGTATAAAAGTGTGCGTGTCAGCTCCGACGCGCGACTGGAGTTTATTCCTCTAGATCGACTACCTTGGAATTTGAGATGTATATTACAGGTAAGGGGATTGAATAAAGGCATCTCCTATATTATCAAAAGGATTAGATACTTTTTAAATTTTAAAATATATATATTACATATATTACATAAATTTATGATTATTAAATACTGTAATATTAGGTTTGTGATAATCGTGAACACATTGCATCAATGGTCGTACCATATTTAGTTGTTCCCAGTGTTCTACCAGAAACTAAATCTAAATTAGCTTCTTCTTTCAAAAATTGTATTAAGCGCAATCCTTCATCTGTATGATGAAACAATTAAAAATGTCCTTAAATTTTTCATATTTTTTCTATGATACAATTGCCACTATGATACAATTGTACCAAAAGTGGTACATTTAATTTCACTTGGTACATCGGTACATTATTTACTGATTTGGTACATTTTGTAAAAAGGGTTAAAAAAATTTACAACAGTTCACAAAAATCACCACTTGGTAGCACTGTTTGAGAAATTTTTTATTTTTTATAAAATTGTACTGATGTTGCTACATTTTGGGAAAACGTAAGGTATATGAAGAATGGATAAGGGGAAATTTGTTTTAAAGAATTGACCGAATTTGTTAATAGTCTGAAGTGCCTTCCACATAGCTCAGGAGCTGCTGAACGCCATTTTTTTTGTTTTTTTTTATTAAGTCTGATTAAAACTAAGCTTAGAGATATATCCCTCGTAGAATTGTGAAAAACACTTATGGACATAATGCTCTCTAAAGAGTTGTGCGTCGTACGCCATGAATCTCAGTTAGCTCAGTTAGGTTAGCAAAAGATCTATTTGAACCTTTTCTTACTTTGTTAATATGTTTTATAAATATAAAATAACTTAACCCTTTCATGCCCGCAATAAAATGAGAGCGGCTAAACATTTTGAGAGGATATATATGTGCTAGTATTGACCCAAATATTAACTGACAAAAATTCCGAAGTCCTTGGTGTCCTAGCTTGTTAGTTACAAGATGTTGCAACAGCCCTTTTATAAAATTATTATAAAGAAACTAAACACTTTTCTCGTGATTTTGTTTATCGGACTTAGAAGCCGATATATGCAACATCGATTATGAAAGGCTAAAAATTATTGTTATGTTCTGTATATATAAAAATATACTTCAATGAATAATTTTTATAAATAAGTGTTATTAAAATTGTTATAGAAAAAAAAAAAAGTTGACACATTTTTCTTCTATTTGCTACATTTTTTGGTACAAAAATGGGCGAGTGGCAACCGTGATTATAATAAAAGTGCACTTTAATATAAACTACTTAAATGAGCAACGGCTAGGATGCAAGCAAAGGCACACATATTCAAACACACACTATTATTGAAGTGAAACTTTAATAGCCGCGTATAAAACAATACGGCGAACTAGATAGGAGTAAAACCAATGTAACGAAGCGGTTCTTATTAAAACATCAACACAGCAAATGGCTATTTAATAATTACACTGTTCTACAAAAAAATGTTTTTTTTTAATGTACAAGAGTTACCACCAATATTTTTCATTCTGCCGATCAATATGTAGACTTTCTGCGTTTTCAGAATGATAACTCATCACTTCGATTTTTACGCCAATGGCCATTTTAAGAAGTCACTTCGAATTTTCGTAACTAGGTTACTTAGTGTATCATAGCTTTGCTTCAGTTCACCAAAATTTTATTTTTTTTTTAAGTATAATAAAAAAGGATAATGTTGTCTTCCATTTTTGCCTAAACGTTTTAAATACTTTAATTTTTTACAAAGTTGTAGGCTCTTACATGAACAGAAAAAATATTTTTTTATAATACGCGTTTTGCTTTTAAAAATATTCCAAAAATTTTTTTGACATGATTTTTTTCACTAATTGTCTATAAAGGCCAAGGTATTCGATTTTAAACAGGGTGCGGAAAAATTCGTTTTTCAAACGAAAAATTCAAAAGCAAGCGAACCGTTCGCAATCGAATCAGGAACGCTCTGCTTGCGTCGTTTTTTTTATCACTGATAAATTTGTCAGCAACAAATTTCACACAACAACAAAAAGCAACAAACGTTCGTTTGATATCGTTCATTAAAAATGAGAGTTTGAAGAAAAAATTCAGGAACGTTCGTTTGTATGTGGAATTGTAAGACAAAATTTAAGTTTTTTTTTGTATTTGTGTATACATGTTGAAAAAAAAATTCCGAAAATTGAAAAGCTTGAAACGATCGGCAAAAACTTGTAAGCTTGCAAGTATCCAATTATGTAATTGAATTTAAAGCAAGTATCCAAAAAATTCAAGGAGCTTGTGAAGGAAAAGCTTAAGCGTATTAGGACTTTTAAGGGTTCTAGACTCCGTGGTTGGCATTTTTTAAGGAAGTAGAATTATGGAAGTAGAATTGATGTCAAAATTTAAAATTCAAGAGGGCGAATTTAAGAAAGATTGCCATCTAGACTTTTTTATATTTTAGTCTTTAGTGTATATTAGCCTTGCACGAATTCTTGTAATTTTGAAATTCTGAATTCAAAAGCATCAGTATAGGGGCGGTGGGGTTAATTATATAATAGGTACTTGTCTCAACAGTACTGATAATTATACGGATTACGGTACGTACGTCCACAACAATAACATTATGTAGATATGTCTGGGTGATGTTATTGGCTCCTTTCCATGTCTTATAGCGGAGGGAGTCAGTAGGATTTCCAGTCATAGTCATGCACAACACTGACGACATTATTTTGACGGTGACTGAGGCCATCCGGAAGGTATTTAGGTAATGTCACATAGGTGGTTTAGATAAGTATAAGATTTATGCCCTGAATTACAATAATCTTTCGGTTAATTTTTTAGGGGGTTTTTATACGATAAGATTTGATGAAAGATTGAAGGCCATATAATAGGATAGTTTCCTCATAATAGTCTTTTACGCGTTAGGTTTTAGTGTTGTGATCTTTGTATATAATTATATGGGAAATGATATGCTGGTTGACAGACTTTGTAATGAATTGAGAATATTTCCAAAAAAAAACCCCCGGATTTCGTAGCTCTGATAATGCATTCAGACAGGTAAATATTTTTCCTAGTTTTAATAATGGTGTTTTCGAAATAAATTTTTACGCCAAGGCTTGATAATCGTGTTTTCAAAATATTTTGTCCAAGGGTTGATAATCGTACTACTTTCGTAATATAATCTTTGCGATACATGGCCGTTCTACATTATAATAATCGTACTATTTTTTCGTAATATGATCTATGCGATATATGTATGCTCTACATTTTTATAATCATACTATTTTCGTAATATGATCTATGCGATACACTTGTGTTCTACATTATAATAATCATACTATTTTCGTAATATATTTATGTGATACATGCATGTTTTTCCATTATAATAATCGTACTATTTTCGTAATTTGATTTGTGCGATACATGTATGTTCTGCATTATAATAATCATTGTATTTTTCTTTAATAAGATTAAGATTACTTTCTATTGAAAGAAATGTTTGGGCTTATTAGAGCGGGGATAGTTTAAAGTATTTAGAATCGAGTCTTTCAGTAAGAATAATTGGGTGTCAGGAACCTTTTATGTTGATATTTCGTTCAAGTTATGCAATGATATAAATATACGGTAAAGGTTTTTGATTCACTTAAAAAAGTATGAAAAATCATTCCCATTTTATCAATATTGTTATAGATTAGCTTAGGGTTCATGTAGAAAATATTTTTAAGGTAATTATTTTTTACGGATCCCCCAGAACCAAAAGCTATCTACGCCACTGCATGCCATTATACCAGATCGTATCATATCCATAATATAATCCATTGTACCGTATATATCATACCATCACAACATAAAACACCAATCTAACAAACCATCCTTTTTAATTTGAGTGGGCATCAAGTTTATTTAAGTTAATTAAAAGCATTAAAACATAATTTTTCTAAAACATACAACATAAAAATCCAGTCCACATGTAGTTTTGTTTCTTCTTAATTTTTTTCAGCGTATACATAAAACAAAAAAACTTATATTTTGTCTAACAACTCCACGTACAAACGAACGTTCCTGAATTTTTTCTTCAAACGCTCATTTTTAGTGAACGCTCACAAACGAACGTTTGTTGCTTTTTGTTGTTGTGTAAAAAATTCGTTTAAAAAAAAATACGAAGCTGACAAATTAATCAGTGAAAAATTCAACGACGCCAGCAGAGCGTTCTTCATTCGTTCGTAAAAATATTCAATCACAATTTTATGTAAAGAGAACGATAATTGAGAACAATCATATTTCAAACGTTCTTCGCACCCTGATTTCAAATGCTTGTAAAAAAACTGAAATCGATAATCAAACAATTAAGTTATGGACGATAACAACAATAAATATATTTTTATATAGGTTTTTTGTAAAGCCAATTCTCTGAGAAATACAACATCTGCCGCTACGTCAAGCGGCTGAAATTAAAATGCTTCTAATTCAAAGCGGTAAGCGGTAGCACTAATATATGTATTTACAAAAAAAAAAGCTGAATGCGGTCACCACAGCTTAGATACTGAAGTTGCTGAGTTTCTAGCCTCAGAACATTAGCGCAATTTTATAGCCTCACTGCAAACATTTTTGTCAATTTTCGTATCAGATTCCAAAGAGTTTTTATATATTTTTTTTTTCTATGGTTTTAGTAAAGCGATTAACACTGACCAAAGCATCTAGGTGAAATATTTTCAAGATTTTTTAATAAAAACTTAATTAAAAAGTGCGATAAATGGAATAGCCTTTTCTTCATATGTAGTTTGTTAACATAGTCGAGATTTGCAATTATTAAAATGCAAAACAGAATTACAAGGATCCAGAATGCAAAATTGGGACTTTCTACAAAATGATGTTATCATTACATTTGGAAGAACTAAACAAACTTATGCGTTTCAGTCATTCACTGGGGACGCAGAGTGCAGTTTTTAGTTTATTGCAACGATGTGAATGCAATATTTGAAAAATTTTGTCTGGATTATGGAATAAAATAAATATATATTTTATAATAACCAAATAATGCCAATGAATGGAAACTTTTTATTGATGGTTCCACCAAAAGTAAAAATGAGATTTCTTTTACTATACTCGTATACTTGAATATATCACAAAATGTTTTTAAGGCTTAAAAGCAGTCGTTTTGCACAAAAAAATATACCGAAGTATTACAATAGCTTATAATGGCATTTTAGGATTAGGACAATATTTATATTCACATTTGGATTTTTTTCACACCCACAAAACTTAGATAAATTCAGTGACGAGCATGGTGAAGGATTCCTCCAGGAAATTTCAAAAATGGAAACAAGTTTCGTATAAAAATTCAATCCCATGTTACTGGAATATTGTTAGTCTCATCAACGCGAAACCAGCGATTATTGATATAAGAGGAAAAGGTCGTCGAAGAGTTTTTACACAAGAAACTAGTAAATTCAAATTAAAATGTATTGCAAAACTATATTCATAACATACAAAAAAAAAAAACAATATTATCAATATTAACTCTAATATTTCTAAATCGATATTTTTAAATAAACAAAATTTGAAAATTTGCTTAATCGTGCTTTCATCAGTAACTTTATTTTTAGTTAGCCGATTTATTTTTTTTCTAATGAGTTCAAAAATTAAAACCTTTGTCTTCTGAAGAAAAAAATAAACAAAATTATGTCATTAGATTTTTTTTTTTTTGTTTTCTTACCGTTAGAAAATAAAAAAATAAAAAATATAAATATATGTTGAATGTTTTAGTGTTTTAAATTTGATGGGCATATTTTTATTTTTTAAATTACAGTACAAAACTGCAAGTCTTACCTTTGTTATAATATAAAGGTGTTTAAAATCAGTTAAGCAGAAGCAACGTTATGATAAGCCAAACAAGATGGAGTACGAATATTATAAGTGACTCATTTATGGAGTCCTTGACGAAAAATTCGAAGTGATACAAAAAATCTGTAAATGCAGAAAGTCTTCATATATAACCTCCTAACGAAATTTCTATGTTGGAGGTCTTGTACAGTTTTCGTGTAGAACAGTGTTATTCATATTTTTGCTTTCACCGAGGAATTAAACACACTGCGACTGTGTTTCCACAGTCTGCTGTTCTACCAACTGGGTCACGGAGACAAAATTTGTACTTATCTCAAATTTTACAATCAGTAGTTCTTTTCTTTCTTTTGTGATTGAATTGCGTCTTTCGTTCAATACTCTGAATGTACATAAAGGCCCAACCAAAATAGACGTGTTGCTCCGTAACGAGTATAGACGAAAATGTTTGCTTTAATGCGATTCAATAGAACAAACGTAATTTAACGAAGCTAAACGGAACAGCTTGTCCATACGTTTTGTTCCGTAGAACATAACTGCTAGCGTCTCAACTCGTCAGACGTTCGGCAAGTTGCAATCGTCTCGTTTCGTCTATTTTGGTTGAGCCTTTAGGTCTAAAAATTTGAATCTGAACGTAGCTTTTTTTCAGAACATTAGCATACTCTTAGGCATTTCTGAAATATAGTTTTGATAAATTCAGAAAGGAATTTTCGAAGTAGGCCTTATATTAACGAATATTAACGAATGGAACTTTGAATCTAAAATTTGTTTTATTCTTAGATCTGTGAGTTTTCATATAAATACCATATAAATTTCATATAATTCAAATGCAGTTTTTAACACACATTTATATCGAAATTAAAAAAAATCGCATGTTGTGGTATTTGAAAACACGGTTACTGATGGTTACAAGTTATTCCATTATCAACTGAGTTACCGGATTACCTCTTAATCCTTTCAGCCCCGAATTTTTTCCTGCAGTCCAAAAAATTTGTTGTACTTCTGTATCATGAAAGAGCTACTCAAAGACTGTATATGCAAAATCTAAAGTTTCCACCCTACTCCGTTTAGGGGATACAGAAGGTTGCCTGTGGGCAACATTGGGCAATAGTGGTATATAAAAAATTTAAGCCAACACATTTTTTCTTTCTGTTTTTATTTACATTCTGGTGTTTGTTTATTAAAATTTATGTATGAAATGACAAAAAACAAGTTTTGTTGTTGTTGCAGCATAAATGAACTTTACATTTAATGCATTTGGTCAATGGAGTTCCGGTCTTACAAAGTCTACAACGACCCTTCTCACCAAAAACAACCCAGTGCCCTATTTGATCGTAGCGCTTTACATCACAAGGAGTTGGAGTACTTTTGAACTTTTTGGAAACGCAACTTGAAATACAACTGGATGGTGTTCCAGAGGACGACATTAGACAATCGCTACTCCCTTCTTTCGCAGGACGGCCTCGTTTCCTCTGTACAGCAGTTGAATGTAAAAGATCAGATGCTATTTCAAGCTGGAATTTTATTAGAGGCATATGCTTTCCTTTTGGCTGAAGCAAGTTAAAATGTTTTCGGTAAAGAAGCCAAGCGTTCGTTACGCTGGTGCCTAAGCACCAGTAAAATATACGGATGTACCACTTCCGTGAGCGGTGGTTGACCTTGTATAATTCCATTAGCATGTCTGAAAGATCGACGCCTCCCATGTTCTTATTATAAGCATTGACAATTGCAGGCCAAGGGATTTCAATATAACGTTTTTCTTGTGCGCTCCACCGTTTGCAAGTGTCAACTGGCTCATCTCCTATAAAGGAAGACATCAACAAAACCGATTTATTGTCAAACCATGTGACGCATGCCAAGTTGTGATTCACTTCACATTTGCTTGAAAACACCCCTTTCCCACGTTTTTTCACGTCAATGTCTGACTCTAGCATACAGTTCCCAATTCTGTTTTTTCTGATAGTGCCAGTCGCAAATATCCCTATTTCTTTTAAAGCAACAAGGAGGCTTACCGATGTAAACCAGTTATCAAAGTATAGCTTGAAATTTTGGTGCTTAGGAATTGTGGAAGTTAAATAAAGCACTACATCAGAAGAAATTCCTAATCCGTAACATGGAGAAGTTCCTTCACCAACATAAAGAGTAAAATCGTACACCATTCCAGATGTTCCAGCTCGCGTGAACATTTTAAGACCCCATTTGTGAGGCTTTGTTGGATTATATTGTTTTAAAGTTGATCGACCTAAAACAAAGAATTAAAAAAAATTTAAACAAATATTGTACATATAAACATCTTTTACATACCTTTGAATGCAATTATTTGTTCGTCAACACTTTGATGTTCTTCCTGGGGTAATTTATTGAATTTAACTTTTAAAATATTCAGCAAAGGGCGTATTTTGTACAGTTTATCGTAGCCAGTTTCTCCTTTTTTTAGATTTTTGGTGTTGTCGTTAAAATGTAAGCATTCCTTTATTTTTGAAAATTTATTGCGAGATAGTGCATCACTAATAGCAGTGAGTTTTATGTCTTGAAACCATGCCATTCTATATTGAGGCAATTTTACAATTCCAAGATACAATAAAACTCCAATGTAGCGTTTCATCTCTTCCCCTGAGCATTAATTTTTAGTGCCTAACTTTTGAAGTCCGAACAAAATAGTTTGATCCACCATCAAAGCGATAGTTTCGGTATCAAAAAATTCGCAAAAATATTCAATGGGACTTTTTAGCTCAGCCACTTCCAAAGTAGAACTTCCCATCCAAGCACTATCCGGAACTTCAAATTTTGTCGATCTCCATTTAAGGGATTTTAAATCAAGTTTTTTATTTGTAGCCTCAATCATGTTGGCAGGAGCAGGTGCTTGCACAAAATCATCCTCAAGACTTTCAAGAAGAGCAATCTCCATGTTTTCTCCTTTCTCTAGAACTCCGTCCAAATTTCCCTCCACAACTCTGGAAACATCAATCGATTCATCCACCACTTCTTCATCACTACTTTCATCTTCAGATTAGAGCTGGAAAACTATCGATAGTCGCCGCTATCGATAGTCATCGATACTATCAGTACAAACCATCGATAGTTTCCGATACTATCGATACAGAAATTATAAATGAAAAAACGTAAGAATATGGTTTTGAGCAATAAAATTTTATGCATAATCTTGGCTTCGGCAGCACAGATTCAAAATTCGGCTACCTGCAGTTGAAATAAGAGGTCAAATAAAATATTTCGCGAGACGTCCTAGTTTTATTTTTGCATTTTATAAAGGAATTGAACAGTTTCATTTTACAAAAAAAAATCAAAAAGTAAAATACGAATTTTCCAATCAGTTCCGCAAATTTTTATGCAAGAAAACTAGCATATCCACAGTTGAAGGTTTTAGGCTAGACCGCCGATTATTAACTATTAGCCCAGCTATGCTGAAAACACGCTCAGATTCCAATGATGAAGCCGGGATACACAAATATTTTTTTGCCAACTTGTATCTTCGAATAAATAATCTTAAGTTAGAAAAAATAAATTTTTTTTAAAATATCATAGATCACCTTCCAGTAGAGTAATGGATTGGTATTTCCATCACAATTTTCTAGCTGCAGATACTGTGTTCTGATTATAATTGCATCTACATATGCTGTCCTATTTTTTTTCTGAAGCCGTTGAGTCATAAAACCGAGGAGATTGTTCGGGCTATTTTGTTTAGAATTTGCAGAGTTTTGGTTGATACTTTCATTGTTATTTCTCTTTAAATGTATGCTGATTAGAAGGATCTCGCTTTCTAAAATCTTAACCGCTTCTTCGGCGTTTGATTCTTGTCTGAATCCTACTTTTTTGAACCTTGCATCTAAAAGCGTGGCAATTCTGGTGACAGTTCGTGATTCGTAGGAAGCTAAGCGCACTTGCATTCTAGCTATAATGAAGTCAACAACAGTTTTTCCTTCCTCCGTAGCCAGTTTATTTTTCACCTCATTCATCGTGATAAACAATCCGCAAATTAAGGGATTGATAAGGGACACGGTAACAGTTTTTGAACATGAAACTTGTCTCGTTGCATCCTCAAAAGGAACCAAAGCAAGCACTAAATCATTCAACATCAATGTTTCTTCATTTCGCAACGGTTCTGGAGCTCTTTCAAGATCCAAAAGACTCGTATTAACAGCATTTTTTATTGCAAGAATTCTTTGAATCATGTCCAATGAACTGTTCCATCGCGTAGGCACCTCCTGTATTAATTTTAGAAGCTCATCACAGTTCTGCTTCTCTTTTAATTTTTCTATTGCAATATTGCTACTCTTAAAGAATCTAACTATGCTTTTGCATTTAGCAATAATATTTTCGATGGGCTTTATTTTTAATGTGTCTTGAACTATTAAATTAATGGTGTGTGCCATGCAAGGTATGTGCCTTTTTTGCAAATTTGTGCACATTTTTATCATTATGCTGTCGTTGTCTGTCACAATGCAAACAACTTTGTTCTCAATTTGATATTCTTCAAATACTGAAAGCATTGTGCTTGAAATGTTATCGGCTTGTTTATTAGTACGGTCCAGAAGAGGTTTGGTGGACAGTACATAATATTTAAGATCGAAATCCTTTGTTATAAAATGGCTTGTCACAGTAATGTAACCATCATTTGCCCTTGAGCTCCACATATCGCAAGTTATTGCGACGTGCGCAACACTTTCAAGCTCATTTTTAATTTGGCTTTTGATGTCATTATATTGCAAAAGTAACAATTTGTTTTTGAGTGTTGTTTTGCTAGGAAGCTCATACCTCTCATCTAACACCCGAACAAAGTTTCGAAATCCTTGGTCTTCCACAATTGAAAATGGTTGATAGTCTTGACTCACCATTAACACGAGCGCATGATCAATTTCTTTTTTTTTTGAAGAGTTTTTATCATATTTCGGTCCAATTTTTAAAAAAGAAGTAAGCGTTCTGAAAATACAGTAAAACAACCCAATTTTCAACAATTCAAAAAACGTGTACTTATAAAGCACCTTTGTGATGATGATTCGGATGAGGATGCAGTGCTACTACTACGGGTGGAAGAAATGCTGCGCATACTGTTTCGAATGCTGTCACATCTATTCATGTGATCTTTCAGATTAGTTGTATTTCCGCAGTGTGCATATTCTTTTCCACAATGAGTACATTTGGCTTTGGAACCGATTTTCTTAAAATATTTCCAAACGTCCGATATTCTCTGCTTCTTAGATTTCGGCGGCAACGCTGCAACATCATCATTTTCAATGCAAATAATGTCATCCATCTTTAAAAAATGTAGAAAAGTGTTATGGACAACCATACACCACGAAATAGTTCAGATTTTACTTACCGTTTGAAAAAATGTTATAATTGTAATTGTAAAAAACAAAATAGTTTAAAAGTTTGCACAAGTTGTTAACAATGAAAGTGAACGTCAAAAATATTAGATATTAGTGCATATTAGTGCACAACAGTTTTTTTAGATATGTGCATAATATATAAATTACGCTCAATAGTCGCGTAGAAAGTGAATTTCAAAAATTTTACATATGAGCACAACATAACAGTTGCTTCGATAGTTCGATAGTCGCTGGACTATCGATGGGACCATCGATAGTATAAAACCATCGATAGTGATGTCGATAGTATCGATTGTTTTCCAGCTCTACTTCAGATACATCCCAGTCGAACTCCAATATGCGTTTTATATTGTCATCAGACAGGCCTTTCTCGTATTTCGACATAGCTATAAAACATTTTTTTATTACCATAATTGCCCAACGTAGCCCACAAGCAACTTGCAAGTTTACAAAAATCTCACTCAGCTTAAAATCAAAGAAACGAAAACTTACTTTCCAAAAAATATTTGTGATGGCTTGTAGATAATATTTAAATTTCACTTTCAAATTATAATTCACTTTTATTAGTTAATATTCGCTTTTAAACGAAACATTAAATTTGAAGCGCGTTATTTTGCAAAAAGTTCAATGCACATTACCAATCGCAGCTTTGAGAATAACGGAACATCTTTTGTTTTTTGTTTTGATTTACATTCTCGAAACATGTCTCTGTTTGTTTCTAAACATGTCTCAGCGAAACATGTATCAGAACGTTTAGTATAATATAACAAAAATAAAAAGTTGCTCACAGGCAACGTCGGGGCTGAAAGGGTTAAATAAATTAAACAAACATGCTGCATAAGCCAGACTTGCAGATTATTCTGTAACGCGTCTGGCTTGTATTCGTCAAAAACAGACTTGCAGAATATTCTTTAACTCATCTGCATTGGTTTCGTCAACATTAAAAAAAAAAACAAACAGAACAAGGAAACAACAGTAGAACACGCGATAACCGATAACTCTTATCTCTTGTATTTCTTGTCAAAAATTCTTTAACGCGTCCGGCTTGTGTTCGTTCATTAAAAAATTAGTCGAAAATTATTCAACCTTTCTGCTTTGTGTTCGTTCATGTTTTCCCTACAAAGGCTTATATTTCGTGGTAGTTTTTTCGTCAAATGTTACAATATATATTATTTAAAAACGTAGTGTATGAATGGACTGCATGACTGATATATCAAAGATACAAATCGGAAATAGTCTGATCCAAAAAACAAGTGAATTAAAATCAAAAATATATATAAATGAATGAAAAACAATTTGTGTCCATATTTCTGTCTTGTTTGTTGACGAAACTTCCGCAACGATTCAGTACTATATCATGCACGAAGAATCTCAACATTTTTTTTGAGATTCCATTGCATTCGTAGGAAATTTTATATGGGAGTTTCGTCAATGAAATGTATGGCCGAATCAGCATGTTTCCGTCAAAGATGAAGAACAATCGTTCATGAATCCGTTTTCCAATTCTTTAAGGCCTTTTCCACACTTGGTCAACGCAAGTCCAACGCAACTTCAACGCAACAGCGGAAAAGTTGAAAAGTAATGCAACCGTAAAACTTGCTTCTAAAGTCGTGCAACATGTGTTTATTATATAATATTATATAATCATGATTTTCGACTTCTTATACTAATTTGATATTTAACACTTGCCCATTTATACTGCTAACTATTTCTTATTCTTCTAGATTATTTAACTTATTAATTAACTTATTTACCTTGTTTACTATAAAGCGTACTGCACTACAAATAATTGAATTTACAAAACAAAATAAACTGATGCAACAAGCCGCCGATGAAAATTGCGGAAAGCCGCGTTACGTTGAACAAATTGAGAACGTGCCGAGAACTTGTTGCGTGCAAGTTGCTTACTATGAAGGTTCTGGTACACAGGCTAGCAACTTGAGTTGGAGTTGCGTTGACCAAGTGTGGAAAAGGCCTAAGACTTGAACTACTGAGAAATATCGTCGCAAATGCAATATAAAATACGATGCAAGTCTTGTACCGAAAAACTCATCAACATTTTTAACTGTGTAGAAACAGAAAAATAAACCTAAACAAGTATGCGCGGTAGCATAAGGTCAGTGCTTCCGACCACGAAGCAAAGGCTTAGTGGTCCTTTCTGCAGTTGAAATTTTTTGCTTTTTTTTAATTAAAAATCTTTTCAATTATGCCAGTATAATCTCGTTTTTTTTTTTTTTTTTTGAGAAAAATTGAAAATAAATTATTTATAAATATTTATAAATAAAAATATAATTAACAAAAAAAAAAAATACAACTGCAAGATCTGTCGAATGTGCTATAAGGATCGAGTCTGGATACTACTTTAGTCATCAAATTAAAATAATAAATTCTCTTGATAACCAACTGTGTCACGAAAGTAAAAAACAAGAAACAAATCGCCATGTTGAAAATACAAGTTGGCTTTATGAAAAAAAGACAGTTCTTGAACTGATACTGGTATGAAGGCAGACTGCTTGTTAGCCATTTGGTTGCACTGAATGTTAATAAAATAAATTAGCAATCTTCCCAGAAATTTCATTTTTGAGTAAAAGTCTTACTTCTGCCGTGCGTGGCGGCCACACACTTATTTTTTTTTTTTTTTTTTGTTATGGTGTGTTAGCATAAAAAAAGAAAAGTAGAGAGCAACATCGAGTAAGGGGTATATTAACTTTGTCAGTCCGTTTGTAACGCCAATAAGGAGGTGTGGAAGGTATAGAAAAGTGTACATATTTTTGATCAGCATCACCACATGAGTCCATTTCCGTGTGTCCGTCTGCCTGTCGGTTTGTGAACACGATGACAGCCATAATTTTTAAACTATCGCTATAAAATTAAAAATATAAGCTTTTTTTTTTAAAATGGAAAACAAGTAGGAGAATGAGCCAAATTGGATGAAAACCACGCCTACCTCCCATACAAAGTGACTTTATATTAATCGTTAAATCCCTTAAAAATCTGCTCAAATTACAGAAGTGTCTTGGAATTTTAGTCTACCTCCCCTACAAATTGGATTTTTTTAAAACGTAAAATCTCTCAAAAATCTGCAAAAATTAAGGAAGCAACTTGAAATTTTGCACAAAATCTTTGATATAATATGAAAAATCTCTATGATATGTATCAATCGAATGAAAACCACGCCTACCTCCCATGACGTCATCAAAATAGAAAATCTTTGACTTTTAATCAATCTTCTGGTACACCGTGTGTCTGACTTCAACCAAATTTTGCACACATAAACCTTGGTAATTTGCGCAGTCTTCAGTTTATAAGATGGGCGGTACTAGACAGGGGGCGTGTCACTTTATTTTTGTAACTAGCTCCATCTACACCGTTTGTCCGATTTCAACCAAATTCCGTACATATATTCTTCAGTATAATGAGAAGTTTTAACATAAGCCTACAAAAGTGGGTGTGATTGAACAAGGGGCACGTCCATTTAATACTAATCGAACTCCCTCAACAGCGTTTGACCGACTTAAACCAAATTTTGCACACATATTATTTGGTATAAGGATCAGTCGTTAGTTTATAAAAGTGGTCAGTACTAGATGGAAGGGGGAAGGGGGTGGGAGGGGTGTCACTTTATTATTAATCTATTTCCATCTACACCGTTTCTCTGATTTCAACCAAATTTTGTACATATATTCATTAGAATAATGAGAAGTGTTAAGCTTACAAAAGTGGGTGGGATTGGACAAGGGGTGTTTCCATTTAATTTTAATCGAACTCTCTATACACCGTTTGGCTTATTTGAAGCAAATTTTGAATATATATTCTTTACCATAAGGAGCAGTCCGTAATCTATAAAAGTGGGCGGAGTTAGACAGAGGTTGTGATGCTTTTAATTTTTCTTCTACACCGTTTTTCTGACTTCAACCAAATTTTTCAAATATATATATTGATTGAAATAATAAGCAGCGATTAGTCCAACAAAAATTGGGCGGAACTAGACAGGGGCGCGCCACTTTTTTTTAATCGATCTCCTTCTATAGCCTTTGTCTGACTTCTTTAAAACTTTCCACACATATTTTTTGGAATAATGAGCAGTCAGTAATCTAGAAAATTGGGCGAAATTGAACGGAGGGCGTGGCACTTTAATTTTAAATGAAATAGTTTTTAACCAATGGTATGAATTTTGCAACTACTAACCAAACTTTGCACATATATTTCTTAGCATAATGAGCAGTCTTCAAATTACTCTATGTGACAGCTACCCAGCTAAATTAAATTAAAAATAAAAATTTTATAGACGCCTAAAGACTTCAGATATACTTCAATACGGGTGTGAGGGGGTATTTTAGCATCGGTACCCTGTCGAAGCTACATTCCTTAATAATTTTTTTTTTTTTTTGTGTTCACAATAGAGTTGAGAAATACTATAAAAAATGATTAATATGATAAGCTAAGCTTAGTAACATTTTAATCCCAGGATCCCGAAAGAAAACTCCCGGGAAATAACCCGAAACTCCCTACTTATTAACATTACTTTTTCACAGCCTCTGATGATTTTGAAAAATTCACTAAAATATGTTCGTTTAACCTAAATTACACATTACCAGACATTAAGGTACCTCTAGTTTAAATGTTTTATAGCAAGTATTCAAGCATAAATCTGTAAAAAAATATTGAATGTAATTCTAGCTTGAATGCAATAGTTTGTTAAATTGTTTAACTTGCTTCAGAACTTTGCAGTTGCAGTTGCTTCAGCATTTATTTCACATCGTCTTCACATCGGAACGCAACACATTGTTAGGTAACACTACGCATGATTCCACATAAGGACCGGACAAGTTTTAGCTGCTCATCTGTTTGGAACAACATCAAGGAAAATGTATGAAATGCTGCTTCTTTTTTCCTTTTTTGTAAATACTTCGACTTATTCCGCTGTTATTATTGCTGCTTGGATTCCGACCTAACAGCTTTTCACAGCCTGTTGCCTGCTTCTATTGGCAGCAACGAGTGAGTTCTTGCTAAGGAGTCACATCGAGCACCAGGTGAGAGAGCTGCTCGTGAAGGCTAAAGCCACATAACCTGGCTACTACAACTCAGCAGTATCTGCACCGGAAGTCAGGCTACATCAACACAACAAAGCTCAGGTTGTTAAAAGTTTTCTTTTTTTCTACCCTCTTTCAACCAAAGTTTTGTTATTTCTTATGTTGCTTCTAAGTATTTTTTATTTTTTGTTATTGTTGCTATTGTTTTAACGATCTTACGTGTTGTTTTTTTTTTTTTGTTCTTGTTGTTTTAGCTGTTCTGAGTTTACGGAAAAGTTGTAAACATTCTTTGAGCGTCAGCGAATGCCCGGAAAATGCGTTCACTTGAAAACAATGAAGGCGGTTGGTTTTCTTGGTACTGCTGTCGTTTCTTGTTCGTTATTGTTGTTGTTGTTGTTATTGTTTAAGTATTTCTTTACAGTAATTTTTCATTTTTGTGGCAGCTGCATAGGAAACTTGATTTTTGAAATATTAAAATTTAATTTTTTTGCTTGTGCTGCGCGTGCATTTGCGGCTGTTGTTCACTTGTGGCTTCTTAGTTTAATAGTATGTGTGCTAGTGCTGTGTTTGTATTTAGCAGCAACAAGTTGTTGCTTTCACTTGTAGTATAGACAGAAACTTAACGTTAAAAAAATAACAATAACACAATTACTTAAACCATACAAAAACACATAATATTAATTTCTTTATTTAAGAGGCTATTAGGTAATACAGAGCGTTAAATAACACAGTGCAACATTTTTCAGCTCATTGATTTGGGACTCAATTCTGAGAACTGGTGAACACGTGAAAATAGCCCCGAAAAGAAGAAGTTCTTCATTCATTTTGTCAAGTTACATGCCATAATAATTTAATATCGATTTCAAGTTAGTAAGTATCGTAAAGGGGAATTTGTCACGTTTTAGGCTCTTTTGTTTGACATAACTCGAGAACCACAAGTCCGATTTAGCTGCAACAAATTTAAAAAATTCTGACTTACAATTCCTTTATTCTGTTCATATAACGTTTCCCTACACAAGCAACAGTTTCGCAGTTATAAATAAATCTATGAAGAAAAAATATATATTTTTTGCCTGAAAATTAAAATTTTTTTGTTTTTTAATTCATAAAAAATTCAAAACGAAAAAAAGTGTCAAGTCCTATTACTTTCACGTAAAGTCACATAACCTATGAACAAAATGAGACATAGATCATGAAAATCGATGTACGCGTTTCGATTTTATTCAAAATTAAGTAAAGGTATGAATTACAAAAATTTGCTCGAGATATGTACAAAATTCTTTGGAAAAAACGTTGATGACTTTTTTATGATTCTCAGAATTAAAAAAGAAATAAGTAATAAACAAAGGTTATTGAATTTTTATGATTGCGTTAGCAAACTAATAAACGATTATAAATGTCCGTGGATGCTGAATTCCTGTTCTTGTTTTTATGGTAGGTACTCCGTTTAGTCAATTAAAGCGAAAACAGGGACGTGCACTTTTTTAATGATGTGTGTTTTTCCGTTGGATACCTGGATGCGTCGGGGAACAGGGGGCGAACCTTCACATGGCAACGTGTCTGACCGCCTCAACCTGGCGAGGACAGCATTATCCATGTCGAAATCGTCTCAAGTCGACTCAAACCTCCACGTGGTGTTCCCTGGGCAACGGCAAACTGGCATCCGTCAGTTTGACGGCTAATTTGAGCGGTGGGTCACTTCATAGACCTTAAACATGGAATGTGCGCAGGGTTTGGGTCCCGCCACATTACTACTGCCCAATGAAAACTAAACCAGCCTCGGATAAGAACCCCAATTACGTTGACGACCACCGCAAATGAAAAACGGACAATGATTTACGGATATGCACCTGGAATGTCCGAACCCTTTATAGGGAAGGTGCCATTATCCAACTGGCGGAAGCCCTCAAAACAATAAAGGCTGACATCACCGCCATCCAGGAAATGCGATGGAAAGGGCAAGGCTGCTCTAAACAAGCACACTGTGATATCTACTACAGCTGCCATGCGGAGAGGCGCGAATTTGGATGTGGATTCGTTGTTAGCCGGAAACTACGCCCGGTTCACACCTGTCAACGAAAGATTGGCCACGATCCGCATCAAGGCAAAATTTTTCTCCATCAGCCTTATTTGCGCGCACGCCCCGACGGAGGAAAAGGACGAAGCCGTCAAAGACGCTTTCTACGCTTGTCTTGAGGACGTATACGACCACCTTCCGGTCCATGACGTGAAAATAGTCCTCGGCGATTTTAATGCGAAAGTCGGAAGGGAAGGCATCTTTGGCGCCACTGTCGGTCAGTTCAGTCTTCATGAGACCTCCACGAATAACGGTCTAAGACTGATCGACTTCGCCGCGGCGCGAAACATGGTAGTTAGTAGCACCAGATTTAAGCACCTCGACATCCACAAGGCCACCTGGCTGTCCCCGGATCAAAAAACGTGAAACCAAATTGATCATGTTGTAATCGACGGAAGGCATGCCTCTAGTGTTCTAGATGTGCGTACATTTCGGGGGGTCAACATTGACTCCGACCATTATCTTGTTGCAGCCAAGATCCGCATGCGATTATGCAATGCGAAGAACATACGCACAGGAATGCAACGAAGCTAGATGTCGCTAAGCTGCAATTACAACGGACTGCCGAAGCCTACTCCGCTCAACTCTCGGTTAAGCTCAACCAGCCAACCTCTGGACCCGACGACGCCGGCGGACTTTGGGCGCATATATCCCACTCCATGCGCGCTGCCGCTGAAGAAGTGATTGGTTTCCGGCGCCCGCAACCTCGGAACCAATGGTATGATCAGGAGTGTCGCATTGCGACTGCAGTAAAAAACGCCGCATATAGAAAAACGCTGCAGTCAGCTGCAACGCGAGCCGTGCGAGAAAACTACCGCGAATAGAGCAAGGAAGAGAGGCGCCTTTTCAGACGCAAGAAAAGAGAGCAGAAAAAGTGTGAGCGTGAGGAACTAGAGGTATACCAGGGCAAGAAGGATGCACGAAAATTCTATCAACAGGTTAAGCGTCTAACCCAAGGTTTCAAGCCCGGAGCATCCACTTGTAGAGACGAAAATGGAGATCTGAATATGGATACGCAGTGTGTGCTGAGATTGTGGAGACCGCACTTCTCCAATTTACTTACTGGCGACGATTCCACCAATACCGCCCATGGAGAGTGCAGTTCAGAGCTACCAATCAACAATGACGGAGTGGAAGTACCACCACCTAGCCATGAAGAGGTTCGAGTTGCTATCCAACGACTCAAAAACAACAAAGCAGCGGGTGCTGACGGCCTGTCAGCTGAATTGTTTAAAACCGGCGGCGATGAATTGATAAGGCGCATGCATCAGCTCATCAGCAAAATATGGCTAGAAGAAAGCATGCCCGACTTATATATACTTAAGAAAGGAGACCCAACAATCTGCGCAAGTTATAGAGGTATCAGTCTTATTTCCATCGCATATAAGATTCTCTCAAGCGTACTGTGTGAAAGATTAAAGCCGATTACAAAAACACTGATTGGACCTTATCAGTGTGGCTTTCGACCTGGTAAGTCCACCATAGACCAGATTTTCACGCTACGACAAATCCTGGAGAAAACCCACGAAAATCAAATTGACACACACCATCTCTTAGTCGATTTTAAAGCTGCGTTCGATAGCCCGAGAAGGGATTGCCTATACGCAACAATGTCTGAGTTCGGTATACCTGCAAAGTTGATAAGACTTTGCAGAATGACGTTGAGCAACACACGCAGCTCCGTCAAGGTAGGAAATGACCTCTCTGAAACCTTCAATACCGAAAGAGGTTTCAGGCAAGGCGATCCACTGTCTTGCGATCTCTTTAACATCATCATGGAGGGGATCGTACGAAAGGCCGGTGTGCATCGTAGTGGCACCATTTTCTACAAAGGCGTCCAGCTCCTTGCGTACGCTGATGATATTGATTTTGCCGGCAGAACCAAGAGTGATGTTACCGCTGCTTTCGCCGCTATCGAAAAGGAATCAGCCAAAGTGAGTTTGACGATAAATGAGGGCAAAACAAAATATATGCTGTCTACAAACAAGGGAGCCCTGCGTTTAGACTCACACGTTTCATCCGGCAGCTATAACTTTGAAGTAGTCAAGGAGTTCGTTTACCTTGGCCCCGCCATTAATACCAAAAACGAAATCAGCCTGGAGATAAAGCGAAGAACAATAATTGCTAATAGGTGCTACTACGGGCTCAGTAAGCAACTAAGTTCCAGAGCCCTCTCTCGATCGACAAAACTAACACTCTACAAGACGCTCGTTCTACCTGTGCTGCTTTATGGCGCTGAGGCATGGGTAGTTTCGCAAACTGACGCAGCCGCTTTGGGGGTGTTCGAGAGAAAAGTTCTTCGCAAAATCTTCGGTCCTGTTCGAGTCGGCGATGACTATCGCATCCGAATGAACCACGAGCTGTATGAGCTCTACATGAGATGACATTGACGTAGTTCGGCGTATAACTGTGCAGCGACTACGCTGGCTGGGTCATGTCCATCGTATTAACGACGAAGCTCCAGCGAAAAAGGTGCTCGAGGCGAGGGTCGCTGGTCAACGACGACGAGGGAGACCATGCCTCCGATGGATGGACCAGGCTGAGGAAGCCCTAACCGCACTTGGTGTATCCGATTGGAGAAGGCGCGCGCAAAGCAGAGGCGCCTGGCGAGAGCTGATGAGGTCGGTTGAAACCCGGACACGGGTTGTTACGACCACCTAAGTAAGTAAGTAACCTGGATGCGTCCATTCATACGTACCTGTCAGTAAAATATTGAAAAGTACGTAGTATTTATAGGTGTTCACTGATCGATTTATGTCATTCAACAAGTGTCGACGAACGCGAAAAGTACAAGTGAATTTATCTCCGGTTTTTAAAAGTGAATAAGAACAAAACATATAATATATTTCAATATGGAAAATAACAAGTGCCCAAAATTGGATTATTTTTGTTATAATATAATATAACAAAATAATATGTTTGTGGTCATATCGTCCCAAAAATGGACAAACAGGATCGAAAAAAATTGTTTTCTGAGGAATTCAAAACAGCTTATTGTCATTATTTTGATGAGTTGTCTTTTATAAAGCCAGTAATTTGGGTGGAAGACCTAACTGGACATGATGAATCCAGGTGCTACGCATGCATTAATTATCGTCATGGATTAAACAGAAAACAATTGAAAACAAAAGTATGCATTGCTGCTTTTACTGCCACACTTCCAGTTAAACGCGCTGCTGATACCGATACACCCAAACATCCAAGTCTGGATACTGTGTCCCTGCAAGCCGAAACCGTTTTCACCAATCCGCATCAAAACTCACAGAGCAAAATGTCAGCGCAACATCATACCGAAAACGTCAAGCTGAATTTCAGAAATTTGTTTCCGTAGACGAAGCAAATACGTTCACTTGCTGCCATGAAATCCCAGGTTGAGTGAAAAAATTGGGAATGGATTATATCGCTGGCGACTGGCGTTTATTCATCGATGGTTCAGTTTGAAGTCTGTGCTGTTGCACAAAACAAACCAAAAACCGTCAATTTCATTGGGATTTAGCACAACTATGAAGGAAACATATGAAACATTGCGAGAAATTTTTAAGAATTTAAGAATTGGAATTCACGATACACAAGGAATCAATATGAATGTAAAGATTGGAAAGCAAGAACTCCCGAGCTGGAGAAACAATTAAAATTACGTAATAAACCTTTGATAAATGATCTAGATGATATTTTGTTGCCATCGCTCCACATGAAATTAAGAATAGCTGGAAAATTCGTTGAATTGGTAGTCAAAGATATTGAGGACGCCTATGACTGTTTGAAATCTATCTTTCCAAAACTCACAGAAGCTAAAATTAGAAACGGTACGTATCGTTGTATGTATTTAAATATTGTCATATCTAAAACTGTTCACTTCGATATATTACCATTACCAATAATTTTTTGGCTTTTTTTTATATTTAAAACAGGTATTCTCAATGGACCGGATATACGAAAATTAATGAAAAACGAATCTTTCACAAATGTGCTTTCAAACCATTATAACCACCTATGTGAATGGGACGCATTGAAACAAGTCATCGAAGGCGTTTTAGGAAAGAACCGAACCGTGTACAGCGAGATGACATACAGACACGAGTGGACAAGATGCTGTATTATTTTAAAAAAAGCAATGCATCCATGACGTTAAAATTGCATTTCATGCATTTCCACCTTGATACCTTTTTGGCACAATTACCTCAGGAATCAGACGAAAAAGGAGAGAGGTTCCACCAGGGGAACATGCCAATGAAAAAGCAATTCAAAGGCAAAAAATTTGATGCATTGCTTGCGGAGGTTTGTTGGAGCAGTTCTAAAATTATGCAGTTTTAAGATGAAAGCACCGAAGATTTTGGTGGACACACTGAACAAAACATGCCCTTGAATATTATGTCTATCTCGGATGATGATGCAGACTCAGAACATGAATATGAACAACCTACGAAGAAAAGAAGATCATCAGAACCACCAACGTCAACTTCAACGAGGATGGATATTGACAATAATTGAAAATGTTCTAAATTTTGTTTTTATGCATAGATAACGTATAAAAATGTCATATTTTCAGTGTAAGAATAGCTGTAATATGAATCGCAATTTTTATTTTCATGCAAAATAAAGTTTATAAAGAAAAAAGACATATTTGTGGATTTGTAATCCAGTTATTGAGCAAAAAATGAAGCAAAATGAATGGGCGCATATTTTAGGGGTGGCTATATACCTGATTCAGGTGTGCTTTATAAATTATTCGAAACGTTCGAAACTCATAAATGTGGCTGGAATTTTTTTTATATCTGAGAATCACATTTATTACAGCTTATAACATTGGTACCGCAATCATAAAAATCAAATAACCTTTTGTTTATTCCCTTTTTTTTAATTCTGAGAATCATAAAAAAAGTCATCAATGTTTTTTCCAAAGAATTTTGAGCAAATTTTTGAAATTCATAACTTTACTTAATGGTGAATAAAAGCGAAACGCGTACATTAATTTTCATGATCTATGTCTCATTTTGTTCACAGGTTATGTGAACAGATTAAACGAATTGTAATTATTAATTTTTTTTAATTTGTTTCAGATAAATCGGACCAGTGGTTCTCGAGTTATGTCAAACAAAAGAGCCTAAAACGTGGCAAATTCTCCTATACGATACTTACTAACTTGAAATCGATATTAAATTATTATGGCATGTAACTTGACACAACGAATGATGCCGATCTTCTTCTTTTCGGGGCTACTTTCACGTGCAGTTTTCAGAATTGAGTCCCAAATCATGTGTTGCCCTGTGTAATAATAGTTTTAACCACGGTGATAATCAGAGCTCGGATTTTATTGACATGTCAATTTTTTTCTGCTAAAGCATAGATATTTTCTGATGAGTAAAAAATACCGTTCATTATCTCCAGGTATCGTATAAAAGCATAAAAGAAAAACTCAGCGTTGTGGCAGCAATGCTGGGAGAATATATTCAGAAAGTTTTATCAAATATTGAATAAAAATTGTGAGTATGAAATAAAAAACAAAATGGCCATTTTAGCCCTTGAAAGGACTTTGATCGAGCTTCGTATGATCGATTAATTGTATTGTGCGTGCTATAAAATGTTTGAACACAAATGATCGAGAACTGGACCTACAAGTTTTTTACCGTCCTTGAACCGCTTATGTTCTCAAGAAGCTTTTCATGGCAGTTTTTACTCTCTGAGATTTGTAAAATTAATTTAACTGAAAAACTTTCTGTGTCAGGTGGGAGTTGACTATACTCACTGCATCACTTCCGCCACAAGTAATTGAATATAAAATGAGGGAATGAATCATCATATGAACTGTGAAAAAGAAACTGTATGGCGTGTATATAGTACAGAAGTTAAACTTCCTCTCTGTATACACTCTTTCTCTTCTAGAATAAAAAAGATTTAAGTGTAAGGACTCATTCATAAACCACGATACCAATTTATTTGTGTTTTATCTCCCCCCTTACCCCTGTTACTTTTTGTAGTACAATTCAAATCCCCTTCTCCCCCCTATAAAGTAACGTAACATATGAAAAAAAAGCACTTACACTCGTCAATAGTTAATCATCAATTTAGACGGTCAAGCATGAAGATTAAAGGGACCCAAAAAAGTTGAAGTTTTTTTTTATGTGGTACCACCCCCTTAATTTTTTCGTATTATGTTAAAATAAATGTTAATAATATTTGGTGTATCTAGGACCACGGTAACCCGTGCCGACTTGCATCGGTACATGTCAGTACTTGGTTATATGGAAAAAAGTGCTAATTTTTTCAAAAAACCTAAATAGCTTTTGTATAAGTGTAAATTTTGAAAAAGCTAATTCGCAGTTCGTTATTTATTTATGTTTTCTTCAAAATAAACTATCAAAAATGAAAATTGGTCGAAAAATATCGCTCCCTTTTGTTCTTGTTGTATTAAAAAAGAAATCTAAAAAATCCAGATTTGAAAAAATTTCAATGAAATCTAGTGGAAATAAATTCTTAAACTGTACCTTTTTGAAAATTTCAAGGTTTCGAGGAAAAAAATTCTCAAAAATCCAAAAATTACAAAGTTTGAAAAACAGAACCAAAATGGGTGACTTAATAATAATCTTGAGCTATTTCCTGCAACAAAATGAAAAAACCGAAATTCGGGAAAAAAAGTTATACTAGTTGAAATTTGAATTTTTTTTTCAGAAATACTTAAAATTCCCATTTCTAGCATTTCGATCACAAAAAAAAAAGAGATCATACAAAATTGAAAAACATATACTACTCACTTGGTGCACCTTCAATAATTTTAAGAAAATATTTACAATTTTTAGTCGTAAAAATTTTCAACATACCTTTTTTCGTTTTTACTTTAGGTTTGTTTTTTCTTTTTTGGGTTGGATTTAGATATTTTAACGAAAAGTCAAGAAATTCTCATATTTTTCCTCACGTGCACTGATTTCACTAATTTATCCCTAAGACGTACGAAAACAAATAAATTTCTGTCCATTTTGGCAAGTGGCTTCTACGTGGCTTGTATGAACATGTTTTGATTATTGTCGGCGCGGGTTTTCGTGCTCCAAATGAGCAGAAATTTAGTTTATGTGTATTTTAAAGTAAAATGAGTGAAATTAGTGCATAAGTGTTAAAAAATAAAACCTTTTTTCAACTTCTGTGTACTTTTTCGTTAAAATAACTAAATCCTACCTAAAAAAACGGAATGGAAATATCGGGATCTTAGCAACCCTGGAATTCGTAAAATTTTTTGACTGAAGACCAGCTTTTTCAAAGATACACTTATACAAATGTTTTTTGGGTTTTTTGAAAAAATTTCCCATATAATATTTTTCCCCATATAACCAAGTACTGACTTGTACCGATGCAAGTCGACACGGGTTCCCGTAGTCCTATGTACACCAAATTTTATTTACATTTATTTCAAGATCATACGAAAATATCAAGTGGATACCACATACAAAAAAAAACAATTTCAACATCTTTGGGACACCCTAATCAAGATGTCCGGGCGACATTGTTATCAAATTTAATTTTTAACATGAATTTTTCGACTTTCTTTTAATTTTTTGTTCGAAAAAATGATCGAGAACTGAACCTACAAGCTTTATACCGAGTCCGAACGGCTTTTGTTCTCCAGAAGCTTACATGGCAGTTTTTACTCTCTGAGGTTTGCAATTGTCTGCAGAGATGTGACGGCCGAACTGAATTCAATTGGAAAAACATTCTGTGTCAGATGGAATTTGAACCTGGGTTCTATCGTATACAAGCCACGCACCTCAGCCAGTATGCCACGGCCGCCACATTGTATATTGTTTACTGTATATTCCCTATAGGAACAAACTAACTTGTTTTTAAAAACAACTAATTAAAAAACTAATTTAAAATAAACCAGTATATGAACAACTTTTAATTATATTAAGGCGGCAACTACTCTGATGTTGACATGTTTTAATTGCAAATTTTTATTAGATTACAAGTTTATATATATTTAACCATGTTATTACATCAAATATTATTAACTTTAGGCCATCAGTAAAAGTTTTCAATTGGTTATTTAAAAGCAATTAAAAAAATAATTTAAATGTAACTAATTTAACAAGTAGTTGAAAATATATGCAGACGAAAGTCAATTGACTTATTTAGCGGACATCACCATACAAAATAAGTTAGTTCGTTCTATGAAAAAAAGTCAAAATTTCAACTAGTTGTGGTTGACAAAAAACTACTTTATCAACTACTTTTAAATTAGTTGATTTTCCTACAGGGTTGTGTTTGTATATTGTACATTATATATGCATATATATATGAATAGTACTCGTAGCAAGGCAGATATGACAGTAATTTTGAAAGTACAACAAAAATAATTATTTTTAAAAGCATTTATGAGATGCCAATTAAAAAATCAAAGAAATGGTCAAGCAAGCTGTGTTGGATCAGTTTATTTGGACTTACTTTATATGAAAAACATAAGCACCTAAAAAGGTACCAAGCTATGAAAGGAAAAAAAAACAGAAAACTAGAAACAGAAGCATGAAGAAATAAGGAGGAAAAACGTTTAAAAAGCTTGAACTCAAACGCTCTAAATTTATTGACAGGCACAACTTTTCTTTGCCAGTGGATATTGTGTTGAAGTTTACTGAGTTTTTGTTGCTGTTATTGTTGTTGGTCTTCGCTGCTATTGTTTGTTGCTATTCCCTATAGGAACAAACTTACTTGTTTTTAAAAACAACTAATTAAAAAACTAGTTTAAAATAAATCAGTATATGAACTACTTTGAATTATATAAAGCCGTCATCCACTTCAATTCTAAATAGTTTTTATTGCATTATATATAAGTAATTGAAATACTACTTAAAAACAAGTGATTGATAATTTACTTTGAATTATATTAAGACGGCAACTACTCAGATTTTGACATGTTTTAATTGCAAATTTTTATTAGATTACAAGTTTATATATATTTAACCATGTTATTTCATCAAATATTATTAACTTAAGGCCATCAGTAATAGTTTTCAATTGGTTATTTTAAAGTAATTAAAAAAATAACTTAAATATAACTAATTTAACAAGTAGTTGAAAATATATGCAGACGAAAGTCAATTGACTTATTTAGCGGACATCACCATACAAAATATGTTCGTTCGTTCTATGGAAAAAAGTCAGAATTTCAACTAGTTGTGGTTGACAAAAAATTACTTTATCAACTACATTTAAATTAGTTGATTTTCCTACAGGGTTGTTATAGTCACAACGTATGTATGCTCAAAACCAACACAACACATACGATTGACAAATTAAGGTTGAAGTTCAAATTTCAACACAAAAGCGCCATTTATTTTCAACATGCTTATTTTTTTATATGCTGTTGTTTTTGTTCTTATCCATGGGAATTTATCTTACTGCATAAGAATTATAACGACATTTCTCTAACCTTTTGATAGACAAAGAATACTTATTTACTACAGAGACTCACGCACACTATGAGTGTCATCTATCAACTGTTCACCCTCTACGATTCTTTGAACAATTAAAAGTAATTGCTGCACATTTTATAACTTTTTGTGACAATGGCAACATTTTAAATGTCTATGATTATTTAAAATTTAATTGCGGCTTACAATCAACACAAATGTCGGAATGTTAAGCAGTCAAACGACAAAGAAAACCGTATCGTCAACTAGAACGCAACACTTGCACAACCACCTTTTAGCTCAGTTGATACATCACAGTAAATATTTGTATAAAATAATTTATTTACAAATATTCTTTAAATGTTTGCTAGCTATGTTTGCTATTTCAAACTAGTTTGCGAATTTTCGGAGTTTTAAAAATTTTTAGGTAAACGTCTTGCAACCCTGCAACATTTTTGTGGCTCTGAAAAATAAGATAGTTATGACAATCGTTATTTCCTTTTTGATATTTATGAGTTTCATGGTATCGTGAGTTTCATGGTTTCATGGTACAATTTTAGATACAAATTAAGAGGTTGTTAATAAGGAACTGTGAAAGCGGAAACTAAATTAATAATTAAAAATTTTTTTTTTTTTAAATAGAAGTTCAGTTATTGTGGAGTAATTATGTTCAACATCGGAACAAAATGAGGAAGATTTGAAATAAACGTTTATCAATTTGATTTTGATACAGCTCAGAGAGTGAATTTTCATTTTCGTGATAAGTCAAAATATTAAATTGATGTAGTTTTACACAAGCTGCAGAACCCATATTTTTTTCTAAGAATACCAAAACTTAGATGGATTTAAAGGTCTTAAACAGTGTTAAGCAAACTTGACAGATTTTTACACATTGAGAAAAATATGTTTATCACAACCATGTTATGAGAGGATCCTAGAAAGTTTGGAAATATAAATATCTATCATATTCTTACAACGAAATAGCGTTGCTTCAATAACCGAGTAAACTAAACGGTCGGTTTATAATCGTAGAGAACGCAAGAACGATTCCTTGCACTAGAAAAAATATTTTTGGCTTCTTGTTTTTCATTACTAAAAATAAAAAAATGTATATGGGTCATTCTCTTCTACACTCAAAAAAACAAAAAATCTGTTTCCTTTAAATTAAGAAACCGCGGCTTCAATTCACAGGCGTTGATTTTTCTATATTTTATAGAGATTTCTCCTTAAAAGAAGGAATTTTTAAAAGGTTTTATGGAGTGAGGTCTTGATTTCGAGAAGCGTTATGAAAACAGCTTCTTTGCTTTGAAGGCAAGTTTTTACTTAAATGCAAGCTTATACCCGGAGAGCTTCGTTGCGCTCCGCGCTAGTCCACGGCCTCTAGTCCTCTGCTTGTTTGATGGTTATTTAATAAGTGTCCATATTTGTATTTACAGTCATTGTCTACAAACAGTAACTGCCACTTGTATCAATAAATCCTACATCAATATAATATCCAGCGTGGTATTTCACTATCAAAGAATCTACAATTTTAATGATTTCTATAAAAATGGGTGTAACTATAGTGCGACTACTCGTATTTTTTGTGAACTTTCCATTTAAAGAAAATTACCAAATTTTAGTTTTATACAATAAAAATCATGAGATATGCATATAGAACTTTTTTTTTACTTATTTTAATTAATATATAAAGGGCACGTTCCTACGCCTCAGACAAAAAACTTTTATTTGACCATTTGTTTGACACCACCAATTGTCCAATGCCCGTCCCAGTTTCGCAGTAGCAGAATATTGGAACTCCATTCTGAGTTCCAATGTTCTGTAGTTCTTACTTCCAACGCTATTCGATATCAAAAATTTAGCTTATATGAGCGAAATAGGAACTGCATTCTGAGTTTCAATGTTCTGTGACTTTTACTTCCATAGCTATTCGAAATAAAAAATTTGGCTGATATGGGCAGGGCCATACCACACCTCCTAGTTCAATCCCCGTCCAAGTGTTATATTAGAAAGATATCACCAAGAGGTAGCTCCACTCTGAGTTTCAATGTTCTGTGACTTGTGACTGTCATAGCTATCCTGTATCGAAAATGTGACTTGTATGGGCGAAGCCACGCCCATTTAGCATAGGAGGGTGAAAAGTACTTTTAAACCTATTCTCACACCTACCAAATATACGGAAAAAATTTCAATAAAATCGGTCGATCCTTTTCGGAGGAGTTCGGCCACAAACATTGGGTTACGAGATTTTTATATATTAGAAGATAAGACATAAATATAGCTATAATAAGTGTTAATATTTCCAGAAATTGTATAAACGCAGAAATAACTTGAAGAAAACCTATCTTTATATCAAGTCCATTGCTTGCAACACTGAATAGCAAAGATTTCTAAAATTTAGAGAAATATTGGCTTAAAAATTGAGGCAATACTCAGATATTTCTTTAGTTCTTCTTTATTTTGTAAACCCCAAGTGATTTCATTCATGGATGCTTTACTTATATTTCTAGAAAAAAATGCTTTAACATTACTGATAACTGCAGAAGGGCCAAAAAATACACAGACCGTCTGCGCAAACAGTACAGAAAAACGATCAATGTTAAAAAGCGAACAGTGATCATTTTTCTGCACTATTAACGCAGACAATCAATGTACCCGTACTTTACGGATCACGTTCTTCAAGCTTATTATCATAGAGGTGTATTATTCTCTTCCTAGAGTAATCATAATATAATATAATCATAATTCATAATCTAAAAAACATATTTATAGCAGCTCTATATAGCTCAAAGGACGTTTAAAATTTTGAAAGCAGCAAATGTTTCTCCAGTTTAATTGAAGTTTGTAATGGACTACCCGATAATGGTATACAAAGAATAATTTGAAATCAAACGCACAAGATATGCGCTATAAAAGGCATAGAGACAATCTTGCAATAAATAGTTTTCTGAGTTTTTTCAAAATTAGTTTCCTCACATTTTTTCTGTAGGTGATGCAAGGCAAAATAGAAGTAAACACATCTTTTTCATTATTAAGTTCCTGTTTTATTAAGATATGAAACAAATTATAATGAAGACTAGTAAAAAAGCACGTACTACGTTGGGTTGGAAGCATTAACGCTAAACTGTAATTATTTTTTGCTATTATTGCAATGCTTTTACAACTGTTTTAAAAAGTGTTCAGTCTGAAAGTATGCACATATGTACATAAAAGGCAAGCATGTCAATGATAAGTATCAAATGAATTTTCGGTGCATACTTTCAGGCTGATCGCAAAAAAATAATTACAGTTTGAGCGATATCGGGCGTAGAGCAGCGTGCTTGCCTTTTATATATTAAGAAGATTGCTTAAAAAACTATATGCAAAATAGATCTGCAAAACAAAGGCGTGTTTCTTTAGTTCAACGATATATGTGTGGCCACAAGAAATTACGACTAAACTCAAAATATCGTGAAAAAGCGATATGGCATTTTCTTTATTGCCAATCTTTGGAAGAATGGAGAAATCCATTTTTTGCACAAAATAGATTACCACTTATGTCTGCACATATTTCGTTGGATGGACGGTTCATTTTTTCAATTAAAATATCGTTTTTTACGATATTTTCAGCTTAGTCTTTATTCCTTGTCGCCACAGATATATCGACGATTTATGGAAATTATTTTTCGCATTTGTGATAATTTGGTTATAAACATGTGAACGTTTTTCCTGCTTCCGTAAAATTTTTTCCGAATTAATTAACTGCTTTCCTTTGGTTTCACGTTATATTTTCACATTTTTGCTGTTTTTTGAAGACATCTGCGTTGATCCTGTAGAAAAAAATAGATTGATCACAATACATTTTTATTGCATAAATGGTTATTTTTATTCATACCTCAGAAGTTTTTCTTTATTTAAGATATATTTTTCTGCGTTTCATTTCTATTTTCAGATAAATATTTCTAGTTAGTTATAGCCGATGATTAATAAAAATGGTGTGAAAAATGTATAGTAATGCATCAATTGAGAACGGCTGGGCTGATTTGGCTCAAATTTTTTTTCAACTTTTCGTAATTGACAAGAGAAGGTTTTTTGGGAAAACCCTCCGGAAGTGTCGCGAAATTGGAAGAACCGAAAATTGACTTTTTTTTAATGCAATTTTGTGTGCAATTGTTCCGGAATGGCTTTTCTGAATGGAAAAATAGAAATTCTTAGTGGAAAACTCGGAAAATTCCAGAAAAACGCGAAAAAATCCAATTTTTTTTTTTTCAACAAAATTTAGCATTCTAACGCATGATTTTATGATTTTGGACGATGTAAAGGTGGAAAATTACTTGTGAAGCTTGGAAAATTACAAATAATTGTCAAATTCATTGTGATAAAATAAATTTTTTTGCGTAAATTTTGGGTGGAGAAGTTAACGAGGTAAATATAAATGGCGCTGTGCTGCAATCAGTGACACAACCCGATAGATGGCGTTATACTTTGACTTATGCTGTGCGCAATTTGACAGGTGTCCTTTTCGTCATTTTCTTTTCTATTTGCATTGTCATTTTCTATTGAGCAAATGTACTATTTTTCTTGCTGCAATTAATTCGAGTCTTGAGTTTTATTACACTGATTCCATATAGTCGTATATCGCTCATTACATCCACAAACGGTACAAGCATTACGATCAATTAAAATTCAATGCGAAATTTATCAATTCGATCATTTTTCCAGAAAATAAGTCTGCGTGTGAAAAGTGAGGTTGTCCAATTGGTTTGCGGGCATTCATTGCGAAGCATTCATTCCGTAAGTTTTTTTTTTAAGAGAATTTTCTTTTTGCCGCTGTTGAATGCCGAGCAGAAGAACGTGTACGATTCTGCACTGATGAAGGTTGTTGACGATATTGCTCCGGGTGGGACAGCCGAAACATTCGTCATTTCGTTGATTCTGGCAACAATTCGGTCATAAACTCAAATTGCGTTGGCTGTTGCATCCTCTGGCATTGCTGCCACATTGTTGGAATTCGGTCGAATTGCACATTCCCCTTTGAAGCTGCCGATGAATCTTTTCATGGTTGACAAGCCAACGTGCACAATGATCAAGAATTCGGCGACAGCGAAATAGATGGTAGAATGCAAACTATCATTTGGGGTGAACGATGATGCATAAACGAGCTTTGGAGGCAGTTGACCGAACGATGAAGGATTTACGAGGTGAATCGAGACGATTTGGTGCGGTTATTATATTGCTCTCCGGTCAAACGCTTCCCGTCATTCCCAAATCTACAGCTGCCGATGAACTTAATGCATGCCTGAAATCGTCGTCTTTGTGACGACATGTCAAGAAATTGAAATTGACCACGAACATGAGAGTCGCGTTGCAGAACGACCCATCAGCTGCTGAATTCTAGAGACAACTGCTGGCGCTTTGCAATGGCCAAATTCTTGTTGATGTCTCGACTGGGTTGATATTATTCCCGGCAAATTTTTCCGAGTTCACATCGTCGAAGGAGGAACTCATCACTAAAGTGTTTCCCGGCATTGCACAAGATTATAAAAATCTCGATTGCATTAGTGAATGGCCAATACTAGCAGCAAAAAATAAGGACGTCAATAGCTTGAATTTCATTATTCAACGTCAAATCGCTGGAGAACTGCATTCGTACAAATCCGTTGACAGCACGACCGAATTATTCGAAATTGTGCAACTGTACGCGGTTGTCCATCAAGAAACTGCTGAAAAATGTGATTTAAGCGACGATCATCAAGGGCGAATTCAAAGGAGACGAAGTTCTTATCCCACGAATTCCGATTATTCCAACTAACCTTCGATTCCAATTCAAGTTACCCGTTGGATTGGGTTTTGCGATAACAATCAATAAATCGCAAGGCCAATATTTAGAAGTTTGTGGGATTAATCTCGGACTTACCGTTGCCTGTTGCCTGTTGGCAAACCGTCTTCGTTGTTTGGTTTTGCACCGGAAGATCGCTCTCTACTGATTTCATTTCTATTCAAATAAATCACATTGAAATTTGAACCATCTTTGTTTTATTATCACTCTGGAGTTTATCTGAAGGCCTTAAATTGGGGCGAGACGAAGTTGGCCGGGTCCGCTAGTATGTTATAAAAATATAAATTCCTGTACGAAATCCAGTAGATGATTTAATCCTCGACCCCTGAGACCTCGAATCCAGTACAGTACTGGAAAATCCAGTATGGTTGGTGTCATTATGTATGAGTATAAAATTAAATTCTTCAGTATGTAAGGAATGACAGAAGTTATCAGGTTTCAGAGTCTTGGACAGGGAGCACGTTACAGACATTTATATATCGATGAATGCGTTTTCTTGCAATATGTTTCCTAAAACATAGGACAAAAAACCTTGAATTCGTATAACACTTTGATTTTAAAATTATATTTGTTTGGCTTTAAAAATCTAGTAAGCTATGAACTATGAAAAAAGTGTGTACAAATTCCAAAATGTACAAATGCCCGAGGCAGTCCATAAAATTCAGTTTTTTCACACTCGAAAAAAATTGTCCTAATCTTTCGCCAAGCCATAATGGGGTTTCAAATGTAAAATTAAGATACCAAAATTTGTACCCAATGTAAGCCCCATTCTGTGATTTGAATTTTTTAAATATTTCACACTGATTGCGATCTTTTTCGATTTATCTTGTTACAATATGCTTGCCTAAATCGAATTCATAAAATATTACAAATAAAATAACAATAAAATATTAAACTAACTATGAAAAGATATCACAATTCTACAGCTTTCTGAGAGATGATGGCAGATATGTGTTCTTTAACTTTGAGCCCGAGTTCGCAGATGATGATGGAGCGCGAAAAGGTGAACCGGTTGAAACAAAATTCAGGACGGGTGCCACAGCTTCATTGGAGCGAAGGGATGGACCACCTAAAGCATCATACTGAGCCTGTATAGCTTGCTGAGCATGCACTGCATCCTCTGAAGTTCTATACTTGACGAAATGAACCTCAGGCTTGTTGGCCAAAGTGCTCTTGATAGACTGGATTTTTTGAGCTAGGTCACCAACATCGGCCTGCTTATTTAGCACATAGATGGCAGTACGATCTTCTGAAGACTGTTTGGCCAATTGCAGGGCGGCATTTGTCAGAGCTTGATTTTCGGGTGCCTTAATGAAGACAACACGTAGATTCTTCTTCAAAGAGTTGAGAACGCGTAAGGATGCGGACTTATCTTGAAATTCCTCCTCGGGAGCGTTGTAAGTATAGAACTCTTTGTTATATTCCAAGGATGATGCAGTGGAATGAGTTAAAGCATTGTCTGCATCATAGTTGTTGGCATCACTAGAGCCAGTGAATCCACTAAATCCACTGTTAGTTCCAGACCCAATTCCATTGGTGCCGTATTCGTTGCTTCCAGTGCTGTCTGCGGATCCACCGTTTGCATCATTGTATCCACCATCTCCAGCTACAACATTCTGTCGAGCAGACACTTCATAGTTGTAGCCAGAGTGCTCAGCTGTGGCGGCAGCAGCGAGACAAAGTAACTGAAAACATTAGAGAAGAAACAAATAATGAAAGATTGATAACCTTCAGTAATCACAGATAACAGAAGAGAGAGTTCAAAATGTGGGATATTTTCATGCTCTCAAACAAATTGTTAGCCAAAAGATTCAGAAAAACATTTGAAAATAACGGCAATTAATTGATCACGGATGACAAATGGTCACATGTTTTATTAGAATCGAGAGCTAACTCTCACAAAACTTTAAAATTTCATTAACTATTGATTAAAACTTTCAAGTCAGTTTTTAAAACTCTGAAACACTTGAAATGGATTTAATTTGAATATGCAACACTTACGATAAATGCATGCATCGTACGTTTGAAATTTTGACTTAATATAATTTAAAAACTAGTTGAGATGCGTAACCACGAAGTGAGCTTTACCGACTGGTTCATGCAGATACATTTTATTTATTTATAGATACGCATAAGAAAATAAAACTTTTCAAAAAGTCACATAAAAGAGGCCAAAACTAAAGGCATCAAATTTCATCATACACAATAATAGTGCAACCAATGGTAAGCATTTCAAAATAAAAAAAGCAACGACGAACTCCGTCAATAATGTGACACATTGTTTTGAAGCGATGTTTTTGTTTCTGTTCACATCTTTTTCTTTCTTGTTTCACTCAAATATTTGCCATAACTCAAGAGCACAAATTGTTCCCTACTGTGAGTTAAAGTTAAGTTAAAGTGATGCAAAATCACTTTGAAATATTTTAATTATCATGCACCGTTTTGCAATGGACCGAACCGGCTAATTATATATATCTCTATTCAACGGTTTTATTACTCAAAAGTGCAAAGATTAATTTTGCATAAAATTATAAAATGTTGAGAAAATATTTATTATTGTTATTATTGTACAATGGTACGTTGAAAAGCAAGCAAATCAATGCAAAAGGAAGGGATCAGGTTATTTGTGTATTTTTTCTCATATACTTTTGTCATCTTCGCTTAGATAAGTTGTTCAAAACATTTGTCATTTTCAATTAATTTTCAAATGCAAATTTATATTTAAAAGCCGGTTCGTGGGTGGTTCCAGCTTGAATTTCAATGTCGTCGCTATGAGCCATAGCAAAAGTGATCCACACGCACACTGATCAGCTAAGCTATGATCAGAAACCTCTTCTTTCGATTTAGTTTTTTTTTTTAATTTCCTCTCATTGCTTATAGCGTTAATGTTGTTTTTTAATTTTTTTTCTGAAATCGAATTCAAGTTGAATAAGTCCCAGTAATCAGGGAAACCAACTCATTTTATATGTTGCCCCGCATTCCTTAAAAAAATTCCCCAATATTTTCCTAAATTCACCGAAGATGAAATAAATAATCCATTTTAAAACAAAAGATTTGTACTAATCTTATAAAAATAAAAAACAATTTTGATTAAAATAAAAAAATTAAGATAACAAGTTTAACCAAAAAAAAACATCAAGATGTCTTTCGGCGGAAAAGGGTATAGCTTTAGATATTCAAGCCCTGTAATTTCAAATTGTTTGCACAATGGAGGAACGACATGATTTAACAATAAAAAACTTAACTCTTTTCCATACACCGCTCCGCAGTTTGCATGGTCACATAAATATTTTTCGCCAATAGCACGTTATTTTAAAATATTTTTGAAGCGTAGCTTTTTGTGCCTCGTTCTTAGATTTGCTTGAGTGAAATTTGAAAAACTTCCAACTGGTTTTTTCTTAGAAATTTTATGGTTTCTTCATTGCTTGAAAGAAAATTTAATAATTGAATATTAAATATCAAAAATATTCTTTGGCCCGCCGTGGGGATTTGAACTCGTTCCAAATTACGAGTTCTATACTCTATTTACCAGGCCACCAAGCTGTCTTAGAAAGATTTGTTGATTCAATGTTAAGTATAACAGAAGCTATGCTGCAGCAGATGGTTACCATTTATAAGTAGATAGAGGATTATGTATTAGCTTACTACAACTACTAATAAAAATTTGCTTCTACGTGCCACAAGATGTCACCAGCATTGGTGACCCTAGTGTCCCAAAAAATGTATGAAATTCTAAAATCAATAAAATCAATGACTGTCTAATACTGTGCATGTGCAAAATGTAGTAAACAAAAACATTTTCAGGGTACACCCTAGTATCAAAAAAATTTTCAAATTCTAAATCCTTCTAATTCTGCCAGCGCACGTATCCCAAAACAAAATGTCAACTTTTTTAGAATAATAACCAATAAAATTTAATTTCAGAAAATAACTGTTATTAGTCAACAAAAAATTTTTTCCTCAAAAAAAAAAATTATGCGGCAACCAAAAAAATATTTCTCAAAAATAACAGTTACTTATAACTGAAATGCATTTTAACCGATTTAAATCATTACTTTTAACGTATTCCAAAAAAATTGCATAACAGTAATGTGCCTGGTTAATTTAAATTTTTGAATTTAAAAGTTAATTTATTAAAAAGAAAAAACTATTAAGCTATCAAATCTATGTAATTGCGAAAAAGCTTCGCTTCTTTCATGTGTCCAACGTCGCACCTGTGTTTTTGTCTACATTTAGATTTTGAAACTTATACTATTGGTAGCATTAATTTGTTTTGACATTATGTACGCAGTTATAAAATTCAACTGCACAATTTTAATTCGAACCTTAGGTCTACTTTTCCTAACCTTGATTTTTTCAGAATTTTATAAGTAAACTTTAAGACTAAATTTTAAATTTTTTGTATCTTATTGCCACAATATATCTTAACTTCCTCAATTTACTTTTTACGATTTTGTCTTAAAAGATTTTAACAAATTTAATCTCAATAATAAACTTTTCTGGGTTTATTCTCACAATAAATATTACTTGAAAATAAATTTTGAAATATTTAAAAATTATTTTAAAATAAAATATTTTAAAATAAAAATAATTTTAAAAGTTAATTATTTAAACTGAAATTTTCGACCATGTGGGGCAACATGGCCGATGTTTGTCGCTTCAGAAAAATGTTCGCAGAGATGTGGAAGTGAAAACAGAAGACATATAAAATTCAACTGCCAAAAAAAAGTAAAATATTATATTATCCTTTTAAAAAAAGACATTATCTTAAATTTATATATTGTAAAGGGAGTCCAAAAGCCAGTAATATTTTGATCGGTCACTACTTTTTTGTGGCAAGCGTAGTATTAAATCTATGATAGCTATCAACAGCAAATTCACGGTCGAACAAAGCGATCAAATTGTTAAAATTCACTACAAAAATAGTGAAAGTTGATCCAGAATATCATTGAAAATTTCTTGAAAACGGCTGACAATGCAAGCAAGGTCGAAATGAAATGCGAAATGAAATGCAATTTATTAAAAAATTAAAATCTCAGCGACTTTTGAGGCACTCTCTGTAAAAAAATTTGAACCAGTTCATAAATAAAATACTTAAAATCTCCCCAAAATTTTTCTCTGGGTACGCCCCTGGTCATACGATTTTAAAACAAAACAAAACAAAAACAAAAAGGCCAGCTTAAAGAAATTTTTTAAATTTGATATTGACTCTAAGTTTTATCAAGTAGGTGCATTGAACTCTTCTGTTTTAAATTAGATATTGACTGTTAGTTTTATCAAGTAGGTGCGTTGAACTCTTCTCTCAAGCTTGTAATAATACCATACAAGTTGCCATACCTGTTCTTTTAGTTTCTACATTTTTTTATGCATAAATATCTTAAATTATTCCATTCAAATAAACTAACAAATATTTAATATTCATAAATTCTTCAAAACAATAAATAAAAGCCAACGAAGCGAACAAAACAATATCGTAAAGCAATGCATTAAGGGGATGGTACTGTTTTTGGGACAATATTTTATAAATTTTCTGAATGTACAACATTTCAAGAGTATTTTTTTAAAAATTTCAAGTAAATCGTTTTAAAACTAACGAAGATACAGCGTTTCAAGTGAGCGGACCCCACTTAAAATCGAGACGTTAAATCGATTTTCTCGAAAACAACATTTTTGAAGTCGGTAAACACGATGCCGCAAAATCTACTTGACCGATCATTTTGAAATTTTTTGCCCCATTTCTACACATAAATCAACAGGTAATGCTGAGAAAAACTCTTCGGTATTACCTCGGAAAACATATTACCTTTTTAACTACTTTTGAATTTTTTTCCAGATGATTCGCTAACCTCTAATCGAGTTCACCGCCAAGGATTTCTTTATCGATTTAATTCGATTTAAATAAAATTTATATAACTTTTAAACTTTTTTTTTCCAAATATATCTTCCAAATATATAAACTAATAACATGTATATAAAACAAATACACCAACATTATTCATGTCTCCGAAAAAATATTCTGAAAACATGCCTTTTTTTCGACTTTAAAACAGTACCCTCCCCTTAAAAGACATCAAAACTATGACAAGTTTTGGCATCAAAACCATTACCAGAGAAAAATTATAATTATAATCCTTTGTTTTGAAACAATTTTCTCTAATTGAGTAATAAGAATGTAGTTAGTGTTTAGATCTTTAAATTACCTGCTTGAATTTTATGGGAACAGTTAATCAAATTGAAATTTAATCCCATTTCACACCTAACTCAAATAAGTTAGCTTACCATACAAATATCTGAGCTCTTTACATTTTGAAATGTATGCAATAATTCATAGAAAAAGAGCACCGGAGTAGAAAGAAGATATCGTACATGGGATGGCAGTCTGAGTGTCTGGGGAAAGATTTTCTCGTGCTCTCACCCATCCCAACAGCAAAATCTAATCTAATCTGAAAGAAAGAAGAGATTACAAATATTAAACGAGTTAACTTCTAGTATAATCTAGACAAGGTTTTTAGTAGTTTGGTTTGTACCAGCTATATACTAAAGTTACCAATTATATACACCGAGAAAAAAACATACTTTAAAATAAGGCAACAAATTTTAATATATAAATTTAACGCGTTTGTGTTTCTACAAAACAAAATTTAAAACAAGCGTATTTAATTTTTTTTTTTTTTTTATAATTCTCATTTCATATTCTCGTTCTCATATTAAGCAAACTTTTTTTTTTTTTTGTATAAATTTCTCTTCTTATTTCTTTTTTATAACAAAAAATACTTCGCTGTCGAGATTGAATTAAAAAAATCATGTGAAGTAGAATTATTCAGCAGACAATTAAGACCAAGCTGAGAAATAACATTTGATTGTTCGAAAATATTTTTTAATTGGACTTACAAAATTTAGTTGGTAAGATGAAATAAAACTAACTAATTATTTTAATATATAAAATATTTCAACATTTTAAGCCACAATAAAAAAAACAAACTTCATCGAATGAAATTTACATTTAGTATTCGAGGGGTCCCAGGGGTCGCTGATCACGAATCTAAAGTAAAAAATGCGAAAAAATTAAAAAAGAGCATCGAAAAAATGGGGGTTATAAATCCCCCAATTTTCAATATAAAAATTTTTCTTTTAAATAAATGTTTTTAAATTGAAAACGTTTACTTTAAAAGTGTATTTAATAACTTTGTTTTAAAAACAAAAGCTTTACTTTTTAATTTTACTTTACAAGCATTTGTGTTTACCTTAAATGAAATTGTTTAAAGCTCTATTTCAAAAACATATTCGTTTATAACATATTTCCCTCAGTGTACTACTACTTTACTACTACAACTACTATAATTTTGACCATTTTTATACTACCCAGTCGCACTGTCCATAAAATGCTTCACATGTCTAGGGTAGAGGGTCTTCGATCATTTGTGATGAAATGTTACATGGTGGAGGGACAGAGGTCGGTCGTGTGCTAAGTCACAGAAAAATATGTCAATGAAGAGTCAATGAAATTTCGTCAAAGGTGGAGACAAATCGTTCATGATTTATTTATCAGTTCTTTAAAACTTGGACAACTGAAAAATTATATTTTGTCATCAAGAGGTCAGCGGTGAACGGTTGGGGTTGATTCCATAAGTTTTTAACGGTTTTTTAGACGCTGACATGGAGGCTCAGGTGGGATGAAATAACGTCCACGGACATAAGGTCCATGGACACTATGTCCGTTTGAAGCAGATATAATAGCCATGGACATTATGCCTACTTCGCCACCGGACATAATGTTCAAATTAAAACGTTTTGGTGCGGCATGCAGGCCGCGTAAGCACCTAGGGCAACCGCGTTCGTTTTGACCGCGTTAGGTGCGCACGCGTTCAGTGCACTCGGTCGTCGGCTCTGTGCAAAATTGTCCGAGGAATAATTGCCTCAAAACGAAAATAACCCCAAAAATGAAAAAAAAACCCCAACATTTTATATGAAATGGAATGAAAGCAAAGTTGGGGAAATATTTCAATTTTTTTTTCCTTTTTAGGTGTGGGGCTATTTTTCATCATGAAATTAGAGCCAAACTTTTTGGGATAATATTTTCTTTTTCTAATGTTAAAAACAATTTTCCGTACAAGGTCAAATTCTTTTATCATAAAATAATAAATTCTTTAAACTACCTTTAAAAATCTTTAAAAACAGCGCGATTTTTAATACAAATTTTTAAATTTTTATACATTAGTTTAAAGAATATATTATTTTATGATAAACTGATTTGCCTTTGTACGGAATGCTGTTTTTAACATTAGAAAAAGAAAATATTATCCCAAAAACTTGATAAAAGATGTTTGTTTCTTTAATAAAGCATTTTTAACGTTAGTTGAAAAACTAAAATAATTATTTTGTTTGCTTTAATTTTATACATTGAATCCGATTCCGGATCCGTGGATATCTAATCTAAAAACGTCATAAGGCCCATGGACATTATGTTCTTTTGCTAAGTAGGCGTAAGGAACGTTTTGGAACGGAGCTCATGACGTTACAAGAAACAAAAGTAGGTTTTGACTTGGATTGCAAAATTGCAAAACTCTGTAAATTGAGCAAGACTTTTTGTAAAAAACTTTTTGAGAAGTTTTTGAAATATTATCAGATTATTGAATTTAAAAATCTTTTCTAGTTTTTTTTATTATTAGCCTTAGTATCTGACGAGACGCATACAAAAACATTATTTAAAAAATGTAACACTATTATGGAGGCTTAAATGATTTTCCACCTTTTGGTGGAAATGCCCATACCAGATCTGAGAAATGAAAAAAAAAATCAATAATATATTCTTAATTCTGATTTTTCCACATATATCATTTGCACAATTTTTTGGAAAAGTTAACAACGCTTACACCGATATTTTAACTATTGTAATCCGATTAAAACTGACTGAGTTGATTTTAGTTTAGATTTCTCCCTTCTTATAAAGAAATGTATTGCAACAAAGTTTAAATGCATAAATCTACAACGGTAAGAAAAAACGTTTGAAAAGCTCACCTCCCTTTTTGAAGTGAAAATTTTATAGCCGCGTATACAACAATTCGGCGAGCTAGATGGGGGTAAAAAAAAGTGAAACCAATGTAACGAAATCGTTCTTATGAAAACAGCAACACTGAAAAAAAATACTATTTAATTAATTTCCATATTTTTGCTTACACCGAGGATTTGAACACACTAAGCTTGTGTATCCATAGTCGGCTGTTCTACCAACTGGACCACGGAGACATATTTATTTAATTAGCTCATACTTATGATAAATTTTACAATCAGTAGTTCTTTTCTTTTTTTTTATCATTGAATTGAGTCTTTCGTTCAATACTCTAAATGTAAGATACGGTCTAAAAATTTGAATCTGAACGTAGCTTTTTTCAGAATATTAGCATTTCTTTTTAGACATTTCTGAAATAGAGTTTTGATAAATTCAGAAAGCAATTTTCGAACTAGGCATTCATTGATTGTTTTGGAAACAGCACATGCTGCAATATTAACGAATGCAACTTTGAATCTAAAATTTGTTTTATTCTTAGATCTGTGAATTTTCATATAATACCATATCTTTCATATAATTCAAATATAGTTTTTAACTCACATTTATATCGAAATTAAAAAAAAACGCATGCTGTGGTATTTGAAAACACGGTTACGGATGGTTACAAGTTCTTCCTTTATCAACTGAGTTACCGGACTACCTACTCTGCTTTTAAACAAACATGCTGCATAACCCAGACTAGCAGAATATTCTTTAACTCATCTGCATTGGTTTCGTCAACATTAAAAAAAAAAAAAAAGCAGAGTAAGAAAACAACGAAAACAGTAGAATACGCGATAACCGATAACTCTTATCTCTTGTATTTCTTGTCGAAAATTCTTTAACGCGTCCGGCTTGTGTTCGTTCAATAAAAAATTTGTCGAAAATTCTTCAACCTCTCTGCTTTGTGTTCGTTCATATTTTTCCTACAAAGGCGTATATTTCGGTGTATTTTTTTTTGTGAAAAGTTACAATATATATCATTTTAAAAGCGTAATGTATCAATGGAATGCATGACTGATATATCAAGGATTACAAATCGGAAATAATCTGATCCAAAAAACCATTTAAGATAAGATCAAAGAATATATGAAAATAGAAAATAATTTTTTTCCATATTTCTGTCTTGTTTGTTGACAAAGCTTCCGCAACGATTCAGTAATATATTCAAGCACGAAAAATCTCAACAATACAATAATTTGGTACAATAAGCATAGAGTGTAAATTATGATCTAGAGATTGCATCAACTGTGTGTTAACAGTGTAATTTCACTTAAAAACGTGAAGGAAAAAAACTCTGTTAACCTATGTTAACACATGCCAGAGATTTAGCAGAGTTGATGCAATCTCTAGATAATAATTTACACTCTATGCAATAAGCACCAAATTCCTTTAAAGAACAAAGCATGACACAAGTGAGTTTGTTTATAAATTAAAAAATTAATATTTAACAATATAAAATGAGAAAACAAAAATAAAACTACAGTACAGACTTAACATAAATATAACTATAAGGTTAGAAATAGTGAGAAAAAGGTCGCGTTTAAAATAAAGTAGCAGGAAAGATAATTAGAAGAAATAGTTAAAAGAAGGGATTTGGTGAACTGAATTATTTATGTCAACAATTTTGTGGAGAGAAATGTTTAAGAATGGCATACTTGAATTTTTGTTCACTTACTATAGTTTTAAGTTGAGTTGGTAGTGAGTTCCATAGTCTGAGGGCATTGATGAAAAATAGTCTTGTTGAGTTTTGAAAACTGTAAGTTATAATATTCATGCACAGAATACAGAAATGTTGAAGAATCTCAACATTTCTGTATTGCATTCGTAGGAAATTTTATATGGGATTTTCGTCAATGAAATATATGGCCGAATCAGCATGTTTCGTCAAAGATGAATTCCTTAAGACTTGGACTACTGGGAAATATAGTCGCAAATGCAACATAAAATGCAATGCGCAAGTCTTGTACCGAAAAACACATCAAAATTTTTAACTGTGTAGGCACGGAAAAATAAACATAAACAAGTATGCGCGGTAGCATAAGGTCTGTGCTTCTGATCACGAAGCAAAGGTTTAGTCGTCCTTCCTGCAGTTGAAATTTTGTACATTTTTTATTTTAATTATAAATATTCACAATTAAACTGGCAATTTTTTTTTTTAAGAAAAACTGAAAATAAATTATATAAAAAAAACACGAGTTTTAATCGATTAATGATTATTTTGGATAAACAATACTGTTTTTTGTCATCAATCCTATGAAATAAATTGAAAAAAGTATGCTATGCTTGCTTTCGGGTTTGTTCGTACAAGGGAGGCAATAATGCGATGGTGCGCGGTTCGATGGGAGTACGGAAAGGGAAAATGCATTATTCCCGCCAAATGTTTTTCGACAAATTTTTTCTCTTAAATATTTATAAATAAAAATAAACAAAAACAAAAATATAAAACAGCAAGATCTTTCTGTCACGAAAGTAAAAAAAAAATTGCGATCGAATTCTGTACGTGAATATTGAAGTTTTTAGTAACTGTCTATAAACAAAATGGACAATTTGATATTTTTCATGAAATCACCTTGTTGAGAGTACCAGTTATGAAAAATATACAGTTTTTGAACTAATACTGGTATGAAGGCAGACTGCTTGTTATCCATTTGGTCGCACTGAAGGAGGGAATGTTAATTAAATAAATAAGCAATCTTCCCAGAAATTCCATTTTTGGGTAAAAGTTTCACATCTATCATGCGTGACGGCCACACACATTTTTTTTTTTTTTTTTTTTGTATTATTAAGTTAATTTTTTACGATATGAATAACTCTTAATATTCTCTTGACCTAGCTTATAAGCAAAACTGAGTTCTTTATACATAGAATTTCTAATAAGAATCTTTCTAAATATTCCATTTTCTCAAAACTGGAAAACAATTCTCTACTAACTCAAAACTTGTGCTCTGAGCAGCTCATATATGAGCACCTTTACAAAAAATTTACTTTTAAAAAAATTTTTCAGTTTTATCAATCAGAATCAGAATCTTACAACGGCTTCCGGAACACAGACATTTTCGTTGAAATTGTTACCTACTGTTATCAATAAAGAATCTGTTACTTAGAATAGTAATCGCTTGTTTTGTTTGTTTGCTTGTTTGTCTGTTTATTTATTATTATGATTGCTAACCATAGTAAGATATTATATCTTATAGGTTATGGAAGCTTTTAAAAAGATAACTTACATGGAACGCATATGAGCAAAAGTAAAAAGTAGGTAATGTATCAAAATAAATTTATATAAAATTAAATGAAAACAACATCAAAGTTATGCATAGTGGTTATAAGGTTGCATCCCTTTTTTCTCTGAAGTGGAAACATTTGGATACATTTTTTACATTTTCATCGATACTTTAATTGTAATCGCCGCAGCAACACTGCTCACCATTCTGCAAAGCAAGAATAACTTCGCACTTACAACAGCTTTATTGCGTTCACAAACCGTGTCGTAATATGATTTTAGCTCAAAAGCATTCAATAAACTTTTCTCCATTTCTCAACTTGTCATAAGTTCGAACCTTGAAATTTTGAGCTTTTTTACTTAAAGCTATTAAGTAAATAAACAGCTAGTTCCTCGCAATTCGTTCAAGTTTATTCCTTTAAATTCTTGGAGTGAACCAAGAATGAACCAAAACCATAAATTCGTTAAAATGGCAAATGGTTCAATAATAAATTTGTACTAAACATTTTAACTGCTAAAAGATATTAACAGACGAGTATACTACTACTTGGCATATGTTAAGTCTCTTCCATTACTTTTCGGACTGAAATGGCAAAACTGTCAAAAAGGAGAGAGTAAGACGGAATCTCTCAGAAACACAAGAAAACATAGAAATGTATGAGCACCAGTATTGCCAAATGGTCCGATATATTTGAATTGTTACGATTTTCAGGCTTGAATTCGATGATCCGATATTTGGCCAAAATTTTTTAAAATGTTTCAGAAAAAATTAATCCGACGTCCGATTTCACATATATTTCTTCATATCTATGCGAAGAAAAAAAATACTATAAAAAAAAACACAGGTACGTCGTTGGACACACGAGAGAAGCGAAGCTTTTCGCAGTTACATAGATTTGATAGCTTAATAATTTTCTCTTTTTAATAAATTAACTTTTAAATTCAAAACTATAAAATAACATAAAATAAATTACATATATACAGAAAACATATTTACTGCTTATTTTTTTTTGTTGAATGTCAAATTTCCACGCCTATTACATATACAGGCATATAATGCCAGCGACTCTCCATTTTAACTCTCCACACATGGTTGTGAACTTGGCTGCACTGACTCATGCATGCGTTTGTTAACATAGAGTGTAAATTATTATCTAGAGATTGCATCAACTCTGCTAAATCTCTGGCATATGTTAACAGAGTTATTTCACTTAAAAACATGAAGAAAAAAACTCTGTTAACCTCTGTTAACACTTGCCAGAGATTTAGCAGAGTTGATGCAATCTCTAGATCATAATTTACGCTCTATGCCAACAGCACCACAAACGCATTCACAATACAAACAAACCGATTGTGGCAAATAAAAGCAAATTTTTGATAGTTGTAGCATAGCAAATACACAATCTTCTATCTACCCTGCAGGAAAATCAACTAATTTAAAACTAGTTGATAAAGTAGTTTTTTGTCAACCACAACTAGTTGAAATTCTGACTTTTTTCCATAGAACGAACTAACTTATTTTGTATGGTGATGTCCGCTAAATAAGTCAATTGACTGTCGTCTGCATATATTTTCAACTACTTGTTAAATTAGTTATATATAATTTATTTTTTTAATTGCTTTTAAATAACCAATTGAGAACTATTACTGATGGCCTAAAGTTAATAATATTTGATGATATAACATGGTTAAATATATATAAGCTTGTAATCTAATAAAAATTTTCAATTAAAACATGCCAACATCAGAGTAGTTGCCGCCTTAATATAATTCAAAGTAGTTTATCAATCACTGGTTTTTAAGTAGTATTTCAATTTCTTCATATATTGAAGTGGATGCCGCCTTAATATAATTCAAAGTAGTTCATATACTGGTTTATTTTAAACTAGTTTTTTAATTAGTTGTTTTTAAAAACAAGTTAGTTTGTTCCTATAGGGTATTGATAGATGGTGACGATCTACTGCAGCATAGCTTCTGTTATAATTAGGACTGAATTAACACCTAATTTTAACAAGTCTTTGTGGCCTGGTGGGTAGAGCATTGTACTCTCGTTGAGAGGACGTGGGTTCAATCCCCAAGGGCAGTCCAAAAAATATTTCTAGTATTTGATATTAAAGCATTAAATTTTCTTGTTGTAATAAACGGTAGCAACAAAGAAACCATCAAATTTCCAAGAAAAAATGTGTCGAAAATTTTCAGATTTCACTCCAAGCAAATTAGAGAACGAGGAGTAAAAAAGCTTCGCTTCAATAATTAGAGACATTCTTAAGTCCCGTATATGACACTTAATTTTTTTTGTCCAATTTTAAAATCTGAAAAAAGTGGCGCGTTGCAGGACAGGCATATTTTGTAAGAAAAGGATAAATGTTACTTTTTTATATCTGGTGTTTGTAAGAGCAGCTGTTTTTAATAAATAAAAATTAGCTACACACATCACTTCCAATTTAGCAACCATTTTTCTTAAATAGTTTGTTTACTCTAAAAATGCCAAAGTAATTATTAAGGGCCTCCGGGAGTTTTTCGATGAAAAAAAAACACCGTTTTAAAAATTTTTTGAAGCGAAGCTTTTTACTCCTCGTTCTGTGATTTGCTTGGAGTGAAATCTGAAAAATTTTCGACAGATTTTTTCCTAGAATTTTACAAGGTTTCTTTGTTTCTGCGTTTTTTACAACAAGGCAATTTAATATATCAAATATAAAAAAAAATTACTCCGCCCGCCGTGGGGTTCGAACCCGTCAACCTCCGTTTGGAGTTCTATACTCTATCCGTTGAGCCAAACACCTTCTTTACGCAGAAGCATTGTTTCAGTATTAAGTGCAATTGAAGCTATGTTGCAGCTATGTTGCAGCACATCGAATAATATATTAATGTATTTGTGTGGTATCTGTAGTGGCTAAACCACTTGCTACAAGAGTTGATTAAATGGTTTTTATGGTTTGGATAACTGCTAAACCACTTGCCACAAGAATGAGTATTGCCACTTTTCCACAATTATGGTAAATTTACCACTTTTTTGGTTTCCAACACTATATTAATTTTTTTAATATCTATCACTTTTTAATATATTTATATAAAAATGACTGCATTATAATTAAAATTTTCGAAATTTTATTACATATAATATATTATTTATTATTGCATTTAATTTTTTATATATTTTTATATAGTTTTATAAGAACATTATAAAATTAATTCAGCGTGAAAAAACTTGCTTTATACTTCTTATGATTTGTTTTGCTGTAGGGTTTCAGTCGAATTTTTCCTTAAGAAGAAAAATATATTGCAACGTTTTTTAAAATTCACCACTCAATTTAGACTCAATCTACCACTATCTAAAATTTGCAAGTGACAACACTGGTCATCATCCTCAATTTGGATATGCTGTTATCGTTAACAAGTGTTCACATAGCTGCAGTTATATATTTAATATTAAATCAACATCAAAGTTCATGGTAGTTGCGTGGCTCGGTGGAAAGTGTGTAGGTTTATTTATCAGTGGGTCTTGGGATCGATCCTCACGTGGGGCGAAGTAATATTTTTTTTTTTTATGTGAATGCGCTTGTGTTGTTGTTAGTACAAGCTTTTGTTTTAACAATGACTGTAACGTGTAATAAAATAAATAAAATAATAATGAAATGTAATAAAATTTACTGTTGTGAATATTAACGTGTGTTTTTTTAATGTATTTAATGTTGCTTTAAATTTTTGAATTTAAGTTATTTAAAAAAAAAAAACTATTAAATTATCAAATCTACCCACAGAAAAGTACGTACCTTGGGTAACTATTACATTTTTGTATGAAGCCTAAGAAATTTGTGCAAATTTCATAAGTTTTCTGCAACTTGGTCATGCCAACATTGTATAAAATGCCAAAGATATTTGGGCAAAAGCAAATTGGGGTTCTTACAATCTTTTCTGTCATTGCTACTCTTTCTGTCATACGCGGTCCTTGTTTGATTTCCTTTTCTTATCATTTGTTCTAACGTGCATGTATTTCGCAGCAATTTATTCGTTACACTGACGAAACAAGTAGAACATAAAGCTGCTTAGTGTACCACAGCGGGAACCACGCAAGACAATTGATGAGATGATATTAAATAAAAATTAAGTTGATTAGAAAATGAAAAATAAAAAAGTGAAAAAGGTGTTCAGGTGGTGTGAAACAAAGCTGAAAAAATGAAAAAAAAAACAGATCCTAAGTGAACAACTCAAGCGCTTGTTACAAAGGGCTTAGGAAATTTTCACTTGTATAAGTATAACTTTACCTAAGGTTATGATACCCAAGTTCCTTTTTTTTTAATATTGCCTTAAATCCACAGCAACCCATTTCAGCAGAAGGCCTTCAATAGAACACACAAGTTCTAGCATAAATTGCCTAATGGCAAAATAATGCGATTGCCTAAATTCCCTTTGTTGTATTAAAAAAATACTTAGATAACCCATTCTGGCCGAAGGTCTTAGGCAAATTATACCCGAAAATTTTATAATTTTAAATGTTTCCACTGTGTGTATGAAACTGTGAAAAAGCTTCGCTTCTCTCGTGTGTCCTACGACGCACCTGTATTTTTTTTTTTTTTTTTTTTGAAGCTGCATTTCATATTAGACCAAAATTTGTTTACATTAATAAAGATTTATTAATAATACATTAAGAGATTTATCCCTGAAATTTTGGTCCAAAAATATTCGTTGATAGGGAAGAAAAGAGCAATGCAGTCTGGTTCATCTGAAAGATCTCTTGGGCGTTTAATGATTCGATTTTTTTTTAAACATACTTTTTGATTTATTACCTAAGGACAAGTAATGTAGGAGCTTCCTTCATTATGGATCTAACAATTGTTTCGGAACTTTTTGAGACTCGCTACACCGTCATTTTCGATATGGTTGAATTTCTGGTTTTCTTAATAATCATTCGCTTATCACGCTCCTAGAGCTTAGCTTTATGACCTATTTTGTGTTTTTTGACGTTAATTTTCGGGTTTTCTTAATGAAGAGGCAATACACAACGTGTACGACCAATTTTTATACCCCAACGCGTACTGCGTAAGGGGTATATTAAATTTGTCATTCCGTTTTTAACGCCAATAAGGAGGCGTGGCAGGTACAGAAAAGTATATGAATTTTTGATCACCTTGGTCCCCTTCTGTTTATTTTAGCTATCAATGATGTAACTCACGTCATTGAACACTCTCATCTGCTTATTTATGCCGATGATATGAAAATATACAGAACGATTAATTCTAGAGATAATTCAGATCTACTCCAGTCTGATCTAAAATCCTTTGAAGTTTGGTGTTCTAAAAATAATATGTTTTTAAATTCAGATAAATGCCAAACTATGACCTTTTCGCGAAAAAGGAATAATTTTATATTTGATTATAAGATTAAAGATACTGCCTTGAGTCTTGTAGACACCGTTAAAGACCTAGGTATATGCATGGATTCTAAGCTGCCGTTTAACATTCATATTGATAATATTTGTAAAAAAGCATCTTCAATGCTTGGTTTTGTAAAACGCTGGGCCAAAGAATTTAATAGCATGATTACAACTACAACGTTGTATTATGCAATCGTGCGTCCTCACTTAGAGTATGCAAGTCAAGTTTGGTCCCCAAGTTACAATGTGCATGTTGATCGAATAGAAAGAATCCAAAAACGTTTTGTTCAGTTTGCTCTAAGGGGCTTAAGTGGAACTGACATATTAGACCTTCCTCCTTATGAGGATCGTTTAAAACTATTAAAAATGCAGTCTTTAGGTGATCGAAGGAAATCGGCAGATATCGTATATTTACACCAGCTCATAACAGGTGTATTCGATTCTCCAGAACTTCTTTCTCACATAAATTTTAACACTAACCGTAGAAGCAGTAGAAACGCTAACAACTTAATTTATTTGCCATTTAGTAGAACAAATTATATGGCTACTGCTCCTTTAAGTCGCATGAGTTCCTTTGTTAACAATTGTAGCGTTTTTGATGTTAATTTGTCAAAAGGTCAACTCAAAAGTAGATTAAAATTAGTTGTGTAATTAGATCTATATATACGCATGGTTAGTTGTTACATCTTGTGTTGACCCTGAGCCCAACCCATTTATTGGTGGGTAAATTTTTCCCACATTAACTTGTTTGTGGTCACGGTTATCCATAACATTGATATTTTCAATGATTACTGGGTAGTGGCTTTAGATGGGTTAATGCTGAGGAAGTGCGATATAGCTGTAGTAGCTGAACTCTATTGTTATTGCATTCTACTATCAGCATCACTTCCTGAGTCGATTTCCGAGTGTCCGGCTGTCTGTCCGTCTGTGATCACGATTACAGCCATAATTTTAACGTTATCGCGATGCAATTCAAAATATAAGCTTATATTTAAAAAATGAAGATCTAGTTCGAGAATGAGCCAAATCGGATGAAAACCACGCCTACCTCCCATACAAAGTGACTTTATTTTAACAGTAAAATCTCTTTCAAATCCACAAAAACTAATGAAATGCCTTGAAATTTTGCGTATAGGCAAATTTTGGATATATTCTAAGTATTTGTTTCAGTCTATTTGTTTCAGGAATAATTTTACATTAGAAACTACGCCTCCTTTTTTTTTTAAATGTGTAGCATCTAAATGCAATGCTGCGAAAAAAAATGAGATAAAAGCTGCTTAGGAGATAAAACTCGTCTAAGTTTGAAAAAATATATTTGTTTTCGTATAACACTAATTCATATTTTTTATACAAAAAAGTAGTTCTAAGAATGGCACGACTACGATTTCCTGGGCGCCTCAATTTGAAATTGCTTTCTGGTAGAGAACTACAAAAAAATATGATTGGCTGAACAAAAAATCGATTACTCAACTAGTTATCGAGTTATCGATTTTTTTTAAATATTTTTTTTTTTTTTTGCTTAAAGATCTTCAAAAAAACATCCATTTCTTTGCTATTATTCTATGATTCTAAAAGATTGGTATGTCATTTGAAAGATATTTAAATTGCATTTTCAATAATATACAACACTTATATCATTGCAAGCGCATTTGTAATTTAATAAGCAAAACTATATCATATTTGAAGTTTGTAGTTAATTTAACCTTTCTTTTGATATATTAATATATATATATATGTTCTTAACAATTTACCCTATATTACAAAAAATTACATAAAATTTAAAAAATGGAAGCCATTCTCTAAATCTGATCAACTAAAAAATTCAAATTTTTTTTCGCTGGCTAGAAAATCCTATTCATTCATATAAATATTACAGCTACAATGTTGTCTTAAGAGCAGATATTAATTGTAATGGTGATATAAGAAAATTTAGAATAAGAATACAAAACAACTAAGGTAAATATGCTTGAATTAACAACTTTCCGTACAAGGGCAAATCATTTAATCATAAAAAATACGCCATAAAAAGTCAAATAAATCATGTATGTTATACACCAAATGCAAGAAAAATTATCAAAATTCAATAATTTAGTTTTTATTATCCATATTAATGAAGGTAGTTTTTGAGAAACAGTTTTATATAAACAAATACTTTACTTTTGCATAAAACAAGCTATGAAACAATAAATTTTCAACAGCTTTGATTCATTTAAAATATATGTGAAAGCCTTATGTATTACCTATTACATAATGCCTTAAACAGCAATATTGGTTATGAACAAAGAAAAGAATAATATAGCCAATTTTCTTAACCGACTAAAAAATAAATAAAAAATCTTAAAAAATCAATAACTTGAGAACAAATCAATAAATCGACTTTTTCCTTCGGCCATTCATACTTTTATTAAAGTTATTTATGAATCCATATTCAAATTGCGGCGCCCCGAAAATCTTGGTCTCCCCGTTTGTTAATATACCGTTAGAAAACTGATTTTATTGTAATGAGTTATCAAAATAAATTTTTTGTAAGTTAGTTTTTCTGCTAGAAACAATAACGTGAATCGAAGTCGTTTAATATTAATTAATCCTGTAGCTCCTAACAGTGTGGAAAAACCTCCCCCTCCGATACGATTTTGTGCTCAGCCTGCAAACCTTTCACCTCCGTAAATAATTGCACTTAGTTCCGGGACATCCTGTATAGCCATTTATGTGACATAGGGTAGTAGACGGGCAAATGCCGAGTTGTTGAGAACGGCGTCGAATCGATAAATTTGGGTCCTCGGTCACACTCACCTCTACAGCTGTGATGGCTTCTTTGGTACGCACAGTATGAGCTCGTATGGGATGAATATTATCCATAAGACTAAGCGTAGGCATAAATCGACAAGTGACTTACAAGCACAAACGGTGCCGAACGTTCTGGATGCCCAAATGAGGTCACCACGCCGGAAATGGTCACTAAATTCACGATATCGTGTTGGCCGATCGCAAAGTTGAAGTGCGGTAGATTGTTGAGTCCGTAGACATCGACGAACGGGTGTGGAATATTTTGCGAATTAATTTGGATATGAAAAAACTATCTGCAAGATGGGTGCCGCGTTTGCTCACTATAGATCATAAACGTGATCGTGTGACTAATTCAAAGGCGTGTTGGGCGATGTTGAACAAAAATAAAAAGGATTTTTTTCCGACCGTTAGTAACCGTGAACGAAACATGGATTCATCATTACACACCAGACACAAAGGAACAGTCGAAACTTCAAAGAACAAAGGTGCTCCGAAGAAGGCGAAGACGTTGCTATCGGCAGGAAAGGTTATGGCGACAGTATTTTGGGATGAACGCGGTATAATCTACATCGATTACCTTTCACCGAAAAGAACGATCAATGGTGAATACTATGCAGCCGAGTTGGACTGTTTCAATGACGCTTTGAAAGAGAAACGTCCCCATTTGGCGAGGAAAAAAGGGCTCTTCGATCAATGCAATGCGCGGGTTCACACATGCCCAGCTTCAGTATATTCTCCAGATTTGGCCCATAGCGACTATTTTCTGTTGCCAAACCTGAAGAAATTGCTCGTTGGAAAGAGTTTCACCACCAGAGAGGAGCTCATCACCGAAACAAAGGCATATTTTGATGACCTTCCGAAAACGTATTTTTCGTATCAGTGAATTATCAAACGGCCTTCGTATTTTTTTCAAACACTGGCAGCAATTGCTCAGCTTTCATACGCTTTCAACTCTTAATCTTTACATCCCGAGTTCGACGACCACTGATTCCGAAACACCGAAAATTCAAAATTATATTCATTCTTTCGGACGATCGCTCCTCGTCTACATTCCCTCGTATAAATGATTTAGAAAAGCTTGGACAAAGACCTCAAAAAGCAGCAAAACCTAATTATTGAAGCGAAGCTTTTTACTCCTCGTTCTGTGATTTGCTTAGAGTGAAATCTGAAAAATTTTTTTCTTTTTTTATTTATTTATTACAATTTTTTGCATATTTCTTGCATATATCTTGCATATAATCTGCATATTTTTTGCATATTTCATCCTTATGTTTTAGTATAAAAATCCTCTCTCTAGTAATCACCCTTTAACAAATACTCAGAAAATTGTTTCTTCACAAAAGTATGATCACAAGGTTTTTTTCGGTGTTTGTTTTTATTTACATTTTATTAAAATGTAATGTTAGTTAACATAACTTTTTTTTTATTAATTGATATCGTAGTCCACCATCCGAATTTATTTACTGAAAAGTTTCATATTATAAATTGTTCATATTATATCTAATAGTTAGATAAATTAAACTTTTAAGACGGACTTAAAACACCTTTGATAGTTTTCATACAAAACTTTAAGATATTATCGCTTTATCGTTTTCTTATTTCTTGGCGAAATGTTAATCTGCTGGTCTATGTAATAAGTTAACTGTAAAAAAATCATAAATATTGATAGCTAAATGCAAATTTACATACAAAGCGTATCCTCAAACTAGTTTTTGGGAATGAATTCAATCACCACAGGTAACTCAGAAACTCTTTCTTTGATATGCTAATATATACGCCTCATTTTATATAAAAAAGTATATTAAGTATTTATGTATTCTATACTTAAAAGCTTGAATGTTCTTTAAAAACTGTTTGCTTTGGTGATCTGTTGATGTGTGTTCACGATTTGTTATAATTCCGTATAAAAGAATATCGATTTTTCAAAATAACTTCAGACGAAATCTTCACCATGAAGCTTGCAATTCTAGCAGTTCTTAGTTGTATGTTGAGAAGAAAGTTTTTTTTTAGGCTTCAAATATTTTGAACACATTTTTTATTTCAGGTTGCCTATTGGGAACATTTTCCGGTACAAACGGGCAAAACAAGGAGTCTGAGACCGATCTTTCAACAAACTTCGACTCATCCAAGCCAGAAATCGCTGATCAGCCAAATTCAGGTCAGCCTGACTTAGCTAATCCTTCTGATGGAGCTGATCATTCCGGACCTTCAGCAAGTACCATTGATTTAGACAACACAGAATCAAACACAATAAAAGCAGGCACCCTAGAAGAAACAGTCAGGATATTAGCCAGGAGTTATAAGAATACACCAATTATTATTATTACTTCACCGGCAACAACGCAAACTCAGCCGCAATATCCAATTTATCCTTTTTACCCTTATCCTCAAAACGCTCAAAGACAATCTGGTAATGATAGTGGAAATAATATTAATATCGTAAATAACAATACAAATACCCAAACGACATCCTTTGTAATGATGGCTGGCTAAAAGATCATAATTGTAAGAAATAAAAAATAAAAAAACTATTATTTTAAAAAATTAAGGTTTCAATAAAAAATATAGGCCAGTAAAATTGGCACAAAAAAAAAATTGCTCGAGAATAATTGCCGGAAGGCTGGGAATCATTGCTGTCATTTTATTAGAACATAATTGAAGGGAAATCTGAAATAATTGGTTTGTTCACGTACATTGCTTGCATGGAGAGAGTTAAAGAAAAAAGAAAAATTGAGAAAAGAAATGTCACAAATTAAAAAAAAACTAGTAAGGATGGAGCTTCGGCAGGGTACCGAAGCTAAAATACCCCCTCCCCCCTGCGGCCATATTGAAGTATATTCGTAGTCTTAAGCCACGACATACACGATGATATTCAGTTTTATATATTAACGAAAGTTTTTCTATTTTGATGACGTCACTTTGTATGGGAGGTAGGCGTGGTTTTGATCCGATTTTGGCATATATCATAGAGATGATTCATATTATATATCAAAGCTAATGTGCAAGATTTCAAGACATTTCATTAATTTTTGTGGATTTTTAAGAGATTTAACGTTTAAAATAAAGCCAATTTGTATGGGAGGTAGGCGTGGTTTTCATTTGATTTTGCCAAATATCATAGTGGTAGTCTATGTTATATATCAAAGCCTATATACAAAATTTCAAGACATTTCTTTATTTTGAGCAGATTTTTAAGAGATTTTACTTTTAAAATAAAGCCACTTTGTATGGGAGGTCGTCGTGGTTTCCATCCGATATTTCCTGGCAAATTTTATAGCCAGGATTAAGACTGAAGAGCAAAGCATGCATGCCAAACCACGAGGAATTTCTTTAATTTTTGTGGATTTTAAAGACATTTTACGATTAATAAAAATAAAGTCACTTTGTATGGGAGGTAGGCATGGTTTTCATCCGATTTGGCCCATTCTCGAACTTGTTCTTCCTTTTTTAAAAATAAACTTATATTTTGAATTTCAGCTCGATAGCTTTAAAATTGAGGCTGTAATCGTGTCGACAGACGGACACACGGAAATCGACTCAGGAGATAATGCTGATCAAAAATATATATATTGTTCTATACCTGCCACGCCTCCTTCTTGGCGTTACAAACGGAATGACAAAGTTAATATACCCCTTACGCAGTATAACCCCTTACGCAGGTATAAAAATAGAAAAAGAGCGTAAACAGAAAACTAGAAGAAACTTGAAAATTAACAGGTGATTTAAGTAAAGTTTTATATGTC